>PUQB01000119.1:325837-388040 GCA_003024785.1 Selaginella tamariscina | reverse complement strand
ATATAACATTATTAATTAAAAATTTGTATTAGTAATAATATATATATATATATATAATATACAAAATCCTATAATAATATAGTCAATTTTCCATATCTTTTTATAAATTTATATAGTTAAGTAAACAATTTGGTATTATTATTAAAGAGTTTATAATAATTATGAATATTAAATATACGATATTTTATAATTTTGTAATTGTTTAAGCTTCATAAAACATACATTCTCTTGCAGTTTTGTTAATCGTGACTTTATCAACGTTTTTTGTTATGACTTCAGATATGTCGATAATTCGACCCATCCAAATAGGTTGATTATATGACACATCTAAAGTAATGAGGACAATCATTAGTTTTTAAGATCCTTACAACAATCAAAGTATGATTTATGTTTTTCATTTTTTGTTCAACAAAGTGTATGGTTTGCACTTCCACATCACTACTTGCTTCTATGTCACCACATGCTTATATAGATCTAAGTAACCAGTCACCTTATTACATCTGTAAAATAATTGTTAGCTAGCCTTATAATTACTAATATATATTATTTACTTTGTTAATGTGTGACCCATGTTTGAACTAAAAGCTTCATTAGTCCTTGAGAATTTATTTTATGTACAAATATACATAAATATACAAAAATGTCTTATGTTACACTCATTCACAACTATTTATTACTTTAATAACTCATTAACAATTCATCTTTGCTGTTACTTTCTGATATCAGGTAAGTGTGCAAAATTCAATAATAAATACCTTCTCTGTACATGCTTGCATAGCTAAGCTTCTCCACCAAATCTTCTAGTGCCTTTTCTAAAGAAGGATTTTTTAGAACAGTTAAAATAGTTTTCTGCAGGTAGTGATGTTACTCCATAAAGTCTCTGTAAGGCTTGTCACGATTCGTAGTGTCCTTCTTTATCAAGTTCAACTCGATTCTCCACTGTTAAAGGATTGCCATAAAGAGGCGTTATAGTGATGTTCTTCTTTCTCGCGTTGACATGCAATAGATTCTTGCCCAGATTTTCCAATTGGTTTACCCATTGGACAAACATATCATCGTTTGTCACTTACAAATATTTGTTGACCTTCTCATATGCTAGATCCAGGTCCAACCCAGTTTATGGCAGTGTATTTCTAACCACTCCTTAAAGTGTCTGATCGTTTTTAGCTCCATTGCCTTGAGATGAAAAGGAGAGGTGGAGCTGCTGTTATTAAACTGTAGTTTGCCATCAGCCACCAAATTAGCTAACACATCCATCTCCTCCATTGTAGTTCTGTTCAGAAGCTTCAACCATGTGAGCTTGAAGTTGTTGTCTACATCTTCGTAGGTTGGACAAACTTAGCCTTGGGCGTCTTACTAGGTTTTTTGCAGACTTCTCTGAAGCTTCACTTGTTTGCTTTTTTTTAGTATTCCTTTTGCGAATGATGCCATGATTCCCACCCATTTGCAAAGACCTTGTCCTTGGGGCAAGAAATCAACATCAGATGAAAGATGTTTTCTTCATGCCCACCTAGGCAAAATCAACTGCTGCAATTTTTCAGCTCTCTACAAATGGAATAGTTAAAAATTAATATAATGGTGAGATAAATCCTCTAAGAATTTTTCTTACCCGGTATTCCACACTTTGTTTTCTCCTTGCAGTAGCTCTTTGTAGCTACCCAAGAGTTATCAATGGATCGCTTGTGTTTGAACTTCTCCCATATTTTGCTATTGTAGTGGTTGGTGTCTGTAGCATCCCGCTCTGCAGATAACTTATGGTACTGCTCGGTTATGAGATTCGGCATAGCTAAAAAAGCCGATCTTGTCGAATTGTTGTCCTTCATCTTTTCCATGAGATCAACTACACGTTCCTGGTTGAGTGGCCTATAGTTGAAGTTAGGGTTAACACTGCTACACTCATAAATCCTGTCATTCAACATCATTTCTTTGTGGCTTATCGCAGCATGGGATGTCACTGGTGTAGCTAATAGAACGCCATAAGACTTTCTTTTATGGTCAGAATCAAGATGCGTGAGCCCCAACTGCAACTGTTCTAGTGTTCTTAACACATTCTTCCACCCTCCGAAGACTCCTAGGCAAATTGAACATGATCAGTAAAGAACTTAGGACCGAGCTACCTTTTAATCTCCCAAATAATATCATTGTGTTCTTCTTCAATACAGGGTGGCGGATTAATCTCGCCCACCATTTTAAGAGGTAGGGAAGGGGTGGCAGGATTAATCCCGTCACCGTTTCCCTACCTTCTTGAATTTATGTGTGAGAGAAAGATATATAGAAATTATAATATACATATACATACATATATATAAATACATGTGTGTGTGAGAGAGAGAGATAAATGAATTATAATATACAGATACACATGTACATATAAATAGAGGTGTGTGTGTGTAAGAAATAAATAAATAAATTATATTATACATATATACACACATACACACACATATATACGTATATGTATATACAGGAGTGTGTGAGAGAGAGAGAGAGAGATAAATATATTATATTATATAAATAAACACACATATATTTGTATATGTATATATATAGAGTGTGGTGGGATTAATCCCGCCACCATTTCAAGGCCTCCTAGAAAGGTGGCGGGATTAATCCCGCCACCGTTTCAAGCATGTGTATGTGTAATAAATAAAAAACTTATAAAATACATATAAACATGTATATATACATACAATTATGTGTGTGAGAGAGAGATAAAGAAATTACATATATATAAATACACACATACATATACATTCAAGAGAGATAAAATAATTATATATATATATACAAATACACAGGTACATACACATACAGTTTGTGTGTGTGTAAGAAATAAATAAATAAATTAAATTATACAGATAGTATACATACACACACAAATATATATGTATATGTATATACAGGAGTGTGTATGTGCGATATATATATATATATATAATACAGATCACACATATTTGTATATGTATATATATAAGAGTGTGGTGGGATTAATCCGGCCACCTTTCTAGAGGCCTAAAAGGAGTGGCGGGATTAATCCTGCCACCTTTCTAGGAGGCCTTGAAATGGTGGCGGGATTAATCCCGCCACCATTTCAAGCATGTGTGTGTGATAAATAAAAAAAATATAAAAAACTTATAAAATACATATAAACATGTATATATACATACAATTGTGTGTAAGAAAGAGATAAAGAAGTTACATATATACAAATACACATACATATACATTCAAGAGAGATATAAAGTAATTATATATATATACAAATACACAGGTACATACACATATAGTTTGTGTGTGTGTGTGTAGGAAATAAATAAATAAATTATATTATATATACACACACATATATATGTATATACATGTGTGTGTGTGCGAAATATATAATAATATATATATATAATATATAATATTATATAGATAAACACACATATATATTTGTATATGTATATATATATAAGAGTGTGACGGGATTAATCCCGCCACGTTTTTAGGAAGCCTAAAATGGTGGCGGGATTAATCCCGCCACCATAAGGGTGCCGGATTAATCCGACCACTCCTTTTAGGGCTCTTAGAAATGGTGGCGGGATTAATCCCCCACTCCTTTTAGGGCTTCTAGAAAGGTGGCGGCCACCATTTCAAGCATGTGTGTGTGATAAATAAAAAATATAAAAAATTTATAAAATACATATAAACATGATATATACATACAATTGTGTGTGAGAGAGAGATAAAGAAATTACATATATACAAATACACACATACATATACATTCAAGAGAGAGATAAAGTAATTATATATATACAAATACACAGGTACATACACATAGTTGTGTGTGTGTAAGAAATAAATAAATAAATTATATTATACAAATACACACACACATATATATGTATATACATGTGTGTGTGTGTGTAGTGCGAGAGATACATAAATAAATTAAATTATACAGATAGTATACATACACACATAAATATATATGTATATGTATATACAGGAGTGTGTTTGTGAGATATATATAATACAGATAAACACACATATATATTTGTATATGTATATATAAGAGTGTGCGTGTGTGAGAGATAGATAAATAAATTAAATTCTACAGATACACACACATATATATGTTTATGTATATACAGGAGTGTGCATGTGTGTGCGAGAGATGGATAAATAAAATATAGTATAGACACACACACACATATGTATATGTATACAGGTGTGTGCATGTGTGTGTGAGAGATAATAAATAAAATTAAATACAAATACACACACATATATGTATATGTATATACAGAAGTGTGCGTGTGAGAGAGATTTAACCTTGTTGCACCGCCGCATTTAAACCCTATTTGCATCGCCGTGCCTTTTAGCCTTCTTGTGAGAGTGGATTTATGAATATGTGATGCCACCGCTCTCAAATCTTTCGCCGCCTCTCTCCTCCGCCGCCTTGAAACCCTAAGAATATACCCTAAACTCTAGAATCAATAATATATATATTAACCCTAAACGAATATTCTTTCATTATATTATCAATAAGTTTATTGTGTTTGTGTGTGTAGGTGTGTGGGTGTATCACATACACACAAATAATATAGATCATGCAAGGGTTTAACATATGTGTGTCTGTGAGTGTGTTAAGTTTTCACGTATACATAATACATACATACACACATAGTACATATGTGAATGTGTCACGTCAGTACATATGGATCATGCATGGTGTGTGTGTGTGAGAGAGAGAGAGTGTTGAAAAATTAATTTTACACACATTACATACATTAGTACACATCTATACATACACACATGTACACACAGACATACATACATATTACATGTGTGAATGTGTTACATACAATACACACAGTACATATGGATCATACATGCGTTTAACATAATGTTTTCGATAAAGAAGCAACAAATCTCCTGAGCTGGGCATGGTGACCCAATAATGATTATTCCAAATCAATCATTTATCTCAGTATGCCACATAGATGGTAAAATAATATATAAGCTAATATTAAAATTGTGTAAACACTATCAATATTAAACATATGATCACCGTCACATATCATTATTTTTAATATCTATATAAAAAGTCTATTATTCTTATAAAAAGAATTATTTATAGTCAAGTAGTTATTAATATCACAAATCATTCTAGTGATTTATAAATTAGTTTTAAAAAATTAATTTTAAAAATGCAAATTATAATTTGCTCATACATTAAAATTATATACATATATTTGAATTTTACCTTATTGTAATTTAAAATGACATAGTGTTATTAAAACATATTTTAAAGCAATTATAGCACATAAGATATGTAATGTATATTACATAATCTTTAAGACATAGAAATTAAATCCATGCACATTTTAACAAATATTTAATATACATTTACTTTTAACCTTAAACATAAATTTATATACTCAACTTGGTTTAGAGTTTAAACCCTAAACCACTAAGCCCCACAATTGGATGTTTTTAACACATGTGTTAAGTATATAAATATTTCGTGTGTGTATATGTAAGCCCCATTGTAGAGTGTGTGTAACGATAAATGCTTAGTTTGGGTTTAAACTGTAAACCCTAAACACAAATCTAGATGCTAGACCCTAAATTATTTATATTGTGATCCACTCATCGGTGTGTGCATATGTGTTTCTATGGATGCTTTTAATGCGTGTGCATGTATATGTAAATTTTTTATTGTGTCTATATATGTGTACATAAGAAACATTGAAATAAAGTGAAATAATAATAAATCTATACATATTTAACAAATATTTAATATACATTTACTTTTAACCTTAAACATAAATTTATACACTCAACCTGGTTTAGAGTTTAAACCCTAAACACTAAGCCCCACAATTGGATGTTTTTAACACGTGTGTTGAGTCTATAAATATTTCGTGTATGTATATGTAAGCCCCATTGTAGAGTGTGTGTAACAATAAATGCTTGGTTTGGGTTTAAACCATAAACCTTAAACACAAATCTAGATGCTAGACCCTAACATTATTTATATTATGATCCACTCATCGGCATGTGTATGTATGTGCATATGTGTTTCTATGGGTGCTTTTAATGCGTGTGCATGTATATGTAAAAAATTTTTTTGTCTATATATGTGTATAAAAGAAACATTGAAATAAAGTGAAAATAATAGTAAATCTATGCATATTTTAACAAATATTTAATATACATTTACTTTTAACCTTAAACATAAATTTATACACTCAACCTGGTTTAGAGTTTAAACCCTAAACTAAGCCCCACAATTGGATGTTTTTAACGTGTGTTGAGTCTATAAATATTTCGTGTATGTATATGTAAGCCCCATTGTAGAGTGTGTGTAACAATAAATGCTTGGTTTGGGTTAAACCATAAACCTTAAACACAAATCTAGATGCTAGACCCCTAACATTATTTATATTATGATCCACTCATCGGCATGTGTATGTGTGTGCATATGTCTATGGGTGCTTTTAATGCATGTGCATGTATATGTAAATTTTTTTTTTGTGTCTATATATGTGTACAAAAGAAACATTGAAATAAAGTGAAAATAATAGTAATATACACACAATGAATATATTTTAAATGATACGTGAAAACTTAACACACTCACAGATACACATATGTTAAACCCTGTGTGATACACCCACACACCTACACACACAAACACAATAAACTTATTGATAATATAATGAAAGAATATTCATTTAGGGTTAATATATATATTACTGATTTTAGGGTTTAGGGTATATTCTTAGGGTTTCAAGACGGCGGAGGAGAGAGAGAGCGAAAGATTTGAGAGCGGCAGCACCACATATTCTCACAAAAAGGCTAAAAAGCGTGGTACTATATGTATGTTCCTGTGTATTGTATATATATATAATTACTTTATCTCTCTCTTGAATGTATATGTATGTGTGTATTTGTATATATATTTCTTTATTTCTCTCACACACACAATTGTATGTATATATACATGTTTATATGTATTTTATAAATTTTTTATATTTTTTAATTTATCACACAACATGCTTAAAATGGTGGCTGCCACCTTTCTAGGAGCCCTAAAAGGAGTGGCCGGATTAATCCCGCCACCATTTCTAAGAGCCCTAAAAGGAGTGGCCGGATTAATCCGGCCACCCTTTTGGTGGCGGGATTAATCCCGCCACCATTTTTAAAAGCCCTAAAAGGAGTGGCCGGATTAATCTGGCCACCCTTCTGGTGGCGGGATTAATCCGCCACCATTTCAAGGTCTCCTGGAAAAGTGGCAGGATTAATCCCGCCACCTTTCTAGGAGCCCTAAACGGAGTGGCCGGATTAATCCGGCCACCCTTTTGGTGGCGGGATTAATCCTGCCACCATTTTTAAGAGCCCTAAAAGGAGTGGCCGGATTAATCTGGCCACCCTTCTGGTGGCGGGATTAATCCCGTCACCATTTCAAAGTCTTCTGAAAAGTGGCGGGATTAATCCCGCCACCTTTCTAGAAGCCCTAAACGGAGTGGCCGGATTAATCCGGCCACCCTTTTGGTGGCGGGATTAATCCTGCCACCATTTTTAAGAGCCCTAAAAGGAGTGGCCGGATTAATCTGGCCACCCTTCTGGTGGCGGGATTAATCCCGTCACCATTTCAAAGTCTTCTGAAAAAGTGGCGGGATTAATCCCGCCACCTTTCTAGAAGCCCTAAAAGGAGTGGCTGGATTAATTCGGCCACCCTTCTGGTGGCGGGATTAATCCCACCACCATTTCAAGGTCTCCTAGAAAGGTGGCGGGATTAATCTCGCCACACTCTTATATATATACATATACAAATATATATGTGTTTATTTGTATAATATATATATATATATATATATTTCGCACACACACACTCATGTATATACATATACATATATATTTGTGTGTGTATGTATACTATCTGTATAATTTAATTTATTTATGTATCTCTCGCACAGACACACACACACATGTATATACAATATATATATATATTGTGTGTGTGTGTGTGTGTTATCTGTATAATATAATTTATTTATTTATTTCTTACCACACACACAAACTATATGTGTATGTACCTGTGTATTTGTATATATATATAATTACTTTACTCTCTTTTAAATGTATATGTATGTGTGTATTTGTATATATATAATTTCTTTATTTCTCTCTCACACACACAATTGTATGTATATATACATGTTTATATGTATTTTATAAGTTTTTTATTTATTACACACACACATGCTTGAAATGGTGGTGGGATTAATCCCGCCACCTTTTTAAAAGCCTTAAAAGGAGTGGCGGGATTAATCCCGCCACCATTTCAAGGTCTCCTAGAAAGGTGGCGGGATTAATCCCGCCACACTCTTATATATATACATATACAAATATATATGTGTTTATTGTATAATAATATATATATATATATATCTCGCACACACACACTCGTATATATACATATACATATATATTTGTGTGTATATGTATACTATCTGTATAATTTAATTTATTTATGTATCTCTCGCACAGACACACACACACACATGTATATACATATATATATGTGTGTTGTATCTGTATAATATAATTTATTTATTTATTTCTTACACACACACAAACTATATGTGTATGTACCTATGTATTTGTATATATATATAATTACTTTACTCTCTTTTAAATGTATATGTATGTGTGTATTTGTATATATGTAATTTCTTTATCTCTCTCACACACACAATTGTATGTATATATACATGTTATATGTATTTTATAAGTTTTTTATTTATCACACATACACATACTTGAAATGGTGGCGGGATTAATCCCGCCACACTCTTATATATATACATATACAAATATATATGTGGTTTATCTGTATAATATAATATATTTATTTATCTCTCGCACACACACTCGTATATATACATATACATATATATTGTGTGTATATGTATACTATCTGTATAATTTAATTTATTTATGTATCTCTCGCACAGACACACACACACACATGTATATACATATATATATGTGTGTGTGTGTCTGTATAATATAATTTATTTATTTATTTCTTACACACACACAAACTATATGTGTATGTACCTGTGTATTTGTATATATATATAATTACTTTATCTCTCTCTTGAATGTATATGTTGTGTATTTATATATATGTAATTTCTTTATCTCTCTCACATACACACAATTGTATATATACATGTTTATATGTATTTATAAGTTTTTTATATTTCTTTATTTATCACACACACATGCTTGAAATGGTGGCGAAATTAATCCCGCCACACTCTTATATATATACATATACAAATATATATGTGTTTATATGTATAATATAATATATTTATTTATCTCTCGCACACACACACACTCATGTATATACATATACATATACATGTGTGTGTATGTATACGATATGTATAATTTAATTTATTTATGTATCTCTCGCACAGACACACACACACATGTATATACACATATATATGTGTGTGTGTATCTGTATAATATAATTTATTTATTTATTTCTTACACACACACAACTATATGTGTATGTACCTGTGTATATATATATATAATTACTTTATCTCTCTCTTGAATATATGTATGTGTGTATTTATATATATGTAATTTCTTTATCTCTCTCTCTCACACACACAATTGTATGTATATATACATGTTTATATATATTTTATAAGTTTTTTATATTTCTTTATTTGTCACACAAACACATACTTGAAGTGGTGGCGGGATTAATCCCCACCCCAATGATGCTGATTTCATATGTATTGATACGGTTGTTCGCTTGGTTATTAAGAATACACTAAATAATTTCAAACTTTTAAATGATTGGCCAGGCATTTGTTTTCACTCCAACGAGCCTGAACCATCATCAGAGGGACGTATTCAACAATGTATGTTATTCAAACATTACAAGTCAAGCTGCATGGAGCATTGTCAAATTGATCAGGGGTCCGCACAATAATGCATGGGTTTTTTACTACTGCACTAGCGGATCCGTCTTGGAGTGTTACCTTCGGGATACATGTGTGTTTACCGTTGAAAAGGATAAGACCATGGTCGAGGATTTGAACAAGTAGATAGAAAGGTTCTTAACTGACTATCCTAACAAACCCATACAGAAGTATTTAGAAAAGTTCCCTCCCGAGAAGTGCAATAGCTCTAAAGAGGAATTTGGTTCAATGTTGGAGTCTGAGAACGATCTTGAACCAGATATTACACTAGAAGTTATCTCAAGGAGTACATAACATTCACTTACTCTATTTACCATGGAAACATCAATATAAGAAATGAAAAATTTTGAATTATCTTCCAAGCGGTTAAGACATTTTTCACCTCACTCAAAAGGTAACAGCGAAGAAGCATTAATAATGTGTTGATAGAGTGATAAATAATTATAAATGAGTGTAAAATAAGGCATTTTTGTATATTTTGTTTATATTTGTACTTTTCTCAAAAGGCTATGCTTAACCAAAACATTACTTGTATCCATCCAATCACTTTTGACCCATATTCTGATATTAATACCATGGATGAGTTTGGATACATGCCTCAGAAAGAAGAATCTTGAAAACTTTTGTGAACAATATCCACTATATAAACATACCCTAACGCTTTTATTTCTAGTGATTTTGAATTTTATAAATTAAAGGAGAGCAACCAGGCGCTCAACAATATTATTATTAAGGAACGTCATTGTTTAGATAAGCCTTTATGCACTTCTTTTCTTATCACAGCTTATGTATTAACAAGGATGGCAACTCCTAATTGCATTCGTGAGAGTGTTAGGTGGTGGCAACAACATAAAGATATTGACCAAAATGATTTGATTAATCCGAAGAGTGATGACTTAAACAAAATGAGGAGATTTCTCTATATGGTTAAGGCGAAATAATTACAAAAAGATTAATAGGTTGATAAGGAAATGATTTCATTTGTAATTATGTTTGAAAGTATTTTTTAATTATTGTAAAATATTTTTACAATAGAGAATAATACGAATATTTTCAGATATTTTAGGAATATTCCTTACTAAGTAAGGTTAATGAAGGATTAATTTGTTAATTAATTAATATTTAAGACTTAATTATATATTAATTAAATAATTAATTAATAATTAAAACTTAAGTATTAATTAGCAATTTATTTTATATTCCCATTTTCATGTATCATGCCCATTTTAGTTACAACGTGCATCAAACCTTGAGTTAAGAATAGTTCTATTTTTAATATTCTAAAGATTGAAGATACATACTTTATTTGTTCTTTAAGTGCCCATTTGCGACCATGATGCAGAGTCAAGAAACCGTCTTTTGAATAATCGTATTTGACTCTAAAATGAAATTAATATTGAAAATCAATATTAACTTCTAATTTCATCGAACACCGACTCTCTGAGGAGGTACATGCACTTAAACCTCCAAAATGTATACCGACTAACTTCCGACTCATTTGACACCACACACATAACTTATTAAACTTAGCAAGTTTCCTTACTTAGTCAATAAGCAGAGTGAGAATCCCAAATCATGCTCTTCTTAACCAAGGAATCACCCTTGTTCAAGAGCTTATCTCCACATTGCAAACAACGTTACAGATTTCAAGATTAAAGAGTTAACAATGAAAATGTACAAGTGTGCGCCGAACGCCTTCACTATGCAAGTCCTTATTACTCAGTAAACTGAAAATGTAAACGTATGTTTCCAACATTACTCTTTTGATAGATCATGCCATCTATCCCAAAAGTTGCATTGATAGGATGCAACATTAAATCCGTCTACTGCCAAAATATATTATTCTATCCCATTCTTAAGATCCCACATGAGATAACTTCATAATCAAGTTAGTTGAGTTAGCTAACTTGAATACAAAGTGCGCGCCTACAACCAACTAAGGTTTCAAGTTGTACTTTGTTCAAATCAGACGACTTGAACTTAGTAAACTATTTCACCTAATGTTACTTGCAGCTAGCGTCATCAAAGTATTACGTCCATCGACAATACTTTGATTACATTGGATCTTCGAACCAACTGCTTAACATATTCATCATATGTTAATATTGACATTCCGTTGTATTATAAGTTCATCACCATAGTCTGCTTCTAGAGTTACACTCTCGGAAACATGCACTATAATAAGAGCTTATTTTACACTTTATGTCAAAATGTAGTGTTCATTCTTATGTTTGAATATGCCCCTTCTCCCGAAGTCAAAGATGCACTTCTGAACATAAGTCTTTCCCCGTTTGAACACTATTGCTGAAACATATTGAATCTTGACCTAAGCCAAAACTCAATGGACATGTCACGTTCTCAAATCATGTGTTATCCCAAATTCAAACACCTTAAAGAAAAAGAAAAATTTTCAATAATGTGTAGAATAGGATATCACAAGGCCATCTCACAAACTTAGTTTGTAAGCCAGAACAAACTAACATGCCTTGTCTTGTGGAAGTAAATGGTAAAGTAACCTGGACAACCATAAGGTAAAAAACCTGGCATACAACTTGGAAGCTGACTTCCAAGTGCTACCTTCTAAGTCCATAACCCACACCCACTTATGAAGTAGGTGTACTTGAAGAGTTATAGATCTCAGGACCAACTCTCCACGCAGAATTCAGACATTAGCCGAAAGTGATAAGTACTTCAAGAATTTAGAACTAACTAAACCCTAAAATACACTACACTTTAGGTAGTCCTACTGACCGCAGAGAATAGGCTCCGATACCAATTGTCAGAGTTTTAACCCAAAGGGCCAACACGTGGCAACACGTGGCTGCCAGGTGGCCATTTGGCGTCATCACCCTGTGTGAGCAACGCTAAGTTTCCCAGAACAACCCCAACGACCCCTAGGGTTAGACTCTAATGCCCAAGTGGACAGGAGACTTAGGGTTTAGCCTAAGTCTCCCTAGAATGTCTGCCCCCAGAACCCTTGAGGGATAACCCTAGTTGACTTAGGGTTTAGCCTAAGTCTCCCTAGAGTGTCTACCCCAAAACCCTTGAGGGATAACCCTAGTTGACTTAGGGTCTTGCCCTAGAAGACCTAGACAGGCTCATGCCCTAACCCCCATCAAGGAGACGTGTGTTCCACACATACCCCTGGACAGAGCTAAGGCATCGTCACTTACCCCTTGAGGAATCACCCTCATCCGGGAGTAGGGCGACAAGGGGTACCCTGAACCACGACTAACCCCTAAGGGTTTGAGTGGCCAAGTTATACCCTAGACCTAGGGCTAGTACTTAGTGAGGACACGAGTGTGATCTGCTAAGCAAACTCCCTAAGGCTAGGTTTGGGATAACCCTAAGCACATGACCTTGCGAGTGCCTCACGAAAGGGCTCTGCTAACATGTTTAGGTTGTTCAACCCTTGAATTCCAAGGAGAACACTCCCCTAGCCAAGTGTGCCAAAGCACACCTAGTTATGAGACCTAACCTCCCTTGAGCGGATGCCCAAGGCTTAGCACCCTAGTGCAAGCACAAGCATGTTGTTTGTAAAGTATCCAACCCTTGGCGACAAGCCCATGACATAACCCCAAAGGGCGTGCCTCAGGCGTTGTACCATGTGACGTTTAGCCCAGTGTCACATCTCCATGTGACACTGCCTTTCCCGATGTGGGCTATCATGCATAGCCCTTAAATTCAAGAGTTAATGAAGTTATGAAGTTAATGAAGCTGAATCGTCGAATATAGGTTAAACACAAAATAATTAAAAACATTTATGTTTGGTTCTATAATTTTCTAAAACTCAAGTCAAACTAATCCATATATTTTTTTTTCTAATTTTACCGATTAGATGATAAGTTATTAATTTTTAAAGTTTAAATAAGCCAAATATACAGTTTAGTGAATATTTGGCTTCTTCAGACTTTAAAAATTAATAACGTGTCATCCAACCGGTTGAACTAAAAAAAAAATTATGGATTAGTTCAATTTGAGTTTTAGAAAAATGAAATTAAATAGAAATGTTTTACTTACTTTATGTTTGACCTGTATTTAACGGTCTAGCTTCATCAACTTCATGTTTCGATATAGATGTTGAATTGATTGATGTAGAAGAGCTATAAAGTGAAATAACTCTTTTCTCTAATTATTTATATAAATTTACTCTAAACACTAAACATATTTAAGTTCTAGCGTAGAGTGTGTGTAAATATAAATGATGCAAGTTGTAACTAAAATGAGCATGGCTATAGTCCCATTTCCTAATAATTAGCAATTTTAGCTATTTAATTAGCATTTTCTAATATTAAAGGAATATTTTTAGAATATATATTTAAAATAGAATATTCTTTAAAATAATCTATTTGTATTCGACCCTTTAATAAATTATAACATTCATTGAACAAAAATTAATAACATTATAAAAGTAGAAAGTATTAAATTATATAATATATTCCTAATATAACAATTAAGGAAGAGCATAAGAGGTACATTATATAAATATTGATGTTGTTATTAAAATATTAATATTTAAATATAGCATTATTAATTAAAAATTTATAGTAGTAATATATATATAATAAATCCTATAATAATATAGTCAATCTTCCATATCGTTTTTTAAATTTATATAGTTAAGTAAACAATTTGGTACTATTATTAAAGAGTTTATAATAATTATGATTATTAAATATATGATATTTTATAATTTTTAATTGTTTTAAGCTTCAGAAAACATACATTCCCTTGTAGTTTTGTTAATCGTGACTTTATCAACGCTTCTTGACATCCACCCATATCGAATGGATTTAACATTTATAAAACATGCTGGGTCTTTTTGATTGAGAGACCATGTTTTCTCTAGGCATCCATTATATCTTTCGCTCTCCTTCTCATGTCGCCTTTTTGTGATTTGAACCATGCAACCTTAATAATATTATTTTTTGTGATTATTTCAGGTGTGTCGATAATTTGACCCATCCCTCTTTTATATACTCTTTAAGAAATTTTTTGAAGTTGGCACCTCAGTCACAAGCAAAGCACAACTTTTTTTGGAGATGCAGTTTTCAAAAAGATTCATCATATGCAGTAAGGTAAGTGCACTTGTCCTTTTTGTAGAATTGGAGACCTTGCTGAAGAACGCATCAATATCTTCATGAGTGTGACCAACCATAAGAAAACTGAGCGTGATTGTCTCAAACACACTTTTAGTAACAAGCATTGACAAGTATGCTAGCACATATCTAGAAAATAAAAGTAAGTATGAGCTTGAGAAACCCTTAAGTAAAATGATTTACCTATTTTTGTTCTCGCCTGCACAATTATCCATCTGTAAAAGCAAATGACGAGGAAGCTTATTTGATGTTGAGGACACATGTACACTATTTGAGCTAAATCCCTCCACTGAACCTGAACTCTCAACAGGCCCATCTGTGTTTTGTGCAGGCTGCTGACAATGCCTCTCATATTCCCAAGTAGCCTCAAGTGTAGACGTGTTCATGAGAGCATTATGTAAAGGTTGAAGGTTTTGTTTCTTCACTTTGAGATTATTAATAGGACTTGTTTGTGAGTGGGTCTTAAAGGTTTTTGAAACACATGGCCAACAACCCAATAATGAAATTGGAGTCACTAGACCAATGTGAAAGTAAAAAGTGTCCATATGACTCACAACGTGTCCATGTGTTAGCACACCTGTCAATAAAATCAAAAGTTTCATGACATTTCCAAGGCACTTTGGTGTTGCAACGAGCTGGAATGCTAGTCTTTGAATGATCCATCTTGTCATGGATCAAGCACAAGTATTTTAATGGGCGTGACACAGAAAGCATGCGATGTGCATAGTATTGAGACTGGCAAGTTTGTTGTGCAATCATGTGGGTCTCCATCTTCTTTTGAATGGCAATGATCTCCACCAAGGTTTTTGCACAAGCCTCTGCAGCCTTCAATGATGTACAAGTGTCACACTTAAAAAAGCTAGAGTGTTTTGCAATCTCCACATCCTTAAAATGAGTATTCCATATGTTGTTGAAGGTACCAATGCAAACCTTGAGATTTTTCTGACCCCTGCATTTGTGGTTTAGCATTTGTGAGGCATCCTATTTGCATTTGCTTCCACAAAAGCCTTGAGTATCTTTATGGCTGCCATAATGTGAAAACGGGTTTTGACAAGGCAAGTGTTCCCATGTACTAAGGTTTGCGCTCCATCTAGCCACTCATCCCTCCGATAGTAGAACGTGGTCTTTGGGATCCCATATATAATGTATCAAGCTTTGAAGTAGATGGCCACCTTATTAAATACCATAGATGTACTTTGATAACCTGTGTCCAGGCCATTCCATCAATACACCCAGTTAGTGCAGCTATACAAACTCATGCCTTTGCTTTTAAGTGAGCATAGGAAAGACATGTCTATATTGGGTAATTTCATTCCGGTCCGCCATCTGACAACACTTTTCTTGCAACAGTCAATCGTGGCAATATGCACGTTGTAACTAAAGTGGGCATGATACGTGAAAATGGGAATATAAAATAAATTACTAATTAATACTTAAGTTTTAATTATTAATTAATCATTTAATTAATATGTAATTAAGCCTTAAATATTAATTAATTAATTAATTAATCCTTCAATAACTTACTTAGTAAGGAATATTCCTAAAATATCTTAGAATATTCATATTATTCTAAAAATAGTTTACAATAATGAAGAAATACTATCAAACATAATTACAAATGAAATCATTTCCTTATCAACATGTTAATTTATTTATAAATACTTTCTTCCTATCATACAAAGAAATCTTCTTATTTTGTCTAAATCATCACTCTCCGAATTAATCAAATCATTTTTGTCAATATCTTGATGTTGTTGCCACCACTTAACACTCTCACGAATGCAATTGGGAGTTGCCATCCTTGTTAATACATAAGATGTGATAAGAGAAGGTCTGCATAAAGGCTCATCTAAAAACTGACGTTCCTTAAGAATAATATTATAAAGCGCCCGGTTGCTATCCTTCATTTTATAAAATTCAATATCACAAAAGAGAAAAGCTTCAGGAAATGTATGATACGGTGGATACTGCTCACAAAAATTTTCGAGATTCTTCTTTCTGAGGCATGTATCCAAGTAGTTCATTAGCTCATCCATGATATCGGTATCAGAATATGGATCGAAAGTGATTGGATGAATACAAACAATGTTTTGGTTGAGCATAGCCTTTTGAGGAGAGTCGTCTACCACTAACATCTGTGCGTTCTTCATTATTCTTAAGCGACTGATCTCCCCATGAGTCCCAATTATTCTTTCATTCTTGAAGAAGTACGGCTTGCTTTCCTTTCTTATATTGTGAAATTCGAGAGGTTTATACATATTCGCTGGTCAAAAATTCCAATCTTTACGAATCACCTCTTCTGCAACACTACAATGTTTCTTAAGCAAATTCAACAGCGGTGTTAAGTTATGAATCTGCATGCATGACCAAATCCCCACAAGCGCACCCATCTCCTTAAGCTTTTGAAAGAGACGATCCAACCCTGGACGAAAAATAATATCATATCGAAATTTACCATGACAAGGAATGAAATCTCCTTGTTTGATTTCTTTTTTCCTATCCTCGGGCCTTTGTCGATGAAGCAGAACACCATTGACATCCAACAACACAATATGGCCATGAGTAACATGAGATAGCGTTGCCTCTTGAATACTTTGCAAATCACTTGTTTGCTCCCTTTCACATTTATCCGTTGCCACTATCTCGTTGCCTATCCCTTCATCATTTAATTGTACATCATCCTTACAAGATTCAGATATTGCATGCGCTGAAGAAATTGATTTCGGAACTGAAGCCAATAAAAATGATGATGAAGTGGCCCCCATGGTAACGATGTTTTGAGCTGCATTATTATCCATTTCCTGCATGAACTCTGTCATTCTGACATGTGGCACAAGAAATTGTCGCCAAACCCCTCTCTTACCTCATGCAATGCTGAAAATCCATGTTCTCAATTGTTTCATTACATCTGCAAAATGATAATTAGCTGACCTTAAAATTATCAAGGTATATTATTTACCTTGTTAATGTGTGACCCATGTTTGAACTAAAAGCTTCATTAATCCTTGAGAATTTATTTTCTGTACAAATATAAAGAAATATACAAAAATGCCTTATGTTACACTCATTTACAACTATTCGTCACTCTACAATTCATTAACAATTCTTCTTCGCTATTACCTTCTGAGTGAGGCGAAGAAGGTCTAAGCCGCTTGTGAGATGGTTCAAGATCTTCTGCATCTTCTATTGATGTTTCCATGGGTCCTGGAGTGTGCGAATGTTCTGTACTCCTCGAGATAACTTCCGGTCTAATATCTGATTGAAGTTCGTCTCAGACTCCGAGATTGAACCAGATTCACCTTCAGAGCTATCGCACTTATCTGGAGGGAACTTTCTCAAATACTCCTTTATGGATTCGTTGGGGTACTCAGTTGAGAACCTATCTATCCACTTGTTCAGGTCCTCAACCATGGTCTTATCCTTTTCAACGGCAAACACACATGTATGCCGAAGGTAACACTCCTTCAAGACGGACCCCCTAGTGCAGTAGTCAAAAACCCACGCATCACTGTGAGGACCCCTGATCAAGTTGACGATGCTCCGTGCCGCTTGACTTGTAATGTTTGGATAACGTACATTGCCGAATACGTCACTCTCCTATCGGTGTATCGGATGGAGGTTCAGGGCCGTTGGAGTGCAAACAGATGCCTGGCCAGTCATTTGGAAGTTTGAAATTGTTTGGCGCATTCCTAACAACCAAGTGAACAACCGAATCAATGCACTTCGATCAGCATCATTCATATAAAATCCTGTCCAACGATGTTATTCCTCTTGGCAAAAGAAGGCAAAAGGTATCGGTGACATGAGCAAAGAATCAAGAAATAAATACCTGAAAAGTAGATATCAGTCAAGAGTGCAAGTATGAATTCAATAATAAATACCTTCTTGTACATGCTTGCACGGCTAAGTTTCTCCACCAATCCTCTAGTCCTGTCTGTCGAAGATTTTTTGACACCCGCCGATCCATCACGAACAATTGAAACGGTTTCCTACAAGCAGTGATGTACCCCATAAAGTCTCCGAATCAACAACAAACATCTGTAGGGCTTGTCGTGATTCGTAGCATCCTCCTTTATAAGGTTCAACTCGGTTCTCCGCTGCTGAAGGACTGCCATAAGAGAAGGCGTCATCCAATGTTCTCCTTTTTGGCGTTGGCGTGCAATAGATTCTTGCCCAGATCTTCCGATTGATTCACCCATTCGACAAGCATATCATCATTTGTCACATGCAAATATTTGCTGACCTCTTCGTATGTTGAAGTCGATCCAACCCAGTTTGTGGCAGTGTATTCCCAACCACTCCTTGAAGTGCCTGACCGTCTTCAACTCCATTGCCTTGAGATGAAAAGGAGAGGTGGGCTGCTGTTGTTAATTGTAATTTGCCATCAATCACCAAATCAGCCAAGACTTCCATCTCCTCCATCGTTGTTCCATTTAAAGGCTTCAACCATGTGAGCTTGAAATCGTTGTCTACATCCTTTATAGATTGAACAGACTTAGCCTTCGGCGTCTTACTGGGTTTCTTTGCAGACTTTTCTGAGGGCTCCCTTCACTTGTCTGCTTCTTCTTCAGTGTTCCTTTTGCAAAGGATTCCATAATCCCCAACCATTTGGCAAAGATCCTATCTCGGGACAAGAAATCAACATCATCAAAAGGATGTTTCCTTCCCGCCCACCTGGGCAAAATCAACTGCTACAATTTCTTCAACTCTCTGAGGAAAAAGACAGATTAATATACCGGCGAGATAAATCCCGCCCAAACAATTTGCTTACCCGGTATTCCGCAGATTGTGTATTCCCTGCGGTAGCTCTTTGTGGTCGCTGAAGAGATTCCCACACGGCTCGCGTGTGTTTGAACTTCTCCCATATTTTGCTGTTGTAGTGGTTGGTGTCGCAGCGTCCCATTCCGCCGATAACTTATGGTACTGCTCGATTGTGAGATTCGGCTTCGCTAAAAACGCCGATCTTTTCGTCAGCTTCTCACGGGTATGCTCGGAAAGTTTTGTTGCCATCGTTCCTTTGTTGTGTTCGTCGAGAAGTCGTTGGGCTGCCGTTATTGTGTGCTGGCCACTAATGATGTAGTACTTAACTGATTTTCTATTCTCCGTCTGAACCTTCCTCATTTGTTCTGGTGTTGTGATCCACACTTTGTCAGCGCCTTTTCTTTCGTAGTATGCGCACAAAACAGCATTATGTGGAACGGTGTAAGAATTGTCGTCCTTCATCTTCTCCATGAGCTCAGCTACACGTTCCTGATTGAGTGGCCTGTAATTGAAGTTTGGGTTGACGCTGCAATACTTAACCCTACACGGTAAATCTATCATCCAACATCATTTCCTTGTGCTTATTGCAGCATGGGATGCCACAGGTGCAGCTGACAAAACGACTAATGATTTTCTTTTACGATCCGAATCAACATGTGTGATCCCCGATTGATGCTGTTCTAAGTTCTCGGCACACTCTTCCAGCTCCCGAAATTTCTAAGCAAATTGAACGTGATCTGTAAAGAACCTGAGACCAAGCCACCCTCTCAATCTCCTTTATGATGTCGCTGTGTTCTTCTTCAATGTGAAGAGGGACGATTGCTCCACTTGCTGATTTTCTGTATTGTGAAGCAATATCTCCTGACAATACACCTACTCGATGAGTCTGAAGATCTTCGAAGTAGACATCCAGATGGATCCCCTCCATAGATGGGCTTTCGTTGAGTTGAAGAAGAACTCCAAGGTCAACATCATTAGTGAACACGTGAACGTCATTATCCACAAGTCGACAAAACCACCCGAAATTAATGTTGTAACTGCGACCTCTGGATCCGAGAACGTGACATTGGATGGAACAAGGCATATGTGTCGAGCATCGTTCAATCTGGGTTCACAGCATGCTTTCGGATGCTTGACTAGCACACCCACTTTCCATTGTTTTGCTTGTCCATGCGATGTGACAGAGGTTAGTTTGACAGCAACCATGGTTGTTCCAATGCGCTTCCCGTTTAGTTTGAAATATGGCCAAGTTGATTCCAGAATCCCCCTGCCCATCTCTTCTCCTGCTCTCGTCTTTAATGTCACCTCAATTCCACATCTGAATACAAAAATGATTAGTTCAAGCACATATCCGAGTATAACAGATTTTATTTTAATTCTTACCCAGAATTTGACGACGACTCCATACTAATGACTCGATCTCCTTGTTTAATTAAATCGTCCTTCTGCAAAATAATACACTATGAATACAAATCATATAAAAACGCACACACACTTGTATAAACCCGAATATACAAAAATAATACACAGAGAGAAGTAGACGAATTAACTGTCCAAAGCTCACTTTGTGCTAGTGCAAAAGAAAGATAACATTTCGTTTTAGAACCACCACAAATGTGAGCTCTGGACAGTTTTACATAGTTTCCTAGCTTTTACTCGAAATATTATGATAAGATGATAAAAGTAAATAAAATGAGATATGCAACTTATATATACTAATACACATATATATTCACATGGAAGGTGCGGCGGGATTAATCTCGCCACCCTTCAATGCCTCCTGAAAGAGTGGGCGGATTATCTCGCCACCTTTCTGGAGGCCTTGAACGGGAGTGCGGAATTAATCTTGCCACCCTTCTCGGTCTCAGAGAGAACTGGGCAGGATTTATTTCACACCCCTTCAGTGACTCCAGAAAGGGGCGGGATTAATCTCGCCCACCATGTAAGGGATGGTTAAATGAATTCGCCACCCTTCCCAGTTCCTCCATTGGTATGTTGTAAACCTTCTACGTCTCAGACAGAAACGTTTGGGATTGGTCCGACTCACCAATGGAGAAAAAAGGAAGGGTGGCGGGATTCATTCCTCCAACAGGCATTGAAGGCTCGGCGGGATTAATCCCGCCGCCCAGGGCCTTCACTCCCCTATGCGGCGGGATTAATCCCGCCGGACGCCAATTCCCTCGCGGAATCGGGCGGGATTAATCCCCCGCCTAGGCCTTCAGGCAGGCCAATGGCGGCGGGATAAATCCCGCCCGATTCCGCAGGGCATGCGTAGGCGGGATTAATCCGCGCCCAGGCCCTTCACTCGGCCAGGCGGCGGGATTAATCCCGCGCGCCAATGCCCTGTGCGAATCCGGGATTAATCCCGCCGCCTAGGCCCTTCACAGGCCAATGGCGGGGATAAATCCCGCCCGATTCCGCGCAGGGCATGCGTAGCGGCGGGATTAATCCCACCGTCTAGGCCCAGCACGCAGGCTATGGGCGGCGGGATTAATCCTGCAGCTCATGAGGCTAATCGAATAGCATGCGTGAAGGGCGGTGGATTAATCCCGCCGCTCATGAGGGTAACGAATAGCGGCAGGATTAATCCCGATGCCGAGGCTCTAACCATATAGCGGCATTAATCCCGCCGCCGAGGCTCTAACCATATAGCGGCGGGATTAATCCCCCGCTACAACATATATATATATATATATGTATATGTATATGTGTGTGTAAAAGAGTGCGTGTGTGTGCCAGAGATAGACAAATCAGATAAAATTATAGTGATACACACACATATGTATATGTATATGTATATCGTATGTGTGTGCTAAATAAATTAAATTATACAGACACACACACACACACATATATATATATGTATATATATGTATATGTATATGTAATACAAGAGTGTGCGTGTGTGTGCGAGAGATAGATAAATAAATAAAATTATATACATACTGGTACACATAATATACGTATGTATATATGTACATAGGTATATATATATGTGTATATGTATATCGTGTGTATGCGTGTGTGAGCAAAACAAATAAAATCATACAGATAAACAGGAGTGTGCGTGTGTGTGCAAGAGATAAAATTAAAAATTAATAAAATTATACAGATACACACACGCGCGCGCACACACACACACACACCACACATATATATGTGTGTGTGTGTGCGTGTGTATGTATATATGTATAGGAGTGTGCGTGTGTGTGCGAGAGATAGATAAATAAATTATATTATTAAAATACACACACATATAAATGTATATGTGAATAAAAATAAATAAATAAACTCAAGGTGTATGAGAGAGAGAGAGAGAGATCTCACCTATGTGTGAGAGAGAGGGAGATTTCACAATAGCTGTCGCTTTGCTTCTTGAAACCTTAAGAATACCCAAACCTTAAAAGGAATAGAATATATATTAACCCTAAACAAATATTCCTTTTAAGAATATACATAAACCCTAAAAAGAATAAAAAATAAATTCGCCCTAAATGAATATTCTTTCATTATATTATAGCGTGTGCGTGTGCATGGGTGTATCACATACACCCCAAGAATAAAAATCATGCAGGGGTTTAACATGTGTGTGTCCATGAGAGTGTTAAAGTTTCACGTGTAGTAATACATATATACACACATAGTATTAACACATAGACATACATACATATTAGTAATAATATTAAAGAGACAGAGTACATATTATGGATCATGCATGGTGTATGTATGAGAGAAGAGAGACAGTATATATTATGGATCATGCATGGTGTGTATGTTTGAGAAAAAGAGACAGTACATATTAACATGGATCATGCATGGTGTGTATGTATGAGAGAAGAGAGGGAGTGTAACAAATTAAATTCATACACATTGCATATATTAGTACACATATATACATACACACGTGTATACACACAAACATACATACATATTACATATGTAAATTCAATGTGTTACATAGGGTTTAGGGTTTAGGGTTTAGGTTTAGGGTTTAGGATGGATCATGCATGGTGTATGTATGAGAGAAGAGAGAGTGTTAAAAAATTAATTTTGTACGCATTGCATATATTAGTACACATATATACATACACATATTATACACAGATATACATACATAGTACATAATATTGTAACATCAGTACATATTATGGATTATGAGAGAGAAGAGACAAGCTACATATTATGGATCATGATCAGCATGGTGTTGTATGTATGAGAGAAGGGATTATGCATGGTGACACTGTGTATGTATGAGAGAAGAGAGAGAGTGTTAACAAATGAAAATCGTATACATTGCATATATTAATACACATATATACATACACACGTGTATACACACAGACATACATATATATTACATAGGTAAATTCAATGTGTTACATACACAAAGACTAAGTAATATAGATCATACATGCGTTGAACATGATGTTTTTAATAAAGAAACAACATATTCTTTAAGTTTGGTTTAGGACAATGTGCACGTGAGTGCATATGTGTCTCTGTAAGTGCTTATAATGCGTGTGCACATGTATAAAAATTTATGATTATGTTTATATATGTGTGCAAAACAAACATCGAATAATTAAGAAATAATATTAATAAACACACTATGAACATATTTTAAATTATACATAATAATATATGATTTTATTTAATATATAGCCATATATAGTTTTAATAATATATATTAATTTAATATTGATAACAAGGTTTAACACTGGAATATTCTTTAAATAATAAGAATTTAATTGAGAAAATCCCATTAATATATACAAATGTAGATCAAGTACTAAATAATTAACTAAATTAATTATGATAATCATGTTTAATATTGAAATATTCTTGGAATAATAAGAAAATAAAAGAATAACCCATTAATATAAAGAAGATTAATTACTCAAGTAATTAAAAAAATAATATTAATATACACACTATGAACATATTTTAAATTATACATAATAATACATCATTTTATCTAATATATAGTCATATATAGTTTTAATAATTTATATTAATTAATATTGATAATAAGGTTTAACATAGGAATATTCTTGAAATAATAAGAAAATTAATTGAGAAAATCCCATTAATATATACAAATGTAGAATAATTACTAAAATAATTAAGAATAAGACTAATTTAATTATGATAATCAGGTATAATATTGGAATATTCTTTGAATATTAAGAAAATAATAAAGAATATCCCATTAATAATAGGAAATGTAAATTAATTACTTGAGTAATTAAGAAAATAATAATAATAAACAGACTATGAATATATTTTAAATGATACATAATAATATATCAATTTATTATTGTATAAGTGTGTGTGTGTGTGTGTGTGTATATATATATATATATATAATATAAACTTAATAATATATATTTGAATATTAAGAATGTAAAATAATTACTAAAATTTCGTAATATTAAACAGCTTGAATCACTTGAATGACATTAAATGCAATTTTAAAATACTCGTTGGAATTGGAGAATATATATATATGTTAGAGTGTCAGTTATTTGTGTCAACTCATCTTAAATTTTATTTTTTATTTATTTTCAAAAATTTTGAATTTCTGACATAAGTATTATCGGTCTAACATGTAAATTTAAAAATGTATTTAATTTCCCACTGAAATTCAGATCTGGTTCTTTTTTCTGGCAAGGGTTTCTTCATTTCTTTATTTTTCACTCTTCAGATTTTTTTTTTTTTTTCATAGTGATCAGCTCATGAGCAACATTAAATTGGGTGCTATTGTTTATAGGAAAGCACGGCGCCTTCAGTACTGTTTATAAGTAAGTATTATAAACAAATTTAGATATAGTTATAAAGATTCACTCTCTTACATTCTCTCTTAAAATTAGAATTTAGGGGTTTAAGAATGCATTAGGATTATAATATATTCCGTTAGGGATTTATCCCGTTTAAATATCCTTCTAACTTAATATTCTCGATTAGCCGAGGCGGCGTGATTAATCTGGCCATTTCTTTTTCGTCTCTTTGATAGCCATGGCAGAATTAGTTCGAGCAATGCTTCTCCACCTCTGAAAATGGCGGGATTAATTTAGATAACTCTTTATCAGTTGAGAGAGTTATCGATGGCATTTTAGGAGGCAGAGAAGGGGTGGCGAGATTAATCTCGCCACCATTTCCTGTTTTAAATATTTGTGGGCAGGATTTATTCCGAGATCTCTTTGAAATCATAACTTCGGGAAGAGTTGTGGGCGGGATTAATCCCGCCACCTATTCCTCGTCGTCAAGTTGTGGGCGGGATTAATCCCCCCCTCTTCCTCGTCGGAGGGAGTGCGGCGGGATTAATCCGCCGCCTCTCTCCACAAGGAAGATCCGCGGCGATTAATCCGCCGCTCTTCCTTGTCGGAGGGGTGCTTATCGAGGAAGATCCGCGGGGGATTAATCCCGCGATCTTCCTCGTCGGAGAGGCGGCGGGATTAATCCCGCCGACTCTTCCGAGGAGAGCGCGCGGATTAATCCCGCCGCTCTTCTCGAGGGAGTCGGCGGGATTAATCCCGCCGACTCTCTCCGAAGGGGTGAGTCGCGGCGGGATTAATCCCGCCAGTTCCTCGTCGGAGGGATTCGTGGGCGGGATTAATCCCGCCCATCAGTTGTATTAATAAACATGAGATATTATCTCTAACATAATTATGTATTATTGCATATGCATATTATTAAGTAACCGTTTCAGATTTCTTAAAATATTGCATAAACAGATATCATAAAAAACAATTATTTATGTGCAGGACAATATGTTTAATACTGGAGATAAAGTATGTCTTCTTCGGAACAACGAGATAGTTGGCACTGGAACTGTGGAAGTTCGAGATAATAATGCATCATGTCACAATATTGCCCAAGGATCTTGTGTGTACGTATGGGTGAACACCATTTACAAGCATGTTGAGGTTCGGGAATGGAATTTGAGGAGGGTTCTCCTGTATTGTGGAATTTGGATGAAGTCAAGGCTGACACAGAATATGCAGAGTCACAAACAAATAGTAGCACGAGTTTACCAGATGATGGCTTGCCTGCTGTATGGATGAGGTGATTCTCTTTCTTCGTGAGATTGAAGTCGGAAGAGGCATCATCACAGCTATAAATCCAATGGAAGCAGTGTCAGAAGAGAAACTAGGGTCCGACTTCGTGGGTGTAGTTGTGACAGAGGTTTCACCTAATGGCACATTGTATCCTGGATCCCTCGTGAGGTGGCGAACATCTGAATTAAGACGGCAAGATGGTTCAACATATTCTGGGTTGGATTTCAATAATAACAACCCGGAAGAACAACTCATATTTGAAGAGGTTCCTTGCATTGGTCCTATTGTAAGAAAAAGGCGATTCATGGGTTGAGATCTTCCCCTGCAAGTTTCAGCAAGAGGGTAAAGATGGATCCTACATCTTCCGAAAGTGTTACGAGCATTTCCACGATTGACTGTTGCAAGAAGAAGTGTTGTCAGATGGCAGACCGGAATGAAATTACCCAATGTAGACATGTCTTTCGTATGCTCACCCAAAAGCAAAGGCATGAGTTTGTATATGCTGCACTAACTGGGTGTATTGATGGAATGGCCTCGGACACAGGTTATCAGAGTACATCCATGGTATTTAATAAGGTGGCCATCTGCTTCAAAGCTTGGTACAGTATATACGGGATCCCAAAGACCACGTTCTACCGTCGGAGGGATGAGTGGCTAGATGGAGCGCGAACCTCAGTCATGGGAACACTCGCTTGGTCAAAACCCGCTCTCACATATGGCAGCCATAGAGATACTCAAGGCTTTTGTGGAAGCAAATGCAGACAGGATGCCTCACAAATGCCGAACCACAAATGCAGGGGTCAGGGAAAATCTCAAGGTTTTGCCTTCAATCTACACTCAATTGAAGCTGTGTGAACATGTGAACAAGTGCCTCAGTTTGATGGGGCTCCAAGCAATCTGCACTGGTACCTTCAACAACATATGGAATACTCATTTTAAGGATGTGGAGATTGATTCCAAGTGTGACACTTGTACATCATTGAAGGCTGCAGAGGCTTGTGCAAAAACCTTGGTGGAGATCACTGCCATTCAAAAGAAGATGGAGGCCCACATGATTGCACAACAAACTTGCCGGTCTCAGTACTATGCACACCGCATGCTTTCTGTGTCACGCCCATCAGAGTACCTGTGCTTGATCCATGACAAGATGGATCATTCAAAGACCAGCATTCCAAAGCTCTTTGCAACACCAAAGTGCCTTGGAAATGTCATGAAACTTCCGATTTCATTGACAGGTGTGCTAACACATGGACACGGTTGTGAGTCATATGGACACTTTTCACTTCCACATTGGTCTAGCGACTCCAATTTCACTATTGGGTCGTTAGCCATGTGTTTCAGAAACCTTGAAGCCCACTCACAGACAAGTCCTATCAGTGATCTCAAAGTGAAGAAACAACACCTTCAACCTTTACATAATGCTCTCATGAACACGTCTGCACTTGAGGCTACTTGGGAATATGAGAGGCATTGTCAGCAACCTGCACAAAAAACAGATGGCCCTGTTGAGAGTTCAGGTTCAGTGGAGGGATCTAGCTCAAATAGTGTACATGTGTCCTCAACATCAAATAAGCTTCCTCGTCATTTGCTTTTACAGATGGATAATTGTGCAGGCGAGAACAAAAATAGGTAAATCATTTTACTTAAGGGTTTCTCAAGCTCATACTTACTTTTATTTTCTAGATATGTGCTAGCATACTTGTCAATGCTTGTTGCCAAAGGTGTGTTTGAAACAATCACGCTCAGTTTCCTTATGGTTGGTCACACTCATGAAGATATTGATGCGTTCTTCAGCAAGGTCTCCAACTCTACAAAAAGGACAAGTGCACTTACCTTACCGCATATGATGAATCTTTTTGAAAATTGCATCTCCAAAAAAAGTTGTGCTTTGCTTGTGACTGAGGTGCCAGTTCAAAAAATTTCTCAAGGAGTATATAAAAGAGGGAGTGATTCTTTAGTTGGTCACCTTGTGCCGCTACAATTCTTTTTCTCCATACGAGATGGTATACCTATTATGCAGTACAAGTTACGGCCATCAGAGCAGGAGTGGTTACCGAAAGAGGGCTTAATGCTCTTCAAAAGTGGAGAGGATGGAAAGCCACTTCTCCCAGAAGGACAACCAGACCCTATTCCATTGAGTGCCCAGCTCAAGGAACAAGAGGTTATTATTGATGGCATCAAAAAATATGTGGCATGGGTTCAAAAATCGATGCCAAAGAATTCTGATAAGGCAACTGGTTACTCAGAACTATATAAGCATGTGGTCGACTATTGGGAGACTGTTGTTCGAGAGTTGGAAGGGCCTACTGTCACAAGTACAGAATTGCAACACCCTTTTTGGCCTAAAACAAGGTGGCGAGAGGAGATTGAAATGACATCACTGAGCACAGACGACATAGAAGCCAGTAGTGATGTGGAAGTGCAAACCCCACACTTTGTTGGACAAAGGAACCAAAAACCTAAAGCATACTTTGATTGCTGCAAGGATCTTCAAAAACTAATGATGGTTCTCATTACTCCAGATGCGTCATATAATCAGCCTATTTGGATGGGTCAAATTATCGACACACCTGAAGTAATCACAAAAAATAGTATTGTTAAGGTTGCATGGTTCAAACCACAAAAAAGGCGACACGAGAAGGAGAGCGAAAGATATAATGGATGCCTAGAGAAAACATGGTCTCCCAATCAAAAAGACCCAGCATGTTTTATAAATGTTAAATCCATTCGATATGGGTGGATGTCAAGAAGCGTTGATAAAGTCACGATTAACAAAACTGCAAGGGAATGTATGTTTTCTGAAGCTTAAAGCAATTACAAAATTATAAAATATCATATATTTAATATTCATAATTATTATAAACTCTTTAATAATAGTACCAAATTGTTACTTAACTATATAAATTTAAAAAATGATATGGAAGATTGACTATATTATTATAGGAGTATATATATATATATATTATTACTACTACAAATTTTTAATTAATAATGTTATATTTAAATATTAATATTTTAATAACAACATCAATATTTATATAATGTACCTCTTATGCTCTTCCTTAATTGTTATATTAGGCAATATATTATATAATTTAATACTTCTACTTTTATAATGTTATTAATTTTTGTTCAATGAATGCTATAATTTATTAAAGGGTCAAAATACAAAAATAGAATATTCTTTTTCAAACATATATTCTAAAGAATATTCCTTTAATATTAGAAAATGCTAATTAAATAGCTAAAATTGCTAATTATTAGGAAATGGGACTATAGCCATGCCCATTTTAGTTACAACATGCATTTTTGCATTAAGTTATTATTAGTCTATTATCATATATCTAATTTAAAATGCCATCCCAATTGGATTCCTCACAACGATGACATAACCAAACTTCATCTTGCTCTTTAACCAATGCTTAAGTCTCTTTCCTATGTCTTAAATATCCAAACTCTGTGAAATGTTTTCCATCAAGCTTTAGCCTTTTAGTTTATATGTGTTGTACTTGCACTTTTCTCCTTGTTGTGGTGCTTTCATGCAGTCCAACATGAGATTTTCTTCTTATTACAATCTTGCAATAGCAACATATGCAAATTGTGGACATGTTTATATTATTTGTCATGGCCAATTTAAGGTTACTTTGTTTTACTCTTCTTTTTTTTTTCTTTTTATTTAATAAAAATTATAAGTTCATTACATCGCAAAAAAACCATACATAATTATGACTTTAACATCAAATTAAACATTGTTATCGCCAACAATAAGCTAATTGCTTTAGATGTTGATAAGCTTTATAATGAAACATATATATAATAACACTCATGAGATTAGTAATTCCCATTGTTATATTCTTTCCCCAAAGCCATGAAATTTGTTATACAATCCAGTAGTTTTTTATATTATTCTATCTTGTTCTATTTGAGAAAATATAACTATTTTAATATAAGTCAAAGTGTTCTAAATGCCTCTTACATATTAAAAAAATAATCAAGTTAAATTGATTCAGAGTTTTAACCTTTCGCTTTATTAAAACTAATACATGCATGTATGATAGGTATTACCTTACTTGAAAAACCCTAGTGCAATTTAGGGTTGAAGTATGTTTTACCATATTATTATTATTGGAAAACATTTTTAATGAAGTCACTATAGGACAAGGTCTAACATGTCAATGAATGGTGCTGGTGATTATGGCTAAAGATCACTTTACTAAATAGTAATGGAGGGAACTACCATGTTTCAGTCTGGAGCCAGCAAGTGGCACCAAAAGTTGAACATAAGCTACTTTATGTGACACATTTATAGTTATTGTACAACTAAGTGCATATACATGTAGAACAATACTGCATTGGATGACAATTAACTTCTTACACACCTAAGTGATTTAGATGATGAGGAGGGTTGTCAAAAGCATCAACGAAGAAGTCATGCATCAACATCGAAACCATCTATGGGTGTTCAGAGAATATTCAATAAGTATTATTCATATTATTTGTGTCTCTATGCTTATGCAAGAAAAAGGATGTAGTTCAATCCAAGAATGCCCCTAAAGTAATCAGTCAAGATACTACACTTGAGGAGGTACAACAAACTTGTGTGTGTGTGCGTGCGCGCATGCAAGTGTTTAAAAACATTTACTAGCATATTAACTATGTGCTTATGCTACCCAACATTCAAAAGAATGTAGAAAAGATGAAGGAGCTAAGATATGTTAGTAAAACAAGTTGTTTTTAAAAAAAAATTAAGTAAATAAAAGACAAGTACTGACATACCTCTTACATTCGTAGAGACTTAACAAACAAAGATAATATTTTTGTAAAACACTGATCATTTATGACAAAGTCCGCTGGTTGTAACAACTATAGAATTAGGGACATGCATAGGGACTTAAATGTAAGAATGTCATTGCTTATTTAATTTATATGTAGTAATTATATATATATACACACACACATAAAAAAAAACAATAAGTTCATGGCAAAAAGCTATGAGCAGAAAACGTTGTTCACAACAACCTTGAGAGCATAAATAAAAGACTTCAAATGAGGAAAGTGTCACTTAACATCTAATTAATCTAATACTATTTTATGTGTATTTTAAGATGTATGGAAATGTTGGTGAAGGAAGGGTCCATTTAGAAGATAGGAATGTAATTGCCCATTATAAGAAGCTTGGGACATACATTCTCACTAGTTGTTACTAGTGTTATTCTTAGTAGTGAGGAGTTTTGTGCTTGAGGAAAGCTCGGATGGCATAGATACATTAGGTGATATCAAGGAGGATTTAAGCACGTCATTAGATAACCCAAAAAGTACATGACTCTCTTGCCTGTAACATTAATGATAAACAATAATTTTATAAAAGCAATATAATATATATATAATGTTTCATTCATAGAGACATTATTCATATTATTATATTGAACCCCAAACACACCTAAACATTTCTATTTATCTTAGAGACTATATAAGAGCATCAGTTATACATTGAATATGGTCTAGTAAAAGTAATGTTGCATATTATAGCACCATACATTATAGCATATGTATAAAATTATTAATTTATAGAAATTGCTTTCATAATGGGATGGACTTATAATGTAAATAGGTCAAAAGTATTGATAATGAAGATGGATTAGATACAGATGGTTCACAGTCTAATTGAAATCTAAAGATGAGTAAAGTCTAAGTAGTAGTGTTTAGAAGTTTTCTGAGCTATAAATTAAGTATCAATTTATAGTCCGAGTCAGAATTGTGTATCAAGGTTTGACCCAGAGAATGTTTATTCGATTGTTTTTTAAAATATTATTTACCTTAACTTAATTAATTAAATTACACTGCTTAAGTTAAAACTTCCTATATAATTTGAAATATTAATTTTTGAAAGCTAGTTCATTTGAAGGAAAACTTGTATAAAAAACTTAGCATATATTAAACTAATACAAATATTTGTCCAAGCTTCCAATAAATTGTATTATTTAGATTTTGTTAATTTATGTAACGGACCCCTATTGACGAAAAAGAACTATGACCAAGCAAAAAAATCTGTAAGTCTTTCATAGAATATTCTTGTCATATAAGGGAATATTCAATAATTAACCCCAATATTCGTGTTGAGTTTGAATCTCAAAGAAAGCAAGTATGCTTAAATTATACCTATAGGCAAAACTGAATTAGTAATACTTAGTACCTGATGTGAAGAACTTCATAAAATAATTGGAAAAACAAATCAATAATAATAAATAATATATGATAGAAGATTAATGTAAAAGATAGAGATGCATTCTATTAAACTTTTGAAATATAACTAATTTTCTTCATATGTCAGTCTATAATAAGTTCTAAAGAAATATATAATTAAGACTCTTAACATCAACTTTTATGTCAGAAAATCGAAAGTAAATTATAAATCAAAAATTAAAAAATCTTCTAAAAGAATTAGCTTTAAGCTTTAATGTAATAAAATATATTTCAGTAAGTAGAAGGTCGATAATTGAAGTAGCTTAATATAGCATAAATTAAAAGATGTTACCTTAAAGTCAGTTTAAATTTAAAATATATGTTTACATAATATTTTCTATTAATAAATTAAATCCTTAAATGCCTAAATCAAACTTGAAAAAAATGTACATACGAATGTAACATTTTTGCATAGAAACTAAACGCATCTTTTATTATATATATATCGTTTATAAGGACGTTGTAACTAACTCTCTCTCTCTCTCTCTCTCTCTCTCTCTCTCTCTCTATATATATATATATATATATATATATATATATAATCATGTAACAAATGATTATCTGTGTTCAAGATATTATACATACACACACACATATATGTGTGTGTGTATATAATCCTGTAACAAACGATAATCTGTGTTCAAAATTTGTGCATTGATATTTAATTACATTTTTGTTTTATATACTCACTATGTAAATTAAAATGGAAACTCAAATAGATATCAGTCTTCCATATGCGCATGCAAAATAACCACTCGAATAATCCTCCGGAAAAATTGCCCTTACCGGCTTGCTCTTTCTTGGCCTTCTCCTTGAAGAATAAGGTGGAGGTGTCCATACCTCATCACTAATCTTCGCAATTGGATCCGCAGTTAACTTGCTCCAAATCTTAACGAGCTTGTTAACCTTAATCTCACTTCCTTCCTTAGCACGTTTAGCTTTACTATCATTTAATTTAATCTTCTTACTTGAAGAATTATCCGGAGAACGAGCCCTTTTCAAGTTACCCTTTGCCCTTACAACTCTAGGTTCCTCCTCACTGTCAGCCTTCTTCGGTGAGTATCTCTTTCTTTTAGGCAACGAAGGTCATCTGTTGCTTTGTTTTTTACAGGTTTGCCTTCTATACCCATTGCCTTGTTTATCTGAGCTGAACTTCTTGCCTTCGTCCCCAAAGGAGCATCAAGGACAATAACATTCTCGGGTATACACCCTTCCCGGTTCCATAATCCCAATAGTAAGACTGACATCGTCGCCCAGAAGTATACAGGATTCTTACATTCAATAGAACAATACAAAGCATTCTTCCTCCTGTTCATCGTTTTAAGCGGCTCTTCTTGCTCTGTCGGGAATTTGCGACTGCAGTACCGGCATTTCCAGCAGTCTGCAGGAGGGTTCTTGAGCGGTCTGTTGCAGATATCATACACATATTTCTTATTGATCTTGTAAATAAAAATCTGGGAAGGATCCATCCAGGAATCGGCGACATCTATTTTCAATGCCGGGACCGTAGGAGAGTACATATGTTTGCATGATGTCGTGACCCTTATGCTCATCTTCCTTGCAGTTTTCACATATTGCAGAGTTGCAATTTGTGCAGTAGCTGTTTATCTTCGCGTGGGGTAAGTGTGTATGCTTTGCACACACCCTCGGAACCTCTTTGCGTTTGCGTCCCTCACAAGGGGCTCCATCCATGAAGGAAGCCTTTCCTGCTCCATTAGTAAATACCTGGTAGGGTTCCACCGTTATGTATACGTATATCATTTCCTAAAAAGGTTATATTCTTCAGATGCAAGTTACCTAAAAAGTTAAGGATTTTAGAATATACTATCATGATACTTACTTTTGAAACAATGTGGTAGGTCGAGAAGCAATTTAAAATGTATTAAATTAAACATGAAATATCTAAATATATATTTTACAGTCTTATTTTTGTACATTTTAAACACTATAGCTATATTATTAAATTGCTATAAAATCTCCAGAATTTATTTAATAACTGACGGATTATATTATATAATATATATAGAACAGCTTCAAGTTTCAAACATGTTTAAATCTCGCACATTTTAAATTTGAAATTAAACATTATAAATTTACATTAAAATTATATGACTTTAAAAATCATTATAATTCCTATTTAGCTTAATTTTCTTAAATTATATTCAATGAGTTATTAATTTATCAGTTAATTAATTAAGTTAATTATTTTTATGAGTTTATATGCATTTAAAAAATATAATAAAAAGACCTTCAGAGTTAATGCATTCATCAATATACATGATTAGTATATATAAATTTTCTTTAAATACATGTTTTTTCCTAATTTTTAATATTTTCCAATTAATTAAGTTTTAATTAATTATACTAATACAAAAGGGGCTGGAATGTTGCAATTTATACAGTCTGATGATACTTCTCAAACGTTCGAAGTGAATACGCTTTGTGAGTGTGTTGCTTATCACGTATTAATGTGTGTGTGTGCATCTAAGGACATTTAATATATTGCTTGAACTATTAAAATGTACTTAATAAAAAATATAGACATAATATATATAAAATTCAACCCTCCACATCCTCAAAATCCTTGTGATAAACCCATGCTCCTCCTGTGAGAAAACAATTTCTTCAACACACAAGTGCTAAAGATATATAATTCTTCAACACACATGTGAAAAGTAATTATTTTTGATTGTGCACTCGTATATCAAATTTATAGCATTTATGAAATGAATTTTAATAATTTACATAATTAGGCGCTAAAATAGGTACATTTACAAGGCTTCAAAATTAGGTGAATAAATATACTAAATAAAATTAATTTATAAAAAAGAATAGCAAATTATTAAAAAAATACATATTTATTATAATTTGTTTTATACAAGATATAATGCAACTCATGCCAACTCTACATCATGCACTTCTTAACAATAGGAATCACTTTCTTCACAATCACTTCTTGTAGATAAGCTTCAACAGCATAATCTCAATACTTTATGCATCCTTCACTGCCTTTTCACCAACTTACACTGACTAACTAATCACATCATGTACAAGCATCTGTTAGTTAACCCAACACATACAAGCATATGTTCATTAGTTAACACAAAGCCACAATGAGAAAATGTTCAAGAAGTCTCAGTTAATGAAGTCACATCCAACACAAAAGGTTCAGTTTAAACAAAAGATGGATTGATTAAGCTATAATATGAGATGCATTTGCAATGAGAAGAATGCTTACAAGGTAGAGCATGATAGCAACAACATACTAACTAATGTAGAAAGGTACAAAGAAATTGGGGGAAAGTTTTAAAATCTTTGTGTTCATAAAACAAGCAAGTAAATTGCAAGCAAGTGAGGTGATTTGTGTTGTGACTGACAAGCTTTATGAAATTTTATGAGCAATAAGAAAAAAGTGAATGACATGATTTCTGGTTTGAAGAGTTGACTAAAAGTCAGAAAACTAGAGATTGGTTATCCAACTGTTTAACAAAGTTATTTTTGAAGTAATGCCCTAAGTCTCATGCCAATAATTCTAAAGGTTGGTCACTTTATCATCCTTTAAAAGTGGCGTGTCCAAATAATTCTTCAAAAACACACCCATAGAAAGCCCTCCGAATAAAAAAACGTATGCTATGTGATCCATTTTAGGGTTGTGACACTATATAGAGATATATATAGATATAGGCACATGTATTTATGTATAACACATCCTTGAATAGAAAAATAATTAAGATGATTTAGATGTAACACTTGAAGAACTAGACCCACACGATGCTAATGGTGATGGTTTACAAGAGAACGTAATTAAAAAGCTGTTAAGAAAAAGGTTCCATTGCAATTGAGAAAAAAAAGTAAATATGTTTCAAATGGTATTAAAGGTTTTCTTCAACATATAAGCTTAAAAATTTAAACATTAAACTTTAATGCTGAACACATTTAAAACTTAATTATGAACAATAGATAAGAGGTGCACATAACAAATAACTGTGGCAAGAGAAACAAATATTATTTTATGTGAGGCATCACAAGAAGTAATAGCACGTTAAATATGATTTTAAAGAAGGCTCTTGAATTAACTTTAATAAATCTTAATTTATAAATAATCTCCTAGTCTTCTCTTATAAATAGTTTATCTAACATTCGTGGTGTGTATGTGTGTGTGTTCCTTAAGAGCAACCTTCTCAACGTGTGTGTGTGGGTAATTGATGTATGCTCTTACACTTCATATATGTATGTTGTATAGAAGTAAACAAAACACAACATGGAATGTCCACTGTTCTATGAAAACTTTTCATTTAAAAGATAATGAGTACACACACTTAATGTGTCTTTGCACAATATAATTAATCATGTATATATATTATATATGCATGTTTGAGTACAAAGAATTATATGTACATATGCTAGTGTATACTATCACATGTGTATGATAGTTTGTATACACACCAATTGTAGTATATTCGAATATGTATTAGCAAACATGCATATGTACATATATTTCAAATTACAAACTAGATAAAATAAATTACAAATTATATAAATTAAAATCCTTACAAGTTTATTCCACAACAATAAAAAGGCATTCTTCATTCCTTGTGGCAAGATGGTTGCTGCAGTATAGTTAATATTATATATATAATATATGCAGTTTGATTACAAAGAATTATATGTACATATGCTAGTGTACATGTGTATGATAGTTTTGTATACACATAGTTGTAATATATTCAAATATATATTAGTAAACATATACATATATTTCAAGGCACAAATTACATAAAGTAAAATTCCACAACAATGAAAAAGCATTAATCATTTCTTCCTACTTTACTATATAAAACAAATAATAATTTATATTCACACAAATACACCCACACACACATACCTTAAAAGCTGTTATAAATATTTCTAATGTACTTCTCTAAGATGCTTCTCATAGCCAAACCATTTCATTCTAGTTTGAGACATTTAAGGTAAGTGATTCCATATGGTTAAAATAATGGATCAAACTCTTCAAAAAACCTTTCATTCCTTTCAATAATAATATTGAGTAAACAACAAGCTTGAACATATAAAAGCTTGGTTTTGACCTAAAAAATGTTTACAAAGTAATTGTCACTGTGCTTTTAACAACCCAAATGCCCTCTCAACATCAATGCGTTTAATTGAATGAAGGAAATTGTATCTCTTTTCCATGATACATATGTGGATATGACACTAGCAAAGGTTGAACAATCATATTCTTCGTCAGCACTTATATATTCAAGGATATCTTCCAAAAGGAGTCCAATAAAACTCACTTTTGCATATGATATCTCTCCAAGCATGACAAGCATCCAAGTTGTTTTATATTCATTGTTAAGTGTAGCTCTTGGCCAACTTGCATACACATTTAAAAACTTTATCAAATTTCAACAATAACTTACAACAAAAGTGTAATGTCGCTTTGCCCCATCATCAATCCATCATTAAGGTGGACATTCGATGCATATGTGGGTGCAGTTTGTTGCACCAACAATTGAAAATCCTGGCAATGCTTGGAAGCCCATGACTTTCTTTAAGTTCTCTTCATCTGGCCAACTCCAATACAAAATATCGAGTTGATAATAAACTTTGAAGTGTTTCTTGAATGATATAACCCTTTTGAAAGCTGAGTCTTGAATCAGTAATGTTCATGAAAAATGATAAGAAAACACACATAAGAATGGAAGAGTCTTTTTTCTCAATCTTGACTTTCTTTAATTCTCTTCATTTGTGCTTGAAATAGTTCCACTTCTTTTAGTTTTGTAAATCAATACATACTAGATCACAAATATACTAAAATGTTTCATATGAAACCTTGAAAGTCTTGTTTTAACAAAGTGGATGAATGAGAACCATTTCATTTTCATATTGCAACCACCACATAATAACCTTGGCTTAAAATAATAATGCCAACTCTTTGACCAATTTAATTTTTCTTAATAACTCTATAAGAAATGATGAAGCAAGAAAGAACACTATCTTATTCATGTTACTTGTAAATCTCTAATGATAAGAGACTTTAAATCTTCAACACACATACCAGGTTTTACAAGTGCAAGCTACCACATTTGAAAAAGTGATAACATAGCCTTATAAATTTCTTTAATTACCATTAATAAGAGCACCAAGAATTGCTTCTTCATTTGACTTTCATTAAAAAAATATTGAATTAAGTTAATTTCAGGCTTTCTTAATTTTGATGCCTTAAAGATGTATGACATGGCAGAAGTAATAGTGTGACATGGAAAACATCACAAGTCATATTATGTCATAACTCATCCATTAAAAAGGTCACATGTGACACCCTTAGGTAACCACATGAGTTTGGTCCTTATGAATTAAGTTCTTTAAATTAATTTAAATTTGTCATCCTATTATAAAAATAATTAAAAAGTTAAGAAAGTTTAACTCAAAAACAATTTACAAACTAGTCAATAAAAACTAGAAAAATAATTAGTAATAATCTAATGAAACGTCAAAACTATACATCAATTAATATTAAACTCTAAACAATATTCAAGTTGTATAGTTTAAACTACGATTTAATTAATCACATCTTAAATTATAATTCATTAGTTTTAAGTAAATGACAGTAACCATAATTACATGGCAAAGATAAAAACTAGATATAAATAAATAAATAAAACTTGAAAAAGAGAAATCAACAAAATTCTCTTATGAAAGCAGCATATAATATCTTTAAAATTTTGATTTTATAAGCTAATTTTTTAGAGTTGGAACCTTTCATAGCTCAAACATTTGTTATTTGTTGGGAATGTTAAATAACAACATGTTGAGTTCCACCAAAAAAGAGGCTCTCTTTAGAATTACTTGAATCAAATAAATATTTCTTTTTTGGCAAGCTTTTAGGAAAGAATACTTCACGATCGACAAATATAATTATGTTATTAGTATGTAAATCTTCAAAGAATATTCTTTAAGTATGTAATACCTATTGAGTTTAATTTGCTAACAAAAGCATATATTTGCAAGTTGTAAGCCAAACATGTATATTAATATTTCTTGCATCTTGCATAGCCAGTCTGTATGTTCGATTTCACCTCATGTATTGTTTTCCAACTCTTCTTCTCCCCATTCTTTCTCGGTATCTATAAATATTATATATATATGGTGTGTGCCTATGTGCACGTGTATTTATGTGGATGTGCCTGTGTATATATTCATACCTTGCCTAATGTAGTAATTATAACAGATCCATGTGCACTCCCCTAGCAAAGACGAAGTTTTGGCTTTCCAGTTTTGTAAATATTATACCTTAAAAGCATTGGTGCATAAATATTGTTACAATCCTAGACCCTCCACTCTTTATCCCACTTAATGATAAATGAATTGGCCTAACGTTTGTTATGATTCTTGTGTTGGCAATCCTTACTAACTCAAATGAGTTTTATGTCTCAACACATTCCTGCGAAGTCAATGGTTGCAACAGGAGCTTGAAATAATCATGTCCCTATACATTATATGAAGTATGCAAGTACTAAGATAGGAAAGAACTAGAGCAAGAATTCTTACTATGACTCTAATAGCAGTTTGGGATTTCTACAATGATTGTGCAACCAAGTCAAAGAGCATTATATGGTTAGAAAGATTGGGAAAAAAGACTCTAGTAAAGTATTCCATTCTTGATGTGTGTTTCCTTATCATTTTCACAAACACTATTAATTTAAAAACTTAGCTTTCAAAAGGGTTACAATAAACACTTCCAAATTTTATTATTGGACTCATATTTTGTATTACAGACAAGTGTATTGATTCTTCTCTTATTTAAATGTACTTGTTTTTCATCTAAGTTACTATTAGTCTATTATCATATATCTAGTTAAAATGTCATCCCAATTGGATTCTTCACAATGATAACCTAACCAAACTTCATCTTGTTCTCTAACTAATATTATGTCTTAAATATCTAAACTCCGTAAAATGTTTTCCATCAAGCTTTAGCCTTTTAATTTAAGTCATGATTACATGTTGTACTTGCACTTTTTTCCTTGTTGTAGTGCTTTCATGCAGTCCAACATAAGATTTTCTTCTATTACAAATCTTGCAATAGCAACATATGTAAATTGTGGACATGCTTATATTATTTGCCATGGGCCAATTTAAGGTTATTTTGTTTTACTCTTTTTTTTTCTTTTTTATTTAGTAAAAATTATTAAGTTCATTACATCACAAAAAAACCATACATGATTATGACTTTAACTTCAAATTAAATCATTGTTATCGCCAACAATAAGCTAATTGCTATTAGATGTTGACAAGCTTTATAATGAAACATATATATAAATAACACTCATGAGATTATAATTTAGTAATTCCCATTGTTATATTCTTTAACCAAAGCCATGAAATTATACAATCCAGTAGTTTTTTATATTATTCTATCTTGTTCTATTTGAGAAAATGTAACTATTTCAATATAAATCAAAGTGTTTTAAATGCCTCTTACATATTAAAAGAAATAATCAAGTATAAATTGATTCATAGTTTAAACCTCTTCGCTTTATCAAAACCAATACATGCATGTACGAAGTGGTGATTGGTTGACAATAGTGCAATAAAGTATGACATACAGAGTCAAAACACACAATGGTAATGGAGGGAACTACCATGTTTTAGTTTGGAGCCAGCAAGTAGCACCAATAAAGTTAAACATAAGCTACTTATGTGCATATTTATAGTTATGTACAAGTAAATGCATATACATGTAGAACATCTACTGCATTGGATGACAATTAGCTTCTTACACACCTAATGATTTAGATGATGAGGAGGGTTGTCAAAAGCAATCAATTGAAGAAGTTGTATCAACATCGAAACCATCTATGGGTGTTAAGAGAACATTCAATAAGTATTATTCATATTATTAGTGTTTTATGCTTATGCAAGAAAAAGGATGTAGTTCAATCCAAGAATGCCCTAAAGTAATCAGTCATGATACTACACTGAGGAGGCAACAACAAACTCAAGTGTGTGTGTGTGTTTAAGAAAATCTACTAGCATATTAACTATGTGCTTATGCTACCTAACATTCGAAGAATGTAGAAAAGATAAAGGAGCTAAGATATATTATTAGGACAAGTTGTCTTTTAAAAAAATTCAAGTAAAATAAAAGACAAGTATTGACATACCTCCTACATTCGTAGAGACTTAACAAACAAAGATAATCTTCTTGCAAAACACTGATCATTTATGACAAAGTCCATTGGTGTTGTAACAATATAGAGGTCAAGGACATGCATAGGGACTTAAATGTAAGAATGTCATTGCTTATTTAATTTTATATGTAGTAATTTATACACACACACATTAAAAAAATAATAAGTTCATCGCAGGAGCTATGAGCAAAAACATGTTTACAACAACTTTGAGAGCATAAACAAAAGACTTCAAATGAGGAAAGGTCACTTAACATCTGATTATCTAATACTATTTATGTGTATTTTAATGTATGGAAATGTTGGTGAAGAATACAATTGCCCATTGTAAAAAAGCTTGGGACATACGTTCTCACTAGTTGTTACTAGTGTTATCCTTAGTAGCGAGGAGTTTGTGCTTGAGGAAAGCTTGGATGATGACATAGATACATTGGGTCATATCAAGGAGGATTTAAGCACGTCATTAGATAGCCCAAAAAGTACATGGCTCTCATGCATGTAACATTGATGATAAACAATGATTTTATGTAAGCAATATATATACATGTCTAATTCATAGAGACATTTATATTGAACCCCAAACACACCTAAACATTTCTATTATCTTAGAGACTATATAAGAGCATTAGTTATACATTGAACATGGTCTACCAAAGGTAATGTTGCATATATTATAACACCAATTATAGCATATGTATAAAATTATTAAGTTATAGAAATTGCTTCATAATGGGATGGACTTATAACGTGAACATGTAAAAAGTATTGATAGTGAAGATGGATCAGATACATATGGTTCGCAGTCTAATTGAAATCTATACAGAATGTCTAAGATGAGTAAAGTCTAAGTAGTAGTGTCCAAGAGTTTAGTATTTGAGCTATAAATTAAGTATCAATATAAGATTTTATAGTCAAAGTCATAATTGTGTATCAAAGTCTGACTTAGAGAATGCTTATTCGATTGTTTTTAAAATTATTTACCCTAAACTTAATTAATTAAAATTACATTGCTTAAGTTTAAACTTCCTATATAATTTGAAATATTAATTTTTAAAGCTAGTTCATTTGAAGGAAACTTATATAAAAACTTAGCATATATTAAACTAATACAATATTTGTCCAAGCTTCCAATAAATTGTATCATTTAGATTTGTTAATTTATGTAACAAATTAGCAAATTTTTTATGAAAGTGGGACCCCTATTGACGAAAGAAGAAGTACGACCAAGCAAAAAAATATGTAAGTTTCATGAAATATTCTTGTCATATAAGGGAATATTCAATAATTAACCCCAATGAATTTGAATTATACCTATAGGCAAACTACCGAACTAATGCATTCTATTAAACTTCTGAATATATAATTAAGAAACTATTATTTTCTTCATATGTTAGTCTATAATAAGTTCTAAAGAAATATTATAATTAAGACTCTTAACATTAACTTTTATGTCAGAAAATCAAAAGTAAATTGTAAATCAAAATATTAAAAAATCTTCTAAAAGAATTAGCTTTAAGCTTTAATGTAATAAAATATATTTCAGTAAGTAGAAGGTCGATAATTGAAGTAGCTTAATATAGCATAAATTAAAAGATTACCTTAAAGTCAGTTTAAATTTAAAATATATGTTTACTATTAAAAATTAAATCTTTAAAATGCCTAAATCAAACTTCAAAAAAAATGAACATGCATAGAAACTAAATGCATCTTTTATTAAATATATATCATTTATAAGGATGTTGTAAACTAACTCTCTCTCTCTCTATATATCTATCTATCTATCTATTATATATATATAATCATGTTGTAAGATGTTATATATTGTATATGCATGTGTATATACACATGCGTAGTGACACATGGGTGGTGATCTGGTCCCCATGTGTCAGCGCCACGTGTCGCATGTGTGCCATGTGGCAGAGTCTCTTGTATATAAGCAGGGTTTTGTACATGAATAAGGCATCAGTTCTTTGCATATTATCTGTTTTCATTGGTGAGAAGTTGGGTATTCCTTTCTTCTGCCTTTTCCTTTTCTTGTTTCCATGATAATGAATATGGAACGGCTTTTAGCATTATTACTACTGCTATTGATGCACAAACTAAGTTGTTGGAGCGCTTTGTTGAGGGTTCCTCTTCTTCCCGCTGAGCCTCTGCCGGGGGATTTGCTTCTAGTGCTCCTTCGTCTTCTTCACAGCCACAAATCCGAGGGTTCGACCTCGATCTTTTTGTGGTGATCCGGGAGATGATGTATACCACTGGTTTGATCATTTTAGTATTGTTCTTACCATGGTTGGGATGAGGCCCGTGCTCTCAGAGAATTCCTACATTTGGAAGGTCTGCGCTCAAGTGGTATAATGGATTGGCTGCGGAGATTCAAGCCAATAGTAATCGGTTGACGGAATGCCTCAAACGTACGTTTGGCAAAGTTGAGGATTCAGATGATGCTTTCCAACAACTGCATGATACGACAACATCCTGGTGAGTCTGTTATGCGGTTCAGTATTAGGTTCGGGGATTTAGCTCTGCGTGCATAGCTTAACATGCTGAGCCTATTAAGCTCGTATGTTATGGCCAACTATGCTACCCGAACTGTTCGATTCATTCGGGCTCTTCGTCCTACCACATTGGAAAGCTTTTGCACTAGCTCAACGATTTGAGTTGGTGCCTGGTGAGGGCCGTGGTCCCCTTGGGTTACCTACTCCTCCTATTCAGCGTTGATCAATAGAGGTGGACGCTGCTACATATGTGCCTGCATGACAAGCCCTTTGTGGTCGACCTCGGGGCCCATTCCGTTGACCACCTTCACAAAATCATTTGCACTTGCTCCAGTTCCTGCTCGTGGTGGTCAAAATCCATTGATTCGTGACATGAGGAATCAAACAATGCAGGTCGACCCAATCAAGTTCATTGTTGGGCATGTTGAGCACCTGAACATACTTGACGGGCATGATGTGTATCCTGATTGCATCCACCACATCCAGGCTAGTGCAATATGTTCCAGATGGTGTGCCTATGGTGGCCATTATGTCTGATGATGAGCTTCCAGATGACAAAGCCTCTTTGCGGTGGGTTGTTCGGAAAACCACGGGCGATGGAGGGATCCCGTGCGATGGAGACTTCGCCTCCATTTTTTCCACTATGCATATCAAGGATTGCAAGTTCACCAGATCATCCAGTTTTCACATTTAATGAGTGGGTGAAATTTTTCAGTCACAGTGTTTGTGGATACAGGATCCAGTATGTCTTCCATAAACTTCTCTGCGCATCGGTGCTCATTACCCTTGAGACGTGCAGATAAGTCTTGCACATTTTATATGGTAATGGGCAGTCTCGTGCAGTATCACAAGTACACCACTTCGACTACACTGATTATGGGTGCCAATTGTAAGTTTCCCTCTGGGTCTCTTAGGGTTGTCCCTTCCCAGGTCTTTGACATTATTCTGGGATGTGATTGGTTAAAGCAGTCGAAAGGTATATGTGATTTTTCACTCTCTCCTCCTGTATTACGCTTGGAGTCTGTGTCTTGCAGTCTGTTCCTTTACGTCCAGAGAAGCTTGTTGTTTGTATCAGCATACAGCTCCTTTGATTCCGTCTTGGGTGGTGTTCATCTCAACAGGTTCAAATGCCGGATCCGTCACCTGAGTATCGAGCACACTGCATCGAACAACTTAAGAACAGTATGCAAGTTTGTTCAAATTTGATCTGTCCCAAGGTGCACGTGTGAAGACTCGACACTGTATACCCACCGGCAATGCAAAGCCTTTCAAAGTCCCGGTTCGACGCAGGTCACCAAAAGAGTTATCAGCCATGCGAACAGTTACGATATGATTGGTAAGCGAGTGTGTCGTCCATCACGGAGTCCATGGGCATGTGAACCTCATTTGGTTCCCAAGCCTGATGGATCTCTCTCGATTTTGTGTGGATTACCGACCTCTCAACGATGTTACCATCAAAGATGTTTATCCACTTCAAACTCTGCCGATCTATTAGATCGTTTGGGTCAGAGTCGATGGTTTACTAAGTTGGATTTGGCATCAGGATATTGGCAGTTCCTATGCTGAGGAAGGATATTCCAAAAACGGCCTTCCGGACACCATTTGGTCTTTACGAGTTTTTGGTCATGCCTTTGGATTGACTTCAGCTCCTGCACCTTTCAACACATGATGGATGAGCTTCTTTCATATATGCCCGATATCACTGCCAATTTCATTGATGATGTGCTAATTCATGGGTCTGGTTTTTGGAGGATCAACATTCGTGATGTACAATGAGTTCTTGATTGATTTCGAGAAGTCGGCTTGAAGTTGAAACTTGAGAAGTGTGTGTTCGACGACCGACACCACTTACTTGGGTTACCGTATATCTCGAGAGGGTTTACAGGTGGATCCACAAAGTTGCGAGCTATTCGAGAGTTCCTTCGTCCCTGTACGGTATAGGAAGTCTAGTTTCTTCGGCAAGGTGCAATACTTGGGTCGATTCATCGATCATCTTGCTGATCAAACTGCCCCTCTTTGGGAGTTAGTTTGTTCACAGGTACCTTTCAGGTGGACTCGCAGGTGTCAACAAGCATTTGACCATTAAAAGAGTTCTTGACAACTCACATTGCTTCAATACCCAGATTTTACTCGTCCATTCATTTTATGAGTAGATGCCTCAATATTGGTATTGGTGGTGTGTTGATGCAAACCGATGCTGGATCCTTCAATTGACACCCGATGGCTTACATTAGTCGAGTACTCAGCTGCTGAGCAAAATTATTCCACTACTGAAAAAGAATGCCTTGTTGCTGTTTGGGGTTTTGAATGACTTCATGCCTTACTTACATGGGAGTGAAACACTTTTGAGTGTGATCATGCTGCTGTCACTTCTTATTAAAACGAAGAATTTATGGGTCATGTAGCAGATGGGCATTACGTCTCCAGGTATATAACTTTAAGGTGGTGCACAGGCCTGGGCGAACAATGGTGGATGCAGATGCACTTTCTAAGCACCCCTCTCCGATTCCACTTTGCCTGCTCATGCAGTAGTTGTAGCATTCGGTTTGATACAAGCCCCTCAGTATTCGATGCCGATTTACCATCTTGGAACAGTGGCAGGATGCTCAAAAACATGAACCATGGATGAGGCAATTAGCAATGCGTTACGCAATTGATCGCAGTTTGCAAATCCGTTTCGAACCTCGTTTTCGACAATATCAATGCTCAGTTTCGACTTCATGATGGTTTATTGTATTTTATTGGGACAAATCCAGAAGACAGATGGCGTTTGGTGTACCCTCTACATATGTTCACACCTTCTTCGAGCATATCATGATTCACCTATTGTTGGAGGTCATCTTGGTCACCAACGAGTGTTGGAGAAGCTGCGATCTTTTATTGGCCCAGCATGTGGTGATGTGATCAGGTATATTCAAAGCTGTCCCACTTGTCAAACTCGGAATTCCTCTACGACTCGGGCCATGGGAGTTGGAATCCATCAATGTCTCTCGCCCTTTTGAGTTAATTGCAGTGGATTTAATGGGACCTTTTCCACGTTCTTCTCAAGGTAACCAGTACATCATTGTTGTATCTGATTATTTAACTCGATGGGTGGAGGTTGGTGCTCTTGGATGCAACTGCCATGTCAACAGCTTTGTTTCTGTTCGATAATGTGGTTTTGCAGCATTCTTGTCCAGAGCGGATGTTATCAGACAATGGCCCGCTTTCATTGCAGAGGTATTCCGAGTGTTGTGTGAGAGGTTAGGGGTAAAACATTCATTTGCCTCTCCGTATCATCCACAAACTGATGGTTTGGTGGAGCGATTGAATCGGACCTTCAAGGGTATGATCTCGAAGTATGTGAACTTCAATCACACGGACTGGGATTGGTATTTGCGATGTTTGAGATTTGCTTATGTAACAGGCATTCAGAGTTCGATTGGTATCTCTCCATTCAAGGCATTGTATGGATATGATCCTAAGTTGCCTAGTGAATTGGGGTTATCATCAAATCTGCCACATGCTGGGCTTGACATTTAGATGTTGTTTTACCTCTTCTACGTGCAAAGTCTTCTGAACATTTTGATCAAGCTCAAATACGGCAACAATCTTCTTACAATGCACGACATAAATTCCACCAGATTTTACTGACGGTGACTTAGTCTTAGTACGTTTTCCCAAACTAACTGCACTTGGGTTGCAACTGGCTTATTACATAAATGGCTTGGTCCCTACCAAGTACTTCAAAAGGTTGGTCCTCAAGTGTATCAAGTACAGTTAGTGGGATCTCATGAGGTTAAGATAGTTCACGTAATTGAATGAAACGGTTTGTCATTCAAGACCCGTTGAGTACATTTGGTCATACCTTAGATGAGCTAGCTCACACGGATTAGGAGCATCAGATCCATCACCCTACACAGTCGCAGAGGAGAGTATAATGTAAGATGTTGTATACTGTATATACGCATATGTATATACACACATGTGTAGTGGGTGATCTGGCCCTCATGTGTCAGTACCACGTGTTGCATGTGTGCCACGTCTCTTGTATATAAGCAGGGTTTTGTACATGAATAAGGTATCACGTTCTGTGCGTATTATCTGTTCTTTCAATGTAACAAATGATTATCTGTGTTTAAAACTTGTGCATTGATATATACACAGCAACAAACGATAATCTGTGTTCAAAACTTGTGCATTGATATTTAATTACATTTTTGTTTTATATACTCACTATGTAAATTAAAATGGAAACTCAAATAGATATAAGTCTTCCATATGCGCATGCAAAATAACCACTCGAATAATCCTCCGGAAATTGCCCTTACCGGCTTGCTCTTTCTTGGCCTTCTCCTTGAAGAATAAGGTGGAGGTGTCCATACCTCATCACTAATCTTCGCAATTGGATCCGCAGTTAACTTGCTCCAAATCTTAACGAGCTTGTTAACCTTAATCTCACTTCCTTCCTTAGCACGTTTAGCTTTACTATCATTTAATTTAATCTTCTTACTTGAAGAATTATCCGGAGAACGAGCCCTTTTCAAGTTACCCTTTGCCCTTACAACTCTAGGTTCCTCCTCACTGTCAGCCTTCTTCGGTGAGTATCTCTTTCTTTTAGGCAAACGAAGGTCATCTGTTGCTTTGTTTTTACAGGTTTGCCTTCTATACCCATTGCCTGTTTATCTGAGCTGAATTCTTGCCTTCGTCCCCAAAGGAGCATCAAGGACAATAACATTCTCGGTTTATACACCCTTCCGGTTCCATAATCCCAATAGTAAGACTGACATCGTCGCCCAGAAGTATACAGACTTCTTACATTCAATAGAACAAACAAAGCATTCTTCCTCCTGTTCATCGTTTTAAGCGGCTCTTCTTGCTCTGTCGGGAATTTGCGACTGCAGTACCGGCATTTCCAGCAGTCTGCAGGAGGTTCTTGAGCGGTCTGTTGCAGATATCAACACATATTTTATTGATCTTGTAAATAAAAAATCTGGGAAGGATCCATCCAGGAAATCGGCGACATCTATTTCAATACCAGGACCGTAGGAGAGTACATATGTTTGCATGATGTCGTGACCCTTATGCTCATCTTCCTTGCAGTTTTCACATATTGCAGAGTTGCAATTTGTGCAGTAGCTGTTTATCTTCGCGTGGGTAAGTGTGTATGCTTTGCACAACACCCTCGGAACCTCTTTGCGTTTGCGTCCCTCACAAGGGGCCATCCATGAAGGAAGCCTTTCCTGCTCCATTAGTAAATACCTGGTTTAAGGTTCCACCCTCACGTGTATATATATAATATATATATATATATATATCATCAGGTTATATTCTTCATATGCAAGTTACCTAAAAGGTTAAGGATTCTAGAATATACTATCATGATACTTAATTGTGGGAGAAGCAATTTAAAATTTATTAAATAAAATATATTATACAGATAGCATCAATAAATTTTAAGCATAGCTATACTATTAAGAATTTATATAATAACTGACGGATTATATTTATAATATAAAATGTTTAAATCTCGCACGTTTTAATAACATTATATAGTTAAAATCATTATACCATTTTATATCTAGCCTAATTTCCTTAATTATAAAAATTATAATCAATGAGTTATTAATTAATTAATTAATTAATTAATTTTTATGAGTTTATATGCATTTAGAGGATTTAAATCTATATACATTATTTAGTATATATAAAAAAAATTTAAATACAGTATTTGCCAATTAATTAAGTTTTAATAATTACTACTAATACAAAAGGGGCTGGAACGTTCCAATTTATAATCTCTTATGTGTACATCTAGGACATTTAATATATGCTTGAACTATTACAATGTTTACTTAATAAAAAATATAGACATAATAATATATATAAAAGGTCTCCCACAACAGCATCAATAGAGTAATTAATGAAATCATCAAAGATGTAAGTAATAAAATATGAGGACAAGTGTTTGCTAGTTAAATCTAAATAAAATTTAAAACAGACACCGTCTATGATGTGGATAAGCACAAACAAGCTACATTTGCAACAAAATCCCCTTATGCTGTTAAATTCGACACCCTCCGCAGCCTCCTCAAGATGAGTATTCTAATCCTGCTGGGAAACGGTGCCTCCCTCACGAATTCGCGCAGGAGCCTCACCACCATCACAAAATACTCCCTTTAATTGTACTAAAAACGCTACCAATATCATCCTCAAAATCCTTGTGATAAACCCATGCTCCTCCTGTGAGAAAACAATTTCTTCAACACACAAGTGCTAAAGATATATAATTCTTCAACACACATGTGCTAAAGCTAAATATAATGTTCTGAAGAAAACATGCTCACCTTGTATGTGGAGAATTATGGAAGAGAAACATGGGTGGGAGTAGTTTGATCACACAAAACCGTCTTCTGCTCTGCCTTTTTTGCACCGATCCGCATTACTGCATGCGGCCACGTGGAGAGATTATCGTCCTAGAATATCCCGCAAAATAATTAGTCTTTTTCTGGCCGCACTGTTTTGTGACAAAACACGCGGGAGAAAAGTCCCTATCGAACTTATCTACAAAGCATAGTTTCACATATATACATGTCTGTGTACATGCATATACGCTCTATGCATACCTCTCTCCGAAAGCATATGAGTGTATATATAACTTCAGTTGCCATGGTTCAGGTGGCTTCAGTTTTAGTATATATACTGTTGTATATCAAATATATATATATACCTCTGAAGAATCTTCAAGGTTACAAACTAATTCAGCCTCTAAACACCTTCACGGTTCATCCAACCATGATGCTAGCTTTGCTTTACTTTCAGCTTGGAATTTATCGTATGTCTCCTCAGTGGGCAAGATACGTAAATGTACTTTCTCTGTCTCTGTTTCCGCTTCTGGCTCCTCTGGTCATAGAATTTCTACAAGTTAAACACGTACCTAATACATACGTATAAATATGACCTACATACAAACATACCTTCGGGTTTCTGTGTTGATCCTCCCTTCTTCCTCATGAGAGCTGTATCAATGACTGCACGGACATAACGTGACGATTATGAACTCCAGCTTCCGAGGAACTCTTTGGTGAATCCACCTTTTCTTCAGCTGCCCCACTCTCACTGTTCCATCCAACACGTTGACCCGCCGATTCAAGTACTGACTTCACGTATCCATATGGAGAACTCGACGAGTCCGATGCCTCGGCTGTTTTACCTTGTTGCTTGATATCAACAGATGAAGACCTGTTCATATAATCAACTTATCTCACACACACACACACATACACACTACAGAAAACATATATACAACAGTCCTCGCATGTACTATCTTCATATAGTTAGATTTGCATACTTGGACAATGCACGCAAAGGCACAGGCAAAGTATACTATGTCTCTATAGATAGAGCTCAATACCTTCTACTCATGCTGTTGGCTTTGTCCAAGGCAGAATCCCAAATGTTCCTCGCATAGTTTGTTGGCTCACTCCTTAGCGAATTCACCTTAAATGAAGGAGATGACTGCAACATAAACCTCTTTGTAGCTTCAGTGACTGAATGGTGGTCTTTACTCCTGCTCAAACTTCATATTAACAATAATGCGTGTGAATTATCTCCAAACATATGGAAAGACACATATACACACATCGATATATATATAGAGACACAGGTACAGACATAAGTGTGTGTATCATGTTGATACCAACTTGTATTCTTCTAATGTTTCACTTGCAGAGTTGAGTGACTTGATCATCCTCTCAATTACAGGTGGTCCAACTTGTTTCATGTTTTTGAGTGTTTCAAGTGCATCCCTTGCATCCTCTGTACTCAACTCGGCATCTTCTGTACATCCCAGTACTTGTTCCTGCATGCATACAATATACATATACACATGTACACACGCATACAATGTGTTTGCAATAAAATATACACAAACAATGTCATATATACACAGATAATACACAAACCTTGAGAGAGACGATTGCAGGAACAGCCTTGTGTACGTGCTGTTGTACAAAGAAGAGACCCCTTGATGGCTCATTTGCGGTTTGTTTTATCATCTCTGCAGCCAGATCATGAGCTGCAAACAAAAAATTAACATATATTTCACACAAACGTATGAGTTCATTTTGTGTGTGTATGTGTGCATGTGTATGTGTGTGTACTCACCTTCTTGCAGCGCCACACCAATGCGAAGATCCATTTCCCTCTTCTGCCCTAGAAATTGAAGACCCAAAAACAGAGTAATAAAAAAGAGCCCTAAAAACAGGGGAGTCTCATTCTAGGGTTCATCTGGCAAGGGATGCGTCAGCGCCTGCCTCTTCCAGGTTCGTATTCTGCCAATTTCTAGCTGCGGATCAAGGAAGAACCGCAATGAAGAAGCTTTCAACTCGCGATTCAGCGCTTAAGGCACTGTGCCGCCCGCATTTTCGTTCTATGAGCGCACAAGCGTCCAATCCTGGGTCTAAGACACCGCAGCCAGCTCCACCGCCTCCTCCGACTACAGAAAAGACCCATTTTGGAGGTCTCAAGGATGAAGATCGCATCTTTACCAACCTCTACGGAATTCATGACCCATTTCTCAAGGGGGCTCGTGCTCGTGGTGATTGGCACAGAACCAAGGATTTGGTACTCAAAGGCACAGATTGGATTGTAAACGAGATGAAGAAATCTGGTCTCCGTGGCAGAGGTACATCTTTACATATATACGTGTGCGTCTATAAATGTGAGGTATCATGTTTTTATACATATATACATGGGTGCTCTCTATGTATCTATGTAGGTGAGCGGGATTTCCATCTGGACTCAAGTGGTCGTTCATGCCTAAAGTCTCTGATGGAAGACCTTCATATTTGGTTGTGAACGCTGACGAAAGTGAGCCAGGAACTTGCAAAGATAGAGAAATTATGAGGCATGATCCTCACAAGCTCGTGGAGGTAATTATTGTGTGTGTGTCCTAGAAAACACCACGTATGGAATGTTGAGGTAGGTGAGTTAAAAAGGATAATACAGATGTTTAACATCAAGTATTCAATGTAATTATTTAATCACGATAATAGTAATTATGAGCAGGGATGTCTTATTGCTGGAGTTGGGATGAGGGCACGAGCTGCTTATATCTACATCCGTGGAGTATGTTAATGAACGCAAGAACCTGCAAATAGCTGTGAAAGAGGCTTATGATGCTGGACTCATTGGGAAGAATGCTTGTGGATCTGGTTACGATTTCGATGTTCACATACATTTTGGAGCAGGTATCTATGAAAAACTCTCTCTCTCTCTCTCTCTCAATAGTTATATTAACAATGTAGTTTATGAATTGTGAACTATCATTTATGCAGGGGCTTACATATGTGGAGAAGAGACTGCATTGCTTGAGAGTCTTGAAGGGAAGCAGGGGAAGCCGAGACTGAAGCCGCCATTTCCAGCGAATGTTGGTTTGTATGGATGCCATCAACGGTTACAAATGTGGAGACAGTTGCTGTTTCACCGACAATTCTCCGACGTGGACCGGAGTGGTTTGCTAGCTTTGGCCGCAAGAATAATTCCGGCACCAAGCTGTTTTGCATCTCTGGACATGTTAACAAACCTTGCACTGTCGAGGAAGAAATGAGGTCTGTGTCAGTGGGTCTATATCTTGTGCATACTGCACTGCAGTATAAAGTTTATCGAAAATGTTAATCTCTCTCTGTATGGTATATCATTCTAACGAACATGATGAGTGCTAGGGTTAGGCATACACAGCACACACACAGAACACCACATCACATGCACAAAATCATAATTTTACTTCCTGATGCAGCATTCCGTTGAAGGAGCTCATTGAGCGGCATGCTGGAGGAGTGAGAGGGGGATGGAACAACTTACTTGCTATAATTCCAGGTGGATCATCTGTCCCACTACTCCCCAAGAAGATTTGTGACGATGTTTTGATGGACTTTGATGCTTTAAAGGCTGTGCAATCTGGCCTTGGAACAGCTGCGGTATGCATATAATAAGTATACTATGTACAGTTATTATACAAAGATACACGCATAGTTTTACATGGAGTACATGTTTACAGGTGATAGTCATGGATAAATCTACGGATGTGGTGGATGCAATAGGACGGTTATCATACTTCTACAAGCACGAGAGCTGTGGACAGTGTACACCGTGTAGAGAAGGCACAGGCTGGCTATGGACACTTATGGAGAGGATGAAGACAGGAAATGCACTCATCGAAGAGATCGATATGCTTCAGGAGATCACGAAACAGATCGAAGGGCACACTATATGTGCTTTGGGGGACGCTGCTGCGTGGCCTGTGCAAGGATTGATTAGACATTTCCGCCCCGAGCTCGAGAAGAGGATTATTGAGCGTGCTGACCGGGAGAAGAAGCTTATAGCTGCTTCAGCTTGAGGTAAGCATTTGTAATAAGCTTGTTGTTGTATTATGTATTATCTGACTTATCATACAAACTTTACAATAAGCAGAAAAACTTTTGCTATTTCTTTCGAAAGGCAACACATGCACTCGTTAGATCTTCTTTTTGTGATTTTTGTATACTGACCATGTCATAAAGAGTGCATATTTGTTGTTATATTGTGTATAGCATGTATATCTAGACACTTCTATGTCTCTCTTGTTTTCTGAACGAATACAAATGCCTTGTCACGTTCGATGTGTATATAGTTGGTGTTGATTAGCTTAATCATTTACATGCTAATTTTGTATAGTCTAATGGTGTCTGCTGTTTATATTTTGCCGTGCACACATCTACTGTAGAGGCACAACATAAATAATGGAAATGAATACACTCGATTATATGTATACAGCGTGTCCGTGTAATTAATATATTAATATTATGTAAGAATGTAAGGCTTAATAACTTAATTATGAATAATTAATATTTTTAATTAATTATATGTTATTATATTAATAGGTCATCAAAAGTGATATGTACAAATATATCGGACTAAAGGTGCTTTTATTTTTAATATACAGGATCCAGTTCCAATGAATGTTACACACACACACACACACACACACACATATATTATGATATTTCTAAACACAGACCTCTAAATTAATGTAAAGTAAGATTGATATTATAACATTAATGTAATGAATAACAATATAAATTTCAGCATAATATAATAATAATCTTTTACAATGAAACATTACACATAACAGACAAACAACGATTTAGTTAATATAAAATTAGCATTTCAATTCTAATTTAGTGTTCTACAATTGAGCATACGATTAACCCCATTTTTGGGCTTTCTAATAAGAATTCTTGATTAAGTTATTAAAGTTTTAAAATTTTATGCAAAAGATTTATAAATTACCATAATAACTTAATATTACTGATCTTATTACAATATTAGATGTAACTTATGATGAATAGAATGTATAGGGACTCATTAACAATATAGATTTCAGCATAATATAATGATAATACCAGGAAAATAACTAATCATAAACTTACATGTAAAATTCTTGTTACTTTTATTTTATCAATAGGTTTCCAAAGTTCAAAAAAAATAAAAATGGACGCACCAACAATACTTAGTATTCTGAGTATATTCTCTCTTACAAATATTGTTGTGAATCTTCATCTTATTTCGTGCTAATATACTTAGCATCACATAAGTTCAGCTGTTTACCCTCAGTGTTGACATGCTCCAATGGTTCTCCACAGTGGTACCTAAGCAATGCATATGTATGTGAGTTACCACAGTAACTCACTCACTCTCTCTCACACAGTCATACACGCGCACACACACCCAGTGTGTGTTATATGCATACCCAGATAAGATGTCTGGCAAAGAAATGACAGTCCGATCTGTCATTGGCCTTTGTTGACAAGCACAAAATCAAAAGTGTGGTTCCTTGCCCCATAAGGAAGTGGGATATGTGGAGTTCTTGCCGGAGGTACGTAAGAGAACATTCCCTTCCACTATATATAACATCACAATTAGTACAAACATGTGTATATGTACACATATGCATACACACACATACCTTTGCCAGAGGTGCCTGAGGGGATGTTGGCATGGAGAAGCTAATGCATTCTGATCAACAATTATGAACAACTACAAATGCATTGTCATAACCTTGGATGTCAACTATCAGTACTGCAGTGGTGTATTTTTCTGTGTATATACGTTATTAAAATAAATAATAGAATACACAATGTATTTTGTATGGAATGCAAAATGTGTCACTATAAAGTTTACATTTTTGACAAAGGGTTTATTCATTATTTTAAATGCAATGTCATATTCCCCAGGTGTTCAGGTATAATGTATGCATACGTGGTAATTATGTATGGGCATATGCATGGGCATTATGCCATGTAAAATACTCATACATCCATATGCATACATGTTCCTTTTTAAATTGCTCATTTTATGACCTAGTTGATTTACAAAGTGAAGAACCATCTCACTTTATTAATGAAATAATTTATAAAGTAAGATGTTATATCACGTTATAAATATGTCAAAGGAAGTAAAGTTTATTTTTGTTTTATGAAGTAATTTATTATAAAGTGAGTAGCGGTTTCATTTTATAAGTAGTTAGGATTAACAAAGTGAGCATTGGAGAAATATGTTAAAAATTCATTACTTTAAAAGATGTTTTTAAAGATTATTTACGTTTTTATTTTTATTGTGTGTACATCAGTTATGTATGTAATCTCTTTATTTATTCTTTTTATAATGTTATTCACTTAATTCAATTCTTAAAACCATTGTTCAACAAATTAACTACGTTCTCAAGAGTGTGATTAATTAATTTATATGTTTTTTCTTTACAAATACTAATTAATTTATATATTGAAAGAGGTTTCAATTTGTTTTTTATAAAATAAAAAAATGTTATACAATAAGGTGTTACATTTTTACTATTTATAATAATTATCATAAAATGCAAATGACATTCTTATTTCCGAAGTTTTATGTACAACAATTAATGTCATTATGATTTTTATTTATTTTTGTTAATAAAGTAATATTGAGAATCATGGTTGCACATGATTTTTTAGGGTTTTTATTTGTAAATTTTTTTTTCAATTATGTAGATTAATATAACTTATAATATGACACAATAGAGGGCATTGCAAAGCAAATTAGAAACTAACAATACAACTTTGTATTATACTTTATATGTTGAATTGGTATTTTCATATTAAGAGTGTTATTATATTATAAAGATGCTTTCATATTTATTACAAGTTATGTAATATGGAGTCTTTTTATAGTCACAACCATGTTATATAAAATAAGATTCACAATGAGTCATATGTTATACATAAAATATTAAAGATTTTAAATCACATGTTATAGAGATTCGAAAAAGAAAAGAAATTCAAAAAATAAATTATTTTAACACTTAATAATAATAATACACATTGATACTAAGTGTCAAGTGTGTTGTTAGTTATGGAATATTAATTATATGAATTATTCATATAATAAATATTTCATTACAATGACCTAGTGATGTTTTCTCATTTATTTTTATGTTATTACAAGTTAGAGCATTATGAAAAATATACATGCCATTTTATACGATGGCATAAGTTACATTATGGCAACAAAGATGGCCACATAAATGAATGCACTTGTTATTTTTTGTCTAAGAAAAGTTTGAATAATTAAACATTAATATAATTTAATTTATAAGGAGTTTAATCTTATAAAATAAGACATGAATAATTCATGTCCCACAAAATAAACTTTAATTCACGACAGTAATGTATACAACTAAGTATAATAATTTATAATATAAAATTCAATGCTATCTATTATAAATTATATTGCAATGTATAAAACAGTTGTGAAGGGACCTATCATGGTTTTATAAGGACCTTTTCTATTAGAGTTTTTAATAAAAATGTTAACATGTGACAAGATGTGACTTCATTTGGCATATACGTTTAATATATGATTACTAAATGGCCATATATGTATTCATGTGACTAAACCATTTTACATCACACGATGTCACATAATAATTCAACTGTTTAATATGATGTACTGTGTGTTTAATCTAATGATCCAAATTAATTTATATATGTTACCGGTGTAGCAGGCATCGTAAATAATTACTTAAATTAAACTTTTTATAAAGATATGTGCATTATATATGATTTAATATACATCTCGCCAGTAATTGTCATAGTTTTAAACTAATTGGCTTAAGGGGAAAGGGTGACACTAATAACGGTGATGTAAAGAAATTTAGTGATTTAAATCTTTTGTATAAATTTTGAATACGTGATCGATGTAACTTAATCCTGGTAAATAAAGGAATATTATTACAAACCGGTTAAGCACTTATAAAGGTGTGTATATAAAATTTTAGAAAGGCTGAATTATTAATTATTAAATAAGTTATTTTTATTATATCATTTGTCTTTTATATGTATTATTTCATTAAAAAAGATGGAAAAATGACATACGGCCAGACGATTTGCAGCTGCGTTCCATCGTTGATATGAGGACCTTGGTAGTTGATATCTACGCTGGCCATATTAGAAAATGGCAGTTGTTTTGCAAATGCATAAATGTTTTATTTGCACTCCCATTCTCTTCAAAACAAAATTAAACTAAAAACATAAGAATTTTATAATATTTAATATTTATCTTATCTTCTTATATGTGTGTCGTTTCGAATAACGTGGATAGTATATGTATCAGTATTTTATATGTATAAACCGATTATAAATGCATCTAATAGGTTTCTTATAAACGCATATCACTCTGTGTGTATAAAGCTACCATTGTAGATTATCAAAGCTGTGTGCGGGTCGTGTGTTTCGAATCTGAATTATATTTTTCGACGTAAGAAATATTACCTTTTATATAAACATACTTGAAGTAATTAAGAAATATTTTCTGTAACAAATGATATATATAAAACCGTAAACACTGAGTATAATCAACATAGTATTAGTTTTATTTTTGCTATAATTTTTTTTCGTGTGGGTGTTTAACTTCTCGTTTTTTTGTCACCGAGGACCTTACTAAGAATTATAATGCAAAAGAGGGATATTTCAGTATATAATAATCAAACAAATGTACTGTGCGGGTGAGAGGAGACGTCCATTCTAGACTGAGACAAAAGTTATGCCTGATAAATGATAAGAATACTACATAATAGTTTATTTTCTTTTTAATCCATTAATAATATTCAAACAACAAAATGCCAGTACTATTTAACAATTTTTGAGAAGTAAGAATCATAGTTATTTATTTGTTTTGCCTGTGCTAAACCCCTTACCATTCATAATTATTTTTATGTTCAATTGTTTAAAGTTCATCTTTAAAATGGTATGGATGATTATTTTGAACAAGATTAAGTTTGAGACTACATAATTTATTAGACAAATTAGATTATTTATACATTAAAAATATATTTTAAAATCATGCTCAATGGTTTCTCTGCAACTGACCACACCGATGTGTGGTATGAACTAAGGTGTGATATTATATGTGTGTGTGTGTGTGTGCACATTTCTTATAGATTCATCATTATACATCGTAAATGTTGTACGTTCCTATGTATGCATTGATTCGTGCGAGATTACGCGCATATGTGTGAATACATGAAGACTTATACATGTTTTTATGCAAAACTTGATTATGTTTCTTTGCAATAATATGTTCCAAACTGGAGTGAAGAAATAATATATGTTTTAAACATGAGTAAAGAAGAAGTATTTCAATTTTTAAAACAAAAACAGAAAGGGGATAAAAAATTTTAAGATGTTCAAATTTATTATGTATTATTTATCATTTGATGCTATATCACTCTCAAAATATATTATATTATATGATAATAAGATAGTACTTTTTTTTTTATCATATAAAGCGGAGTTCTTACGCTGCCGGTAGTTCTCTTTTATAATAAATAAATATTCTTATAACACTGTAACTCTTTCATTAATTCAAATTTATTAATATAAAAATGTATGTAAATTAAGGAGCTTTTTAAACACTATTTTATTTGTCAGAATATAGGTAATGCACTTTATATATTTGTACATAGAACTTCTGAAAACACCTTGCTGTAGGATATACGTCGACGAGGACACATTTCAATTATTTATTCTGTGTCTCTAATATCAGATATATACACAACGAATTATACACAGCAAATATTAGTATATTACACAAGATTAGCATGCACACGAGTATATAAGAAACCCTAAATGATTAAGTTAATCAACATATACTTAACATTATGAAAATCCTCTTAACATTGTGTGTGGTGTTCGGTGGTGAACCAATCATCTTGTCTCCTTGTTGAGTATGGTTCTACAGTACTCAGCCAAAGCAGGTATATACCACTTGGTAACACCACTGCAGCACCTATGGTTGACATCCAAGGTTACGGAATGGAACAAGGCATTTGTATTCATTCGTAATTGTTGATCAGAATGCTTTACCTTCTCCATCAGGACATGTGTATCCTTTTATGAACTATTGGATTGCCAACATCCCCTCAGGCACCTTTGGCAAAGGTATATGTGTGTATGTACACTTATATATAATAGAAGTTTGTACTAATTAAGATGTTATTACAGTAGTGCGTGCGTGTGACTGTGAGAGAGAGAGAGTGATTGAGTTACTGTGGTAACTCACATACATATGCATTGCTTAGGTACCATTGTGGAGAACCATTCTTGCAGCGTGACTTATTTTCAACACAGATTAACTTATGTGTAAGATGAAATGCTAAACATATTATCATGAAATAAGATGACTGATTCTTACGACATTATTTGAATACGAGAGTGTCTATGCGTGGTGTGCGTGTGCGTGTGTGAGAGAGAATATACTCATATTCTAAGTATTCCTGATGTAAGATTATGTACATTCTTTCTTTTGCAAAGATACCTATTGATAATAATAATAGTAATAATCGTTTTTACATGTAAGTTTATAGTTGGTATTATCATTATATTATCTTATATTGTTAATGAACCCCTATACATACATTGATTATAATGTATATCTGATGTATTACAATAAAAACAGTACATAAAAAATAATATTATTATTTAGTGATTTAAAAAACTTTTGTATAACTTTTTAATACGTTATATCGAAATAAGAGAAAGGTGTGTACATAAAATTTTATATAGAGGTTGAATATTAATTTGATATATTAATTATATTAAATAAATAAGTTTTTCTACTATATCGTTTGTCTTTTATATGTATTGTTTCGTTGTAAAAGATGAAACATTACATACGGGATAGAATTTACCTGCCAGACCATCCCTACCGATTTGCAGCTGCGTTCCATCGTTGATCTGAGGACCTTGGTAGTTTGAGATCTATGCTGGCCATTTGAAAAATGGCAGC
>PUQB01000119.1:266102-325830 GCA_003024785.1 Selaginella tamariscina | reverse complement strand
GTTTTGCAAATTGATAAATGTCTTATTTGCACTCCCATCTCTTTAAAACAAAATTAAACTAAAAACAACGTACATTCTAAACTGAAAAGGATGCCTGATATGAAAGATAAGAATTATACTAAATAGGAAGATGCTTACACTTGTTTTTTTTTATATTTCTTTTCATTTTTAATCTATTGATATTCAGACTAAAAAATACTATTACTATTAAATTCTTAATCCTCTCAAATTATTAAGAATAAAAGTAGACTAAAATTTAATACTACTTTTTTCTTAATAATTTGAGAGGATTAAGAATTAGCTGTTTTGCCTGTGCTACACACCTAATCCTTTGCGATTAAGTTGATGTGTGCGTGTGAGAGAGATTAAATGCATACATTTATATAGTGGTGATCCGTGTCAATTATTGTAGTATAGTTTCCTGTTTCTATATAAATAAAACCCTTTCTCTCTCACACATGCCACACCCACACAGACACAAATACACACACACACGTGCATTGATCAACAAGAAAGCTAATGTACAGACTTGACAATTATTTGGTCACTTTGAAGTTTAAAAAGTGCGGTGTTGGTTCGTGGGTTACAACTTGTAATCATTTATATAAGCAAGATATAACAGTTTTATATACTTTTTTTTTCTTTTTTATAATTTTGAGATAATTAAAAATATTTTTAAACTTCATTCATGATGTATGTCCACGGACCTCTCTTGTCCTTCTTATTTTTCTTATTAAACTTCTAAATTCTTGAAACTTAAATATCTATACGATAATGTTTAATGTTTACATACTCAAACAATATGGTTAAATTTGAATATGAAATCTCTAAGTACGTTTAACCTTTTTTTCAAAAAGTTTTAAGGGCACATGAATAAACCTAAGGGCAGCTACGGAAATTTAAATTTTGAACTAGCGCGCAGATTCATTGCCAGGTCTCTAAATTTCCTACTTCCGACCAAAGAACAGGCAATAATAATCATATTCATTAATGGAATTAACTTTGAACAATAAGAACTATGCTGGAGAACTTAACCCACATCGCACCTGGTTTTCATAACACTTACAAGTTTATAGATATGTACATATGGATATGTCATATAATCACTCACACAAACACACACACACACACACACACACACACACACACACTCGTAATTGAAATTGTTTGTTACAGGACTTAGTGAACATATCGAGAGATCATGGGAGTACTGGAGGAGATTAGGAGAGCCAAAGATGGTAGCGGATTAATCGGAGCTTCCTTTCCGGATGTTGTGCAGAAAATATGGAGCTACGTACAGCTGCATACACCCCAATGTTTCATGCTCGAATATTACTGAAGATAAAAAGTATGGGGAAAAATGAGTTTACCACATGCCTTTACACACACACACATCTCTCTCTCTCTCTCTCTCTCTCTCTCTCTCTCTCTCTCTCTCTATATATATATATATATATATATATATAAAGATAGATACATATACACGTTTTTGTTTGCATAATATGCCCAAAGTTTTCAAAACTGCATTTTTATCTTTTAAACTTCAATTAAACTAAAACTTTATGCACTTCAATAAAATATACTATTGAAAAATATATAAATTATATCTAATTTATAATTCATAGTATTTAGAACAACCAATGAAACATATATATTGTAATATAATATTGTTATTTGTGATATTTGGTAACTTTATGTATAAGTTATATATTAGTTATATAATATTGTAGGCTCTGTAGAAAATAAAGGAAGAACAAACTATATAATACTTACCATAGTATTAGTTTTATTTTTGCTACAATTTTTTATTTTCCTTGTTATTAGTTCGTATGTGTGAGCGTTTAATTTCCTGGTGAATTTTTTTTTGAATTATAATGCAAAATTAAAGAAGGGTATATATAAAATTAAATAATAATACTGTGTGTGAGAGAGAGATGTTGTAAATAGTAGACTGAGAACAAAAAAGTATGCCTGATGAATGAACTGACGATCCTTACAATTGTATTTAAAAAAAAAAAATTCTTCTCTTTTTTAATCTATTGATATTCAACAATGAATCTTTTTTTAATAGCTAGAGAGAACTAACAATTATAATTGTTTTAGCTGTTTCGCCTTTACCTTCCACAATTATAAGTTTAATTATTTAAAGAATTTAAAGAACAAATTCTATTTATGATTACTTTTTAACAAGATTAGATCTGAAACTATAAACAAATTAGATTGCCTATACATTTAAAATATACTTTAAAATTAATATATTTTATATAATAAGCTTTGAATATATTATAATATTATAATATATAACATGTGTGTGTGTGTGTATAAGTATTGACATTTGTTACACATTCATCATTATACATCGTAAATGTTGTGCACATAATTCATGCGATATTATGCACATGAGCATATATAAGAAATTACATTTATTTTTATGCAGAAATTCATTACATTTGTCTCTAATATGTTCTAAAATGGAGTAAATAATACGTGTTTCATTTAAAACAAAAAATAATTTTTTTAGGATGTATTATTCATCATTTGAAGCTATATCACTCTAAAAATTAATAAACAGGACTTCTCTCCAGATAGTTTTCTTAACTAAAACTTTTTAACACTTTAATCTATTGTATTAATACCTTAATCCTGCATTTTTAAATAAGTTTGAAAAAACCACTTATTATAAATATTAGGTCTGTATATAATGTAGTTTCATTAGTTTAACCTCATTAATATTAAAAATTTATGTAAATAAGGAGCTCTTGTATTTTTAAACACTATTTTCTAAAAGTAATTAAAAATTAAGCACTCTATATATTTGTATAACATATTGAGTATACAATCCAAGGATATACCTTGCATACATGGTCATACATGATGTGTACACATTCTATTATTTATTCTGTGCCTCTATAACAGATATATAACAGCAAAATATAGAAGGCAAATATTAGTATATTACACAAGATTAGCATGCACACTAGTATATAAGAAACCCCAAATGATTAAGCTAATCAACAAATACTTAGTTCTGTCCTAACAACATTATGAAAATTCTGTTAACATTGTGTGTGGTGCTCTGGTGGTTAACCAATCTTCTTGTGTCCTTGTTAAATATGGTTCTACAGTAGTCAGCCAAGGCAAGTATATTCCACTTGGTAACACCACTGCAGCACCGATGGTTGACATCCAAGGTTATGGGAATGGAACAAGGCATTTGTATTCATTCATAATTGTTGATCAGAATGCATTACCTTCTTCGTCAGGACATGTATATGCTTTTATCAACTATTGGATTGCCAACATCCCCTCAGGCACCTCTGGCAAAGGTATGTGTGTGTACATACACACATATGATATGCATATAAGAAGTTTGAACTAATTGAGATGTTATATATAGTGGGGAATGTTCTTGAGCCTTACGTACCTCCGGCAAGAACCCCACATATCCCACTTCCTTATGGGGCAAGGAACCACACTTTTGATTGTGTGCTTGTTCAACAAAGGAACCCAATTGTGAGGCCAATGACAGATCGGACTGTCATTTCTTTGCCGGACATCTTGTCTAGGTATGACACTAAGTGTGTGTGTGCGTGTGCGCGCGCGTGTGTGTGAGAGAGAGATACTTGGATATAGAGTAACTCACATACATATGCATTGCTTAGGTACCACTGTGGAGAACCATTGCAGCGTGTCTCATTCACAACTTATTTTCAACACTGAGGGTAAACAGCTTAACTTATGTGAAGGATGAAATGCAAAACATATTACCATGGAATAAGATGAGTGATTCTTATAACCTTATTTTCAAATACGAGTGTCTATGCGTATGTGCGCGCGCGTGTGAGAGAGAATATACTTAGAATATTAAGTATTGTTGATGATTATCATTATATTATTGCCGAAACTTATATTGTTAATGAATCCCTGATAGTATACATTATTTGATTATAATTTATACTGATATATTATAGTAAGAATAGTACTATAAAAAATTATTATTTAGTGATAAAATCTTTTGTATAAATTTTTAATACGTTGTACCGATGTAACTTAATTCTGGTAAATAAGGGAAATTTATTAGAAAACATATTTTTATTAATAATATCATATATCTACATCTACAGTATAGTAGCTAAACCTTTTCTTAAGTTATTGAAAGTCTATATATATATATATATTGTATTATTATTATATTCAAATTTCAAAAATACATTACTTCAATAAAATATACTTTTGAAAAATACATAAATTTTATAATTAATTTATAATTCATAGTATTTAACACAACTAATTAAACATATATATCATAATATAATGTAGTTATTTATGTTATATATTACTTGTGTTCAGAAACAGGAATAAGCTCTCTTGAAATAAAGGAGACTGATAACTATAACAAATTATAACCGTAATCAGCTAATATAGTAACCTTCATGTACCAAAAGTAAATGCAAAATTCAGTATACATAAAATCAAACAATTGTATTGTGTGTGAAAAAGAGAGACGTAGGACCGCCGGTGGTTTCGAAGCCTTTCTTAAAGATAAGAATACTACATAACACGAGGATGCTTACACTTGTTTTTTATTTTTTTCCTTTTGGAATCTATTGATGTTCAGAGAATAAAATTTAATACTAATTTGAAAGGGTTAAGAATTATAATTATTTAGTTTTTGCCTGTGCTCAGCCTCTTACCTTTCATAAGTATTTTATGTTCAATTATTTAAAGTTCATCTTTAAAATGATATTTATGATTATTTTAACAAGATTAAGCGTGAAACTGCATTGTTTTTTAGACAAATTAGATTGTTTATACATTAAAAATTTATTTAAAATCATGTGCAATATTACGATGTGAGTAAAAAGATGTATGTATCAGTTTATAAAAATATATATTTAATTAATATAAAAACTAATTTAATATATGTAAATGTGAGTAAAACTATGACATCAACCTTAGTCGAGAATCACCACACAAATATAGACGTCTTTTTTAAAGGCCTCGTTCAACTTGCTGGCTATTTTTATTGCTTGTGGAAGACATGGAAGTAAGAATTCTTGTTTGCATATGCCCGTGAAATTAAGAACTGAAAAATCTACTAATCTTCTCCAAGTCACTGACGAAGCATTGGAAATTAGAGCGGCCATCATCATTGTCGGCTACTTTGACACATAGCTCTGTTGTTGAGACGGTACTCGAGGACAGGATTGAACCGGTACGTTCTACAGTGCATCAACCTATCATCAAACCTACCAACACCAAGCAACGCGAGTCAATCCGCTCCCACGTTTTGAATCAGGTGGCTATGCTGATTGGTATGGTTGGGACGATGGCCTGTGGGATGAACCGTTTGTTAAGAAGGAGAACCGCAATCGATATTTCAAGTGAGGGTTTGACCATATAAACAAAATGTAATGGACTAGTTTGCACTTACGGCACAGGGATGGACAGTTGGCACTTACGGCAAAGGGATTGTGTTTTGTTACTATACACCTTCACCCTTCATCATGCGTTTGTGTCACCGCGGATGTGCTTGAGTTCTTGTAGCTTCTCCTCCTGTAGAGGATCCCATCCAAAGTACTTGCAGACCTCCTCCAGACTCTTCCCCTTGGTCTCCGGCACAACGAAGTAGATAAACACACCGACGCCACTGCAATGGAGGTGTACACAAAGAACGCCCCGGAAGTAGTCCAAGGCAGTGGCCAAGCTGAGATAAGTGAGTGCAACCGTCCCACTTACACCACGGTTCACCGCGATGGACAGTGACATAGCACACGCACGGAGCGTAAGTGGGAATATCTCCGATGTCAGGACGCAGACGGTCGGTCCGAATCCGATAGAGAAGCTTGCCATGAACCCACATATAGCAACCATAGCAATGGCAACAACCGCCGGGGAGGCATGTTCAGTTGCCGACGTGTCCCCGTGGGCGCTAACGTGAAGCAGACGGAACATGACGGCGACCGTCGCAAGCGCTGTCGCCATCCCTGTGGAGCTGATCAGCAGCAGCGGCCTCCGTCCGAACGTATCCAGCCAGATGGTCGCAACAAGTATGAACAGCGTCTTGGTGAGACCGACCGCAATGGTCATACCCAGAACTGCTGTTCTTCCCTTGATCCCCGCCTGGTGAAACACAGTCGGACTGTAGTACACCAGCGCGTCGACCCCGGACGCCTGCTGGAAGAAATGTATACCAAGCGATACGAGGAGCATCCTCCGAAGCGGATGGTAACAGTAACTGTCTCCACACCCTTCCCTTGTTCTCTTGCCCTTCCTTACTACCCTCAACTCTCCGGTCCTGCCAGTACTGCACCGTCCTTCCTTACAAGCTCCACTTCCTCGCCCAGTGACTCCACTATAGCCATGAGACGGGTGTTTACTTCCTCCATATCCCCTACATATAGAAAAAAAGATTTATTTAAAAAGATTATAGTAATTACAAATAGAGAAAATTATCAAAATGACCCTCTATTTTATATAATTATCAAAGTGGCCTTGAGTCAAATTTACTTCTAATCAGAACACACACACTATTGTTTAAAGCTTAATAATAAATAGATTGTTTAATGTGAAAATATATAACATTGCATGTGTGTGTGGGTATTGTTAAGCTCATATAACTCAAGGCCAATTTGAGAATTATATAAAACTAGAGGATAATAAAGGGTCAGTTCAAAATTTTCCCTTATACCTGCACATGTTTTTGTAAGGACCTTCTTTGCCTCTGGTACCCGGTCCTGCATAATGAGCCACCGCGGTGACTCCGGCATGATAAAGACTGCTCCGAAAAGGAAGATGGATGGGATGCCACCGAACCCCAGCATTACCCTCCACCCGATGGTCTTCGGAAGTGGGGAGAGTGCAAAGTTTGCCACGTAACCGATAAGTATTCCTGTGTTAATAAACACCTCCGAAAACGACACCAAGGAACCCCTACTCCGGCGGTGACAGCTCCGCTGTTTAATAATATAATTTTGTTAATTAATTAATATAATACAATATTCTAATCAGTAGTTTAGTCCCCTTACTCTCAATCTGTACTATATTACGTTTTAAAATATATTTCTGATGTGGATTTTTTAAATTTGATTTAATATCTCATTACTCTAAGAATATTGAAAAAGGAATGATATTAATCTAATACTTATAGTAAATTAATTTAGATAAGTTTAAAAACATTCGATTTTATTAGAGAGATTCATAGCTATGAATAATTTAAATATTCATTAAATATTGATATCTTGTAAATAAATGACTTTACAAATATTGCTGATACTTATATATTTAAAACGAAAAATTAATTTAAATAATTAAAATATTAACTTACCTGTATAAACTGGAGCAATAATCATAGCAAACCCAACTCCAATACCCGAAAACACACGTCCAGTCATGAGTACTGGGAACGATGGAGCCAAAGCCATTAACAAAGCTCCAATGAGGAATATTCCTGATGCTACTGCCATTGTTTTCTTTCGGCCGAGTCTATCTGCGAACTTCCCTGCCATAAGAGCCCCCTGCAATACACACAAATAAATAAATAAATAAATATTATATATGTACGTGTGTGTGTGAGAGAGAGAAAGAGAAAATTGTATCATATGAAAATAGATTGATATATGATATTTATATATGTGGGTTTAGTATACTTACAACTAAAGAGACAAGGTTTAAGGAGCCAACTAGAACTTCCTGTTCTACATTCTTCGAGATGGAAATCATCCTTTATAAACAGCAGTGCACCACTCATCACACCAATATCTGGAAATAAAATTCAAAAATATATAAGAATAAATAAAAGTTTACATAAATACATACAACATACACACACACACACACACACATATATATATGTGTGTGTGTGTGTGTAATAAGAGTTTAATTTAAATAAAGAACAATTCGCAAGATATAACGTATAATGTTCAAGAAATATATGAGCTCGTTCTGTCGACATTTTCACATAAATACTGCAAACTGAGGAAGAACTATAAATGGTTTTCATAAATAGAAACAAAATGAATTATATGAACTTAAATCTCTCTCTCTCTAACACACGCACACACGCGTACCATATCCAAGAAGGATAGAATTGAGAGAAGCCAACAAGGTACAGGCGACGACATACTTGTTATACCGATGTTTCCTCAGGGGACTCTGCTCCGCAGTAGCACTCTGAGAAGGAGGAACATTCTCCATATGTCCAGATGCCTCAGTAGAATCCATATAATTGAGAGCCCAAAAATGTCAATACTTATACTCAAAACATTAATATGTTTCTTTTGTTTTATTTAATTTTTCTACATTCAATATACTAATTATTAGTGTTCTTCTTCTCTAAGTCACTCTTCAGTCTTCATATATATCTACATTTAATATGCCTAAGTGTCAGTTACATAGACAAAAGTCAAGACCACTTATGCACCTCTTGACCACAATGTCATCTAAGTCATACACCATACATATGGCATCTACTATAACAAACAGGTAGACAGTCGTCCTCTCTCTCTCTCTCTCACGCACGCACGCACACGCACGCACGCACAAGTGGTTCAAATACTACGTTTCCTTAAGAAAAAATCAACTTCTATATCCAGAGATTATGAAAGGTATATACACACACATACACAGACGAGTAAAATATACAATTATTTGATATATAGTCAAACGTCGTTTGTGTACAGAAAAGAGACAATGAACAATTTTAAATAAATAACATATACTATTTAATATGAATAAGACAAAACTTTGAAAATGATTTAAAGCACGTGTGATGCGTATGTGTGGACATATATAATGAAATGCGTGATTAGCTCCGTAAATCACGGTAATAAGTTGGCAAGCGACCATGACCGTTAGATCTGGATCGCCACTTCATGTACCTGGAGTGAAAAGGGCAATATATATATATATATATAAAGATAATATTTACGTGTGTAACTCTAACTGGATTATGCTAAACGTGTCATAAAGAAGAATGTGTATATAATACACATATATAACAAACACGCGTCCACGCTGAGTGTTTTAAGTCTACAAACATACATAAACTTTCACATATTGCATGTAACACCTTAACTTGATGCATACATGTATATATGTATATATATTTATATAAACTGATACATAAGTCGTAGTAAAAAGTTAGACACATAAGTATATATGTACTTTACTTTGAATATTAATTATTGGTACTTACCGAACTATATTAACAAAGCTCTGGTGTTAAAGAAATAAGCTTGCTTAATGCATTTTAATGGTCCGATTGGGTGTCGTTAAGTACTTGTAGGAAACTCTAGAGGTCAGAGTTTAATGCGAAGGGCTAACATGTGGCTGCCAAGTGGCCATTCGGCATCATCACCCTGTATGAGCAACACTAAGTCTTTCAAGATAACCCAAGAGTCTAACTCAGAGGCCCAACTAGGCAGAAGACTTAGAGTCCTACCCCCTAAACCCTAGAGGATAACCCGAGTAGATTTTAGGATCCTATCCCAGTAGACCTAGACAGGCTCATGCCTTAACCCCACAAAGGAGATGTGTCTCACACATACCCCCGTGACAGAGCCAAGGCATCATCACTTAACCCTTGAGGAAACCAAGTCATACAGACTTAGAGCTATACTTAGTAAGGACACAAGTGTGTGCCGTAGGCGGACACGAGTGTTCTACTAAGTAAACTCCCTAAAACTAAATTTGGATAACCCTAAGTACATGACCTTGCGAGTGCTTCACGAAAAGGCTCTTACTAACCCTTGAATTCCAAGAAGAACACTCCCCTAGCCAAGTGTGCCTAAGCACACCTAGTTATGAGACCTAACCTCCCTTGAGTAAATGTTCAAGGCTTAGCATAGTGCGAGCGGCAACCCATGACACAACCCCAAAGGGCATACCTCGAGCGTTGTATTGTGTGATGTTTAGCTTAGTGTCACAACTCCATGTGACACTACTTTTTACGATGTGGGCTATCATGCCATAGCCCTTAGATTCAAGAGTTGCACTAAGTGCTACAAATGTGACTCCTAGATGCCAACTCTAGAACCCCTTAGTGAACTCTTAGGAACTGGATAGTGTGAACCTGTCAAACAAAATCCCACACCCACGATTGGACAAGGACACGAATGTGCCTTGCTTGGCCATGAGTGATACACCTAGCTTGATGTGGAGGAAGAGGCTGGAGACAGGCCTCAACCTCTGCCTCTTGGAACGTGCATTCCAACAAGACCTTCCAGGCATGGATTCGCCAACGTTAAGAGTGATTACCTCAAAGGTGGGACATACCCTATCATCTGGAAGTTAGGGCGGCACAATATAGGGTTGTGCCTTGATGACACAAGCTAGAGCTTGCACCGGGAGAAGAGTAATGAGCTCAGTCATGAACCCAGGAACCCTCACTCCTACATACTCTACCTTATTTATGTGACAGAGCGCCCCCCCCCCCCCCATTTTCTTATATACTTAAGTGGATTGGCACGGAATCTCATTCCTAAAGGGAATATACTTGGTGAGTTAATTAATGACTCATTAACCCCTAAACCCTAGCTTGAGGGGTTTAGGGAGTGGGTTAGGGCAACCCTAGGGTTAGGTCAACCCTAAGGGTGTTTCTACCCATATCCGACATGTCAAACTCACCAGAATCACCCGAAAACCTAATTGGGACACGGAAAACCAGGGTAAGAGTTTTCTAGATGAAAGAACTAGCTTCGCGCAGAGTTTCTTGTAAATATCTAATTACACCCTGCTAGACCATCACTAGATATTCAAGTGCACTAAGCGGCTTGTTTCTTCTACACCTAGGGCTTATCAACATAGTACAGTAGGTAATAACAGTCAATGTCCAAAGTAAAAGGGGAGTCATAATAGAAACTATGACACTAGGCGAAGTTAGCACTTCCATTTAAAAACTTATTACCTTGTTTTTTTGTGTCTTAGTTAGGTTTTTTGGTTCAAAAATGGAACTATTATAATAAAAGTCATAAATCAATAAAGTGGCAAAATAAGTTTTGCCATTTATTTCTATCGAATATGGTAGAAACACCCCTAGGGTTGCCCTAACCCCACGCCCTAAACCCCTTGGGTTAGGGTTCAAGGGTCAATGGGTCGTTAGGTTAAAACTCATCAAGTATATTTCTAGGAATGAAATTTTATGCTAGCCCACTTTACAAAACAGGAAAATAGGGAGGGGGGGCTCTGTCACATATATTAAGTAGTATAGGTAGTGAGAGTTCCTAAGTTCATGACTGAGCTCGTTACTCTTCTACCGGTGCAAGCTTTAGCTTGTGTCCAACCTTTTATTGTGCCGCTTCAACTTTTAGACAATAGGGGTATCCCCACCTTTGGGGTAGTTTACCTTTAATATTGATGAATCCGTGCTTGGGGATCTTGTCGAACTACATGTTCCAAGGGTTAGAGGTTGAGACATGGTTTTAGCCTCCTCCTTCACGTCGAGTTAGGAGTAGCACTCACAACTAAGCAGGGCACATCCGTGTCCTTGTCCAACTATTGACATGGGATCTTGGTTGATAGTTTTTGTTTACCAAGTTCCTAAGGGTTCACAAATAAGTTCTAGAATTGGCATTTAAGAACCACGTCTGTGGCACCTAGTGTAACTCTTAAATCTAAGGGTTATGGCATGACAACCCACATCTTGGGAAACAATGTCACATGAAGATGTGACACTAGGCTAGATGGCACATGGTACAATGCCCAAGGCATGCCCTTTGGGCTTGTCTCATGGGCTCAACACCAAGGGGTTGAATACTCTAGCACACAGGCATGCTTGTGCTCACATTAGGGTGAGCATTTGCTCAAGGGAGGTTAGGTTTCTTAATTGCACTCGGCTAAGAAGGGGGTCTTCTCCTTGGGTCCAAGAGTTGAACAACCTAAGCTCATTAGCAAAAGCCCATTCATGAGGCACTCCCAAGGTCTTGTACTTAGAGTTATTCAAACCTTTGGGAAGTGTTATAGTTTTTAATATGATTGCTCTTTATTTTGGACATTAATATTGTTACCTACTGAACTATATTGATAAGCCCTAGGTGTTGTAAGAAATAGGCCTGTTTAGTGCATTTGGATATCTAGTAATCGTCCGGCTAAGTGTCGTTAGGTATTTGTAAGAAACTTTAGGCAAAACTAGCACTTCCATCTAAAAACCTCTTACCCTTATTTTTGAGTCTTAATTGGGTTGTTGGTTAGTTTTGGTGAGTTTGACATGTCAAATATGAATAGAAACACCCCTAGGGTTGACCTAACCCCACGTCCTAAACTCCTTAGTTAGGGTTCAGGAGTGTGATGGGTCATTAAGTTAAACTCATTATGTATATTCCCATTGGGAATGAGATTTCGTGCCAACCCACTTTACAAAACAAGAAAATAAGGGGCGGAGGGGGGGGCACATATATTAAGTAATACATGTAATGAGAGTTCTTGGGTTCATGATTGAGCTTGTTACTCTTATATCGATGCAAGCTCTAGCTTGTGTTGTCAAGGCATAAGCCTTGTTGTGCCGCCTCAACCTCCAAACAATACGAGTACATCCCATCTTCAAGGTAGGTTACCTTTAACATTGGCAAATTCATACCTAGGAGGTCTTGTCGGAATGCATATTCAAAGAATTAGAGGTTGAGGCATGTCTTTAGCCTCCTCCTTCATGTCAAGTTAAGAGTAGCACTCATAACTAAACAGGGAACATTCATGTTCTTGTCCATGAGATCTTGGCTGATAGGTTTTCGTTACCAAGTTCCTAAGGGTTCACATAAAGGGTTCTAAAGTTGACATTTACGTTTGTGGCACTTGGTGTAACTTCTTAAATCTAAGGGGCTATGGCATGATAGCCCACATTATGGGAGATACTGTCACATGAAGATGTGACATTAAGCTAACAACATACGATACAATGTTCAAGGCACACCCTTTGAGGTTGTATCATGGGTTTGTCGCTAAGGGGTTGGATACTCTAGCAAACATGCATGCTTGAACTTGCACTAGGGTGCTAAGCCTTAAACATCAGCTTTGTCACGACCCAATACAGAATACAGGATACAACTTACAGGATATAAGATATAGGATATGCCTATAGGGGTCGATACAGAATATAGGATACGATTTACAGGATACAAAATATAGGATACGGATACAAGATATGCCTACAAGATATGCTTATAGGATATACCTACAGAATAAGGACATTATTTTTAGCTCATGACTAGATTAGCTCTTGAAGTATATTTTTAACTCATGCCTAGATTAGCTCTTGGAGTTGTGACTATAAAAGCTCCAACTTAATTGTTGTACAATTAGTTACTATTAACACCAGTCATTTTACAATCATTCTTGTCTTGTTCTTGTTTTGTTCCTTGCCTCCTGTTTCTCGTTTTGTTCCTAGTTCTTTCTTGTCCTTCTTAAGTCAAGCCTCCTTGCTCTTGAATCGTGGCTTGACAGTTTAATAGTAACTGATTTCATAGTTCCCCAATTTTCAATTACTTTTTTTTCCTTAGCTTTTCTCCCTCCTTTCTTTCACGGATCATGGTAGATTTTGAGCAATTTCAATGCGAGCACCAGATGTTGCTTCATGAGCTGGCCACTTTGCACCAAGTGGTCACAGATCTACAAGGTTCCACCAACGCAGCGCATGCAACTGCTAATGCATCTTCCAAGGCTGCTATGTAGGCTCTCTCTCAAGCATCCGTGGTTTCCTCTCCATCAAACTCTTCTTCAAAGCCAAAGATCAACATGCCAGAGAATTTCAGTGGCAATCACGCCAATTTCCAAGGTCTCCTAAATCAGATTAGGCTTTTGATCTACATACAACCACACTGCTACTCGACTGATGCATAAAAGGTTAGTCTTTTGGTATCCTTACTAGTTGGATCCCCACAGGCTTGGGTTGCCCCTTTGCTGGAGTGTGATGACCCATTGATGAAAGACTTTGAAAGATTCGTGGCTGCCTTTGAAGCCTGCTTTAAAGATCCCGATAAGTACCATTCCGCATGCACGAAGTTAAGGAAGCTCACACAAGGATTCCGACCAGCTTCCGTTTATGCTTCCGATTTCAACAACTTTGCACGAACATTTCATGGGACGAGACTGCATTGATCGAACACTTCCATTTTGGGTTGAGGGATGACGTAAAGGACCTTCTCCTTATGTTACCAGATGCCCAAACCTTAGTGGAGATCATGCAACAGGCCATTCGCTATGACAATCATTTATTCGAGCGTCGTTAAAAAAAATTCCGTCAACAATTCCTGCAAGCCAATCTTGTAGCTGTAGCACATGTTCCTACGATACCTTCTAGAGTATTTCCTATGGAAGTTGACAAATATAAGCGTGGCCACTTTCAGCTGCTGAGAAGCAAATTGTCATGGTGAGAACTTATGCTTGTATTGTGGTGAAGCATGACACAAGCTAGCAGAATGTCCTATTAAAACCAGGAAGTTCAAGACACGTGAAGTTGAAGTTGAAGTTTAGTCAGAAAACTTCAATGTCCATTTCGTCTAGGAGTCGCAAAGTTGGACATAGGTGCAGGCTCCATTGGTGCTGCTCACACCATTCCATCACTTAAGTTTCATGTACACATTCACCTCAATAATCGAGAACTCAAGGAGTTTGGCTTATTAGACACTGGTGCAAATGCATGCTTCATGAATGACACTTTTGCAACTCAGCATGGCATTCCGATGATGAAGTTGAAGCATGCAATTCCTGTAGAGGTTGCATATGGTCGTCTAATTGCTTTTGGTGCAGTTACCCATGCTACCACACATCTCTCTTACACTCATGGCTCATTCAACTGTTTGATTTCCTTCAACTTGATCAAGACTCGGACGACTCCCATCATTTTGGCATGCCATGGTTCTTGTTGCAAATCCTCAAATCGATTAGAGATCTAGGACGCTCATGATTTTCTCTCTGATAGCCAGAATTAATTTTGTACCTTCCTGCGTGCAGGATATGACCTTAGTGTCTGAGGCAACAAAAGCTACATGATTGACCGTGCCTGTTCCTGTATCAGTGTTGAAGATTCCTCTATAGGATTCACCTCATTCAATTCATTAACACATCCGCAAGCTCTCTCCACTCCTGTAAGTTCACAGATTCTTGTACAGGGTTCTTTCAATCCTGTATTAGTGTCGAAGGTTCCTCCTCAACATGATCCACCTCCTGTCAGTCCGTCAGCACATTCGCAGGCTCTCCTCACTCCTGTGTATTCACAAACTTTTGTACAGGATTCTTCAAATTCTATACACTCGTCAACATCAGCACAGGTTTTCCCCAATCCTGCCTCTTTTCATTACTCTGCTTCTTTTCCATCCTCAAGATCCTTCCTCTTTTTCATTCACAGCTCCCTCCTTTTCCTCTTCAAGTTTTTACCACTATTATGCATGAACTTGTTATTGATCTTGCTCCTTTTCATCTTTTTACTTTTCAAGTAACTCCTACATCCTCTTCTACCTCTCTTGTATCTGACTCTCCTGTTTTTCAATCCATTTCTCCTCCTTCTACTTCTTCCTTGTTATCCAAATATCACTCCTTCCAAAACGTTTTTGATAAGCATAAGGCTGCAGTTCTTCCTATTCACAGGTCCTATGATTGTCCTATCGATCTTACGGAGGGGAAGACTCCACCATTTGGACCAATTTATACCCTGTCACCTACAGAATTGGAGGTTCTTCACCAGTACATCGAGGACAATTTGGCATCCGGCTTCATCCGTCACTCAAAGTTCCTGCAGGAGCACCTATCTTCTTTGTCAAAAAGAAAGATGGGAGTTTATGTTTAGTTGTGGACTATAGGGGTTTGAATCAAGTCACTATCTGGTGTCCAGGCGATGAGTGAAAGACTACCTTTTGTACAAGGTATGGATATTTCGAGTACACGTGATGCCTTTCAGACTTGCAAATGCCCCAACCGTGTTCCAACACATGGTTAACGACATCTTTCGACTTCTTGGACTAGTTTGTGGTGATCTACCTCGATGACATTTTGATTTTCTCCAAGGACCAAGCGGCACATGACAAGCATGTATGTTGCAAGTATGGCCTGTATGCGAAGTTGGAGAAGTGTTTTTTCGACAGGGATATTGTGGAGTTCTTGGGTTACATCATCTCTCTTGCTAGCATTTCATGGACATGCACAAGGTGAAGACTACGTGGAGTGGAAGAGGCCCAAGTCTGTACGAGATACAATGTTTCCTTGGCTTTGCAAACTTCTACAGGTGATTCATACAGGACTTCTCCAAGCGTGTACTTCCACTCACGAACTACCAAGCACACAAGGGATTTCTCTTGGTCCGACAAGGCGGAACATGCATTCACAACACTCAAGGACACCTTCACGACAGCTCCGATTTTAGCACATCCTGATCCTTCTCGTCCCTTCTTCGTTGAAGCAGATGCTTCGGACTTTTGCAGTAGGTTCTATCCTATCACAAGTTGGAGAAGACAAGTTACTCATCATGTAGCCTTTCACTCGTAAGTTCCTTGTAGCGGAGATCAATTACGAGATTTATGATAAGGAATTCAAGGCCATTGTGGATTTGTTTGAGAGTGGCAGCTTCCTAGAAGGTGCTGCGCATCCTATATAAGTTCTTATGGATCATAAGAACCTAGAATTTTTTCAAACGACTCGAGTTCTCAGTTGGCAACAGGCTAGGTGGGCAAAATTCCTATCACGTTTTGATTTTGTCATTGTTTACAAGCCTGGTTTTCGGAATGGCAAAGCGGATGCATTGTTTAGGCGCTCTTACCTTGCATCGACCTCGGGCAATCCTGCATATGATTGTCAAAAGCAAGTGTTGTTGGGTCCTAATCGATTTCGACTTGGGGCACTACAGGTTCATTAGGCTCTAGCAAATTCAACATTTTTATAGGGCATCCGTTTGGAATTGGTTACAAACAACTTGGCAAAGAATGTGTTCTCATACATTAGTCCTAACATCACAAGCTTCTTTACCTCCAGTTCCCGTACAGACTACAAGTTGTTTGCCATATAGAACGGACTCATGTACCGGGAAGGTCTCTTGTACATTCCTATTGGTGTTTACAGAACTCGTGTGATATAGGATTGTCATGATACCCTGGCTACAGGACATTTTGGTGTGGCCAAGATAGTTGAGTTGGTGACTCGTAACTATTGGTGGCCTAGGTTGTGAAGTTTTGTGGAAAAGTTTGTACGGAGTTGTGACACCTGCAACAGTCAAAGATGCCTTGTCACGTGGCCTCTAGTCTTTTTCGTCCTCTTCCTATTCCCTCTACTCCTTAGAAATCCATTTTTATGGATTTCCTCACAAATCTTCCTCCTTCTCGTGGATTTGATGCAGTTCTTATGGTGGTTGACTGTTTCACCAAACATGCTCATTTTCTACCCTGTAACAAGACAGCTACATGCCAAACAACTGTTGAGTTGGTGATTTGCAAAGTGTTCCGACATCATGATCTTCCTAAGAGCATTATTTATGAACGAGGCCCATAATTCATATCTAGATTTTGACGAGAGCTTCTCCGGAGTTTACAAGTTAAAGTAGATATTTCTTCAGGATATCATTCGCAAACTAATGGACAGTCAAAACCCATGATTTAGACCTTGGAACAGTATCTTGCTGCTTCATCAATTACTAGTAGGACAACTGGTTGGACCTTCTTCTTATGGCGGAGTTTGCTTACAACAACTCCGTTCACGCATCTATAGGTTAGACACCTTTCTTCACTCTTACAAGCTACCATCCACGTTTTGACTTTGCTCCTCATGCTTCTCCTTCTTCTGCTCCTACAGTATAGGATTGTCTATAACATCTTCGTTAGGTACAGGATGATCTCCGAGTTTATCTTCAGCAAGCACAGGAACGGTACAAGCGTTATATTGATGCTCATCGTCAACCGGCACCTGCATACAAGATTGGTGATCTTGTGTAGCTTCTTTGTCAGCATATTTGCACCAACAGGCCTTTTTTTAAGTTGGATTTTTAATAATTGGGCCCTTATAGGATTGCGGCTGAGGTCAATCCTGTAGCTTTCCGACTAGAGCTACCATTTACTGTGAAACTTCATCTTGTGTTTCACATCTCTTTGTTAGAACCATATCATCCTTCTTCTCTTCCTAGTCATGTTTTTTCTCCTCTCCCTCCTGTGGTCATTGACGATGAACCTGAGTACGAAGTTGCAGATATCCTTGATTCTCATCTTCATTGTTGCCAACTTCAATATTTGGTGAATTGAAAAGGTTATTTGCCTACGATAGCACTTGGGAACCTGCATCTAATTTACTTCATGCTTTTTCCAAGATTGCTGCCTTCCATCAACGTTATCCTATTAAACCAGGTCCCAGGACTCGTGAAACTCGTCCTTAAGGAGGAGGTGCTATCATGACCCGATACAGAATACAAGATACGACCTACATGATACAGATATAGTATACGGGACATAGGATATGCCTACAAAATATACCTACAAGATATGCTTACATGATGATAAGGGACATTATTTTTAGTTCATGACTAAATCAGCTCTTGGAGTATATTTTTAGCTCATGCCTAAATTAACTCTTGGAGTATATTTTTAACTCATGCCTAGATTAGCTCTTGGAGTTGTGAGTATAAAAGCTCTGATCTAATTGTTGTATAATCAGTTATTATTAACACCAATCATTCTACGATCATTCTTTTCTTGTTCTCGTCTTGTTCCTTACATCATGTTCTCGTCTTGTTCCTAGTTCTTGTCCTATTCTTGAGTCAAGCTTCCTTACTCTTGGATCGCAGCTTGACAAGTTCAAGGGAGGTTTTGGATTTGTGAGTATAAAAGCTCTGACCTAATATCAACACCAATCATTCTACGATCATTCTTTTTTTGTTCTTGTCTTGTTCCTTACCTCCTGTTCTCGTCTTGTTCCTAGTTCTTATCTTGCTTTTGGATCGCGGCTTGACAAGTTCAAGGGAGGTTAGGTCATGTAACTAGGTGTGCTTTTGTCACACTTGGCTAGTGGTGTTCTCCTTAAGATCTAAAGGTTGAACAACATAAGCTCATTAACAAGAGCCATTTTGTGAGGCACTCGTAAGGTCGTGCACTTAAGGTCATCCAAACCTAGCCTTAAGGAGTTTACTTAGTAGAACACTTGTGTTCGCATATGGTATACACTTGTATTCTCATTAAATACTAGTCCTAGGTCTAATGTACCGCTTAGCCACTCAAACCTTAGGGCTGGTCATGGTTCACCTTTAAACCACACACCGGCATAATGAGTTATATATTGCACATGATTTTAAATAAAGTTTTAATGTATAAACAATCTAATTTGTCTAAAAAACAATGCAGTTTCATGCTTAATCTTGTTAAAATAATCATAAATATCATTTTAAAGATGAACTTTAAATAATTGAATAAAATACTTATGAAAGGTAAGAGGCTGAGCACAGGCAAAACAACTAAATAATTATAATTCTTAACCCTTTCAAACTATTAAAATAGAAATAGTATTAGCTTTTATTCTTGAACATAATAGATTCCAAAAAACAAGTGTAAGCATCCTCGTGTTATGTAGTATTCTTATCTTTAATTGTTCTCAGTTTACAATGTACGTCTCTCTTTTTCACACATAGTACAATTGTTTGATTTTATGTTACTGAATTTTGCATTATACTTTTGGTACATGAATGAATACTAGGTTACTAGATTAGCTGATTACGGTTTTATATATATATATACATATATATAATTTGTTATAGTTATCAGTCTCCTTTATTTCAGAGAGCTTATTCCTGTTTCTCGAACACAAGTAATATATACATAAATAACTACATTATATTATTATATATATATATGTTTAATTGGTTGTATTAAATATTAAATTATAAATTAATTATAAAATTTTATGTATTTTTCAAAAGTATATTTTATTGAAGTAAGTAAAATGTGTTTTTGAAAATTTTGAATATAAATAAATAAGTACATATATATATATATATATATATATATATATATATATATATATATATATATATATATAGATCACTAAATAATAATATTCTTTATAGTACTATTCTTACTATAATATCATATATAAATTATAATCAATATAATGTTACTATCAGGGATTCATTAACAATATAAGTTTCGGCAATAGTATAACAATACTTGATATTCTAAGTATATTCTCTCTCTCACACACGCTCGCGCACATACGCATAGACACTCGTATTTGAAAATAAGGTTATAAGAATCACTCATCTTATTCCATGGTAATATGTTTTGCATTTCATCCTTCACATAAGTTAAGCTGTTTACCCTCAGTGTTGAAAATAAGTTGTGAATGAGACACGCTGCAATGGTTCTCCACAGTGGTACCTAAGCAATGCATATGTATGTGATATCCAAGTATCTCTCTCTCACACACACGCGCGCGCACACGCACACACACTCTTAGTGTCATACCTAGACAAGATGTCCGGCAAAGAAATGACAGTCCGATCTGTCATTGGCCTCACAATTGGGTTCCTTTGTTGAACAAGCACACAATCAAAAGTGTGGTTCCTTGCCCCATAAGGAAGTGGGATATGTGGGGTTCTTGCCGGAGGTATGTAAGGCTCAAGAACATTCCCTCCCACTATATATAACATCTCAATTAGTTCAAACTTCTTATATGCATATCATATGTGTGTATGTACACACACATACCTTTGCCAGAGGTGCCTGAGGGGATGTTGGCAATCCAATAGTTGATAAAAGCATATACATGTCCTGACGAAGAAGGTAATGCATTCTGATCAACAATTATGAATGAATACAAATGCCTTGTTCCATTCCCATAACCTTGGATGTCAACCATCGGTGCTGCAGTGGTGTTACCAAGTGGAATATACTTGCCTTGGCTGACTACTGTAGAACCATATTTAACAAGGACACAAGAAGATTCGTTAACCACACAAGAGCACCAACACAATGTTAACAGAATTTTCATAATGTTGTTAGGACAGAACTAAGTATACTGTTGATTAGCTTAATCATTTGGGGTTTCTTATATACTAGTGTGCATGCTAATCTTGTGTAATATACTAATATTTGCCTTCTATATTTTGCTGTTATATATCTGTTATAGAGGCACAGAATAAATAATAGAATGTGTACACATCATGTATGACCATGTATGCAAGGTATATCCTTGGATTGTATACTCAATATGTTATACAAATATATAGAGTGCTTAATTTTTAATTACTTTTAGAAAATAGTGTTTAAAAATACAAGAGCTCCTTATTTACATAAATTTTTAATATTAATGAGGTTAAACTAATGAAACTACATTATATACAGACCTAATATTATAATAATAAGTGGTTTTTTCAAACTTATTTAAAAATGCAGGATTAAGATATTAATACAATAGATTAAAGTGTTAAAAAGTTTTAGTTAAGAAAACTATCTGGAGAGAAGTCCTGTTTATTAATTTTTAGAGTGATATAGCTTCAAATGATGAATAATACATCCTAAAAAAAATAAATTTGTTTTAAATGAAACACGTATTATTTACTCCATTTTAGAACATATTGAATTTCTGCATAAAATTAAATATAATTTCTTATATATGCTCGCATACCTGTATATGTGCATAATCGCATGAATTAATGCATACATATGTATGCACAACATTACGATGTATAATGATGAATGTGTAACAAATGTGTATACATACACACACGTGTTATATAATATAATATTACAATATATTCAAAGCTTATTAATATAAAAATATTAATTTAAAAATATATTTTAAATGTATAGACAATCTAATTTGTTTATAGTTTCACATCTAATCTTGTTAAAAAGTAATCATAAATATAATTTTGTTCTTTAAATTCTTTAAATAAGAAAAGTATACTTTAAATAATTAAAATTATAATTGTGGAAGGTAAAGGCGAAACAGTTGTTAGTTCTCTCTAGCTATTAAAACTAAAAATAATAGTAATAGTATTAAACAAAAAGATTCATTGTTGAATATCAATAGATTAAAGAAGAGAAGAAAATTTTAGAAAAAAACAAGTGTAAGGATTCTCAGTTCTTTCATCAAGCATACTTTTTTGTTCTCAGTCTAGAATTATATATACTGAAATATCCTTCTTTAATTTGCATTATACTTTTTGGTAACGTGCAACAGAAAAATTTAATTATATAACTAATATATAACTTATACATAAAATAAACAATCAAATATCATAACTAATAATATTATATTGCAATATATATGTGTGCTAAATACTATGAATTATAAATTAAAATCATGTATGTATTTTTCAATAGTATATTTTATTGAAGTGCATAAAGTTTTAGTTTTAATTGAAGTTTAAAATAAAAATGCAGTTTTGAAAACTTTGGACATATTATAAAAACCAAAAATGATTTAGTAATTTTGGAAAGGTGTACTCACTGTACTGTAGATATATAAATATGAATTATCAATTTATTTATTATAAAACATATATTTAAAGATGTGTAAATCTAATATTAGTATTAAAATAATATTCAATTATAAACTTAGTACAATTATGATAAATATAAAATAGAACATTTACATTAAGGTTTCAATTCTGTCCATCATTTTATTAGTCAAATCGCTAAGCTACTTAACTTTAACTTGGCGTTAAGTTTCTCGAAAAGATCCGGTACTTCAAGATTGTACTGTAAAAGAGCATTAGCAAAGCTCCATAGTTTCCTAAAATGAAGTAATGCATATACACTCTATATATGAAAAGACATATACACCTCTCTCTCTCTCACACACACGTCGGCTTACCCCAAGTTGATGTCAATGTAGTTTAACAAGGATTGTTTGCACAAAGACATAGTGTATGCATGTATTTATTTATCTATCTACACACACACACACACACACATATCTGTGTGTGTGTGTGTGGGTGGGTGGGTATATATATATATATATATATATATATATATATATATAAGGCATGTGGTAAACTCATTTTTCCGATAGTTTTCTATCTTCGAGCATGAAACATTGGGGTGTAACGTAGCTCCATATTTTTCTGCACAACATCCGGAAAGGAAGCTCCGATTAATCCGCTACCATCTTTGGCTCTCCTAATCTCCTCCAGTACTACCATGATCTCTCAATGTGTTCACAAAGTCCGGTAACAAACAATATATTGTTTACTACTATTTCAATTACGAGTGTGTGTGTGTGTGTGTGTGTGTGTGTGTGATTATATGACATATCCATATGTACATATCTATAAACTTGTACGTTTTATGAGAACCAGGCGCGACGTGGGTTAAGTTCTCCAGCATTGTTCTTATTGTTCAAAGTTAATTCCATTAATGAATATGATTAAATTAATTAATTAATCGGAAGCAGAGACCTGGAAATGAATGTACGCGCTCTATAGTTCAAAATTTAAATTTCCAACGATAAATTAACTGTAGCTTGTCATGTACTTTTTAAAAATAGATTAATCGTACTTCGAGATTTCATATATTAAATTTAACCATATTTTGTGAGAATGTAAACTTTAAACATTATCGTCCAGATATTTAAGTTTTAAGAATTTAGAAGTTTAAGGAGAAAAGTAAGACAGACGAGAAACGTCCGCATCGTGACGTGACTGATGTTTAAAAAAATATTTTTAATTATCTCAAAATTAGAAAAAAAAAGAAGAAGAAGTTTATAGAACTGTTATATCTTGCTTATATAAATGATTAAAAGTTGTAACACCCACGAACCAACACCGCACTTTTTAAACTTGAAAGTGACCAAATAAAATGTCATGTTCTGTACATTAGCTTTCCTGTTATTCAATGCACGTGTGTGTATGTGTATGTGTCTGTGTGTGTGTGTGTGTGCGCGTGAGAGATATATAGAAACAGGAAACTATACTACAATAATTATTCAGACGGATAAGTAGCTATATAATATATATATAGAGAGAGAGAGAGGAGAGAGCGTTGTGTGTGTGTATATATGTATACACACACATAAGAATGTTTACTTATAAACACAGAAACAGACACATAGACACGGACACACACCATCACCACTGTATAAATGTATGCATGTAATCTCTCTCTCATACACACATCAACTTAATCGCAAAAAGTTAGGGGTGTAGCACAGGCAAAACAGCTAAATATTTATAATTCTTAATCCTCTTAAATTATTAAAAATAAAAAAATAGTAATAATATTAAATTTTATTGTCTGAATATCAATAGATTAAAAAAGAAAAGAAATATTAATAAAAAAATAAGTGTCAGCATCAGGCATCCTTTTCAGTCTAGAATGTACATCACACACAGAGTATAATTATTTGATTTATATATAACCAAATATCCCTCTTTTGCATTATAATTCCAGGATGACATAAAAGAAAACAGGAAGTTAAACACAAACACACGAATAATAACAAAAATTTAAAAAATTGTAGCATAAAAATAAAAACCAATATTATGTTGACTATATTCGGTGTTTACGGTATTTTATATAATTTGTTATAGTTATCAGGCTTCCTTTCACCGACCCTTGTTTTCTATTCTGTTTCTCAAAACACAAGATAATAAAATAACTAATATATACTTATACATAAATAAGCAAATGTTAATTATATATCATAAATAATTATATTTTTTTGTGACATATATGTTTAATTGGTTGTCTTAAATACTATAAATTATAAATTAATTATAAATTTTATGTATTTCCAAAAGTATATTTCATTGAAGTGCAGATTTAAATTTCAGTTTCCAAGGTAAAATTTACATAAGGTTTGCTTTCTGCAATGTGTATATAGAGATATATGAATTATCAGTTTATTTATTACTCCAATATAACCCGTTATTTTATAACAATTTTATAAATAGCTTAAACATCTAGTTATAAGATATATAAACTTAATTATTAATATTAAAAAATATTCAACTATCAATTATGATAAATATACTAATCCTGTCCATCATTCCATTAGTCAAATTGCTAAGCCACTTAACTTCAACCCTGCCTTACTTGTTGCTCCCCCAAAGCTTATGCGCTCTCGTAATCAAGGGGCATATTCTGACTTTGCAAGATACTGGTACTTGAAGATGTTGGCTAGATTCGAAACGAGGGACTTTACAAGAGGTAAATCGTCCATTAAAAAAGCTCCAAGTTTCCCTCTTCGCAATCCGCTGTGGACATCTAAAACGATGGTACACGCTATATATGTAAAGACATGTACACACCTCTCTCTACACTCACACACAAACACACCATACTGCAATTTAATACAGCTTCTTCATACCTTTATACACACGAGTGACACGCGTTTATGAGAACCTTATTTGACGCTATAATCTGTTTGTAAATATAAAATACATTATCCACGTTATTTTCAACGACACACATATAAGATAAAATGAGATAAAATAACTATTAAGTATTATATATTCGTTTATAAAATTCTTACTTATATTTTTAGTTTAATTTTGTTTTAAAGAGATGGGAGTGCAAATAAGACATTTGTCCATTCGCAAAACAGCTGCCATTTAATATGGCCAGCATAGATTCAAACTACCAGGGTCCTCAGGTCAACGATGGAACGCAGCTGCAATCGGTGGCACATTATAATCAATTATATGTATAGGGATTCATTAACAACTAAGATAATATAATGATAATACCAGCTATAGACTTACATGTAAAAAGATTATTACTCTTATTATCAATAAATTATTAAGTTGTAAGAGAAAGAATGTAACACAATCTTACATCAGGAATACTTAATTTATGAGTTTATTCTCTCTCACCACGCATAGACACTCGTATTCAAATAACGTTGTGAGAAGCACTCATATTATTTCATGGTAAATGTTTAACATTTCATCCTTCACATAAGTTAAGCTGTTTACTCTCAGTTTTAAAAATAAGTGTGAATGAGACCTGCTGCAATGATTTTCCACAGTGGTACCTAAGCATTGCCTATGTCTGTAAGTTACTCTATATCCACAGTAACTCCTCTCTCTCTCTCACACACACACACACACGCACACACTCAATGGTACCTAGACAAGATGTCCGGCAAAGAAATGACAGTCCGATCTGTCATTGGCCTCACAATTGTTGAACAAGCAACACAATCAAAAGTGTGTTCTTTGTCCATAAGGCATGGGATATGTGGAGTTCTTGCCGGAGGTATGTAAGGCTCAAGAACATTCCTCCCACTGTATATAGCATCTCAATTAGTACAAACTTCTATCATATGTGTGTGTCTATACATATGCATACACACACATACCTTTGCCAGAGGTGCCTGAGGGGATGTTGGCAATCCAATAGTTGATAAAAGCATACACAAGCATACACATGTCCTGATGGAGAGGTAAAGCATTCTGATCAACCATTACGAATGAATAACAAATGCCTTGTTCCATTCCCATAACCTTGGATGTCAACCATAGGTGCTGTTACCGAGTGGCATATACTTGCCTTGGCTGTAGAACCATACTTAACAAGGGGACAGATGATTGGTTCACCACCAAGAGCACCACACAAATGTTAAGAGGATTTTCATAATGTTAAGTATATGTGTAATATAATATTTGCTGTGTATAATTCGCTGTGTATATATCTGATATTAGAGGCACAGAATAATAATTGAAATGTGTCCTCGTCGACGTATATCCTACAGCAAGGTGTTTTCAGAAGTTCTATGTACAAATATATAAAGTGCATTACTTATATTCTGACAATAAAATAGTGTTTAAAAATACAAGAGCTCCCTAATTTACATAATTAATAAATTTAAACTAATGAAAGAGTTACAGATTTCAATTTTAAAACAAAAACAGAAAGGGGATTAAGATGTTCAAATTTATTATGTATTATTTATCATTTCATACTATATCACTTTCAAAAATATTATATGATAATAAGATAATACTTTTGATCAGATAAAGAGGAGTTATTACGTTTCCGATAATTCTCTTTTGTAATAAATAAATCTTTTATAGCACACTTTTCTTTACTCATGTTTAAAACATATTATTTTTTCACTCCAGTTTGGAACATATTAGTGCAAAGAAACATAATCAAGTTTTGCATAAAACATGTATAATATTCACACATATGCGCATAATCTTGCACGAATGAATGCATACATAGGAACGTACAACATTACTAATTATAACGATGAATATGTAAGAAATGTGTATACTACATAACACACACACACACACACACAACACACACACACACATATATTATATATTTATATATATATATATCACACCTTAGTTCAAACCACTCATCGGGTGGTATTGTGTGGTGTGCAGTCATTTCAGTGGTCAGTAGCAGAGAAACCATTGAGCATGAATTTAAATATATTTTAAATGTATAAATAATCTAATTTGTCTAATAAACAATGTAGTTTCACACTTAATCTTGTTAAATAATCATAAATACCATTTTAAAAATGACAATTGAACATAAATACTTATGGATGGCAAGGGGCTTAGCACAAGCAAACCAAAACAACTAAATAATTACTTCTCTCAAATTAGTAAATAGTATTGAAATTTGTTGTTTGAATATTATGGATTAAAATAAAATTAACTATTATGTAGTATTCTTATCATTTATCAGGCATAACTTTTGTTCTCAGTTTAGAATGTACGTCTCCCTCACATCCGCACGGTACATTTGTTTGGTTTTATATAGCGAAGTTAAACACCCACACCACGAACGAATAAGAAAGAAGAAAAAATTATAGCATAAAAATCAAACTAATACTATGTTGATTATCTCGGTGCTTACGGTTTTATATACAATTTGTTATAGTTATCAGCCTTCCTTTCTCCGGGTTTTTTGAGAGTTTGTTTCTGTTTTTCAAAACACAAGATATTAATATATATTTATACATAAAGTAAGCAAATGTTATTAAAATGATAAATAATTATATTATAGAACGATGTATGTATGTTAAATACTATGAATTATAAATTAATTATAAAAATTTATGTATTTTCAAAAATATTCATTGTTTCAAGCTAAAAATTGGCGTAGATTAGTTATTTTAAAAAGGTTTAGTTACTGCACTGTAAATATAAGAATTATCAATTTATTTATTACTCCAATATAACCCATTATTTTATGAAATTTAAAACTATATTTATAGATATATTAAATTATTATTAATATTAATATAATATTCAATCATAAACTTAATATAAATATAAAATGGCCATACAATTGAAGCTTTCACCTGTCATCATTTCATTAACGAAATCATTAAGCCACTTAACTTAACCTTTGCATTACTTAAGTTTCTAGCTGCACCTGAACCAGTTCCCCAAAAAGCTTATGCACATAACCAAGGGAGGATATTGTATGAAATACTTCAATATTGTTGTATATATGTCCTCTCTTTCACACACACGCACGTCGGTTTACCCGAAGTTAATGTTGATGTCAACGTAATCACAAAGAGTTCAACAAGCTTTGCAGCGGCAGTAAGTATATCAGGATTGTTTGCACAAAACTGTAAAATCAATAATGAAATATAATAGTATTTATCTCTTAAGAATATATTATATATTATATAATATATATATATATATATATATATATATATATATAGTTATGACACTTTTATCTTAAGAGAATATTCCATAATGCTTGTTTTTTAAACGTTTTATAAGATAATTATAACATTATACGTATTTATAAACTTGTAAGTTTTATAAGAATTGATTTAAGTTTAAAATTTAAAAGTTCAAAAAAAAAAAAAAAAATTTGTAAAAAGGTTTAGTTCGGGATCGATGTTTACAACAATGTTTTTAATTAATTCAAAGAAAAACATCTGTAAAAAAACTGTTATAGCTTATTAAGATAAAATATTTAAAGATAAGTTAACGTCAAAACCAATAAATTCAGATTATATACACGATGCGTGCCCCTTTAGAGTCTGCACTTCGATAATCTATCTTGATCGCTTTAAACACAGCGAGAGTGACACGCGTTTTATAAAAACCTTAATATTTTTAGACGCAGTTATACTCTATATGTATATTTCTTTACGTATAAAGTACAGATACATATACTATTCATGTTGAACCACACATATACAAGATAAGATAAATGAAATTAGGTAATATCAAATATTATTTATTTTATTAAATTATTGTGTTTTTAGTTTAATTTTGTTTTGCAGAGAATGGGAGTGCAAATAAGACATTTTATCCATTTCAAATGAACTGCCATTTTCAATGAAGCTGAATGAACATAGATCTCAAACTACCAAGGTCCTCAGACCAAAGCTGCAAATCGGTATTATTTAAATAATTAATATATTAAACATAATAATTTAATGTGTGCAGTGAATAAGGAATATTCAATAATATATTAAGTTATATATATAAAATTTGTTTAGTTATCAGCGTCCCTTTCTCCAACCGTTTTGTTTAGTTTGTTTTCTATTTATTAAAACACTGACACAAATAATATAAATAACTATACTTATACATAAAATAAGCAAATGTTATTAAATATATAAATAACTATATTATGTTGCCGATGTTTAATTGATTCTGTTAGAATTATAAATTATTTATCAAATTTTTATGTAACCATTTATAACGATGAAATTCTTTGTATATAAAACAATGGAATATATGTTTGAAAATAGTGCACCGTACATATAAAGAATATATGAATTATCAATTTATTTAAGGAATTGATATATTCACTACCATTTTGGTTAAATTCACTACCTTTTGTCACCCCTTAATGTTATATCCACTGCACCTCATAATTGGTCAAAATTAGGCAAATTAAAAAGTACTTTGTGCTATCAACCAATCACGTATTATACTTCATCGCCGTTATAAGTTAAAAAACGCGTCTACGCAGTGTCCACGCGTTCCTTCCACCAAGATATGCTACTAAATGAACGCCCTAAAAGAACGCGTTCACTCACATGCTAGGACATAGAAGTAAGCAGGACACCTCACCAGCTTAGATTGCAGAAAATCGAGAAAAGTCAGTGAAGTGCCATGCCCCGCACCGAGCTGAGTATGCCTCCCATGAGAACTTGATGGCTGCTGTGCAAGATTTTGTTCGTTGTAAGGCTATGAGTTACAATAAGCGGTCAATCACAGGTAAAATTACTCTATCTCAAGTGTGATCACGGAGGCGTTAATGTACCTATAATCGAGGTAGTAGACCGTAACAGCAAACAAAGTCTCGCCTTGTGGAATGCCCTTTCTATTGAGTGGCTCCTACTCCAAGAAGACAGGCAAATGGATGTTGAAGGTCCTCAACCAAAATCACACCATATGCCCTCCAGTCATCCATCTAGTCATTCGCCCACCGGAAGTTGAATAAGAGCAGGCCGGCCGCAGCTGTAAAAACATGAGCCTTGCAAGAGTCAAGCCCCTTGGCATTTTATCAACTATACGAAAATCAACTGCCCAATCTCTTGCAAGCCTATGGACCTTGGTATATGCACGTGCAAAAGTGCGAAACGAGCAACTCGCTGGACGAATGCCAATTTAGACACTCCTTGATGATATGAGAAATAACAATTTCTTGCACTTCACGAATCTGATGAGGAGGGAATATGGACTACACATATAAAACAAACCGGTATCAGCTTCCAATGCTTCACATAGTTGGAATGACAAGCTTCAATAGTCATGTTCTCAATGCTTTTTGCTTACTTCATAGAAGAAAAACAACAGATTACACATGGGCAATTATCAAACTTGCTAACCATTTGGGAAAACATTTTCCAAAGGTCATGCTCACGGATCATGAACTAGCCCTGATGGGGGCTATAGAGGATGTATTCCTTCCTCGTACACCTTCTGTGTATATGGCATATTAACAAGAATATCCTAGCCAATGCAAAAAACATTTTTCTTCAAGAAAGAGGGGAATACATTTATGAACAGATGGAATTTCCTAGTTACAGCCAAGACGGATGTGGAATACAAAGAACGATTAACAGAGCTTTCAAACCATCTTTCAGCGCACCCAAAGTCTTTGAATACCTCTCAACAACATTGCTCGTGTACAAAGACGCAATTCGTAGATGCCTAGTTGGCACTTGGCAAGCCACCTTTGTGGCACCAGGTAAAAAGTCTGACAATTGGTATCAGAGCAAGTTCTCTATGGTCAGTAAGACTGCCTTAAGTCGTAGGGTTTTCAATGTTTAGATCTAAATTCTTGATATACTCTATTGCTTTCGGTTGACATGTCTGTATTCTGCACAGAGAGTTTGATCCTGTGAGTTTGTCAAATTTTTGGAGAACACTTACTTGTAGTCGGCGTGAGATCTTAGGTATGTCTGAAAGTCTTATGCTAGTTTAAGCTAATGGTGTGTGGGTGTACACCTATGCAGGGTGTTTCAAATTCATTGGGAATATTCCAAGCATATTTTCCGAGTGTTGAAACTAGGGTTCAATACAATGAGCAAAAAGGAAAGTAACTAGAGCTAAGTAGAGAGGGCTGTCGCAGAGGCCAAAATGAGGAGATGGATGAGCTGATCCAAGTCAACCCTCTAGAGTTAGACAACGACTTGGTTGGCGAGAAATAGATGGATGCCCTAAATGAACTTCGAGGGGATGTTTGGGGTTGAACGACCGAATCATAATATTGTCGTTTGGATTCCAACGAATACTGTAGTGCCAGATGTTCCGCAACCAGACACACGAAAAAAAGAAGAAGAAGCATGACTTAGAGTCAGGTTCCTCTGATCAGATTCTTCGACGAAAGTAAAGTGGTAGAGGTTCAACCGTAAAGCTTTCGAATTTTATGGTTCAAAGGATTACAAGGTTTTGGATGACTGGTATATGATATGAAAGCTATTTCGAGGCTGCTTTCTATGAGAAAGACAGAAAGGATTGCATGTGCCAAGCAGTTTTCTCAAAGGAGAAGCTAAGACTTGGTGGTGGATAGGTGAAGGTGAGCTTAATATTGAAATAGTTGGAAACACATGAAAAAGGAGATCAGAAAGCAGTACATGTCGTGACCTTGGGTTGCAATTACATGCTGATTTGGCAATTTGTTAAACAGGAATTTAGGGAAACCATGTCTATCGGTTGAAAGTGTACGGCGGTTGGTCCCGAACATGAGCGATGATGAGCTCGAAGTTGCTTCATGGCCAGCTTGAATATAAAATGCGAAAGGAGATCCTAAGGTACAAGCCAACAAGTATTGGAATGTCAGGAGGCAATCAAAAGGTTGCTTATACATATCGTTAAAAGACTTGTACAAACAGGGGAGGAAGCAAAACCCAAACCGAGGAGTTTTCCTCAAAGTCTGGGTTCAAAAGATTTGATAGACGACCGAATTAGTCACCATCAAATCAAAGTTGTCATAGTTTTTACTATGACTCGACCCTTTACTTTGGGGTTTGACTGTTGTTACCTACTAGATTATGTGACGAACCCTAGATGTAAAAGAAACAGGCCCGCATAGTGCACTTGGGTATCTAGTGATGGTCCGGCCGGGTATCGTTAGGTATTTGCAAGAAACTCTAGGCGAAGCTAGCACTTCCATTTAGAGAACCCTCCCCCATTTTGACGTTCCAGGTTAGGTTCTTCAAAGATGGGCAATTGCAAAACTGGCTCATAAGAGAATGTTTGTCGAGGCTGCTTCTGTGAGAAAGACAGAAAAGGATGTGTTGCCAGAAGACTTGCCGCCCGAATTACCTCCACGTCGAATTGTGGACCACAGGATAGAGATTTTGCCAGGTTCGTCTCCACCGGCAAAAGCCCCATATCGGTTAAATCCTCAAGAGTTAGTAGAATTGAAGAGACAGCTGATAGAATTGATAGGTCGAGTCATAGTAAAACTATGACAGAAGTGCAAGTCCCTTCGTCAGCAGTTTCAAATTTTTGATACATCGAGACCCATCGGATCTCGAAAGCCTTAGCGTTACCACCTCCTCAGCAGGCCAAGGGCTCGGCTCCAAAGTTTGCTCCCTCGCAATCCGCAAGCGGGGTTCGTATATGTCACATTTGTAACAAGCCTGTCATTTCACTAGAGAATGTCAAGCACCCTCACAATAATCGGTCATTTAAGGCGATGATAGAAGAGGAAGTTGCTGAACCAGAAATGCTGAAAGATCTGGAAGATGAGTCAAGGAGGTATGTTGTGCCAGACACAACCTGCCTTATTCGCTATTCAAGACAACCTGACCTTTTGCTATATTTGACAGGAAGGATACGAGGGGACTGAGTCCGAATGATGATCGATACTGGCAACATACAATTTCATATTGACTATCTAGTTCGCCGATGATTTGGATATAATAAAGATGTATGAAATAAAGATCATTTTTGGCAAAGGTTCTTAAAATACTAATAAATATAGCAAGGGCAGTTCCTATTCAAATCAAAAATTGGAAGCTAAGCTAAACTTAGTTTGTCTTGAATATGACGGGGTTTGACTTTGTTTTGGTATGGAATGGTTCTATAAACATGTAATCGAAATGAGGAGTTTTGGAGATAATCGATCACGCTTGCAACAGATAAAGAGGACATTAGAAAGACCACACTCAAAATGGAATGCTAACTGATAAGGATTGAAATCCTATGTTCCTTACCTAACTCAGTTGCGTAAGGCAGTTAAGCATTGAGAATGTGTGGTTTCTTATAATGGTTTTGGATACTAATGAAGTCAAAATAAGAGATGGTCAAAGGATCTGTTCTCGAACCTATTTTGAAAGTCTTGAACATGTTTAAGGACGGTTGCCGGAAGACTTGCCACCCAAGTTACCTCCACATTGAGCTGTGGACCAATAGGATAGAAATTTTGCTAGGTTCGTCTCCATCGGCAAGAGCCCCATATCGGTTGAATCCTCAAGAGTTAGTAAAATTGAAGAGACAGCTAACAGAATTGATTGGTCGAGGACACATTCGACCTAGTCGATCGCTGTATGGTGCACCTATCTTGTTTGTAATGAAAAATGATGTACGATGCAAATGTGTGTGGACTATCAAGCGTTAAACGCGATAATATCAAAAATAAGTATTTTCTTCCACGAGTGGATGACTTATTTGATAGGCTATCGAAGCAAAGTATTTTTCAAGAATAGACTTGAGATCGGGGTACCATCAGATTCGGGTAACAGAGAATGACATTGAGAAGACCGCTTTTTAAACACGTTATGGATCATTTGAATTTCTAGTCTTGCCATTCATGTCATAGTTTTTACTATGACTCGACCTTTACTTTGGGTTTAACTGTTGTTACCTACCGAGTTGTGTGATGAACCCTAGTTGTAGTGAGAAACAGCCCCGCTTAGTGCACTTAGGTGTTTGGGGTAGTCCGACCGGCTATCACTAGGTACCTCGAAAAACTCTAGGCGAAGGTAGTACTTATCCTCTAGAAAACTCTCCCCTAGTTTGACATTACAAAGATAGCTTTTCCGTTAAATATAGCTTGTCAAAAAGGGTTAGGGACACCCCTAGGGTTGACCTAACCTAGGGTTGCCCTAATACCCCCCTAGGGGTTAGGTTTAGGTTAGGTTAGGACAACCATTTTCTCTAAGGGCTGGCATTTTCGTGCCAGCCCACTTACTGACTTAGGTAAACAGGGGGGGGGGGGGGGGGGTCCGTCACATAAATAAGGTAGAATAATATGTAATAAGGCTTCCTGGGTTCAAAAGAGAGCTCGTTAACCTTTATCGGTGCAAGCTAAGCTTGTGTCGTCAAGGTGCAACCCTTCGTTGTGTCGCCCAAACTTCCACACGATAGGGGTACAACCCCCTAGGGTTAGACTATCCTTATCGTTGGCAGGATCTTGCTTTTGAGATAAGGCACATCACTTCCAAGGAGTTAGTCAGATTCCTTGGTCCGAAAACCTGTTCACAAGCCAAAGGCATTGCCCGAGTTCACGTTCCGCAAACTAGTGGTTGAGACCTTGCTCCGGCCGCCTCAAGTTAGGAACGACACTTAAGGCTCGGCTAGTCCGTGTATCCTGACTCACAAAGTGAGTCTCATTCATGGACTTAGTCAGTGAGGGGTTTGAGTTCCTAAGGCTTGGGTTCCTAATACGGGTTATTTTACGAGATTTCGTGGGGTTTCCAGAGGGGGATTCCAGGGTTGGCACCTGGCAAGCCGCCTTTGTGGCACCAGGTAAAAAACTCTGAGAATTCGGGTTGTGCAATGCTCCAACAACTTTTGCACAATGATGGATGATGTGTTTAAAGACTATCTAATGAGTTCGTAATGGTGTATATTGATGACATTCTGATTTTCAATTCGACAATTAAGGAACATGTGGAACACTTAGAAAAAGTGTTTCAGAGGTTGAGAGAGAACCAATTGTATGTTAAAGAAAGCAAGTGCGCATTTGGTTAAACTAAGATAGATTTCTTGGGACACTTAATCTAAGTGGGGAGGTTGCTATGGATCCAGAAAAAATTCAAGCTATTACCGAGGATGACTTAAAAGACGTGCATGAAGTTAGATCATTTCTTTTCTGATAGGGTATTACTGAAGATTCATAAAGGGTTACTCGAAATAGCGGCCCCATTGACAGATCTTACGAAGAACATTCCATGGCATTGGACTTCAGAGTGCCAACGTGCGTTCATCAAACTCAAAGAGGCTATCTCTTCTGAGCCAGTTTTGCAATTGCTCATTTTGAAGATCCCTTTGAAGTAGAATGTGACGCTTCCACTTTGCAATTGGTGGTGTATTGCAATAGAAAAGACATCCAGTGTCCTTTTTCTTGAAGAAGTTAGATGCTGCGCAAACTCGATGGCCTACTCACGAAAAGAAGATGTATGCTATTGTTGCTTCCTTGGAGTATTGGCATCATTATCTTCCAAGTCATGGCACTATGGTTTGGACAGATAGTGTAACTCTAAGGTATTTTGAAACGCAGCCGAAGTATGCTAGATAGCAGCAGAAGTTGGCACGATTTCAGCCTGAAATCAAACATAAGAGCGGGAAAGAAATGTGGTAGCTGATGCACTCAGTAGGAAGGGCCATCTTTCGATTATGTCAGCACCGTGTCAGCTTTGGTAGATGAATTTGTGACGGCGTATCCTCAGGACGAAGTTTGCTAAGGAGGCTTTGAGCCTGGTAGCAAAGAGGAAACAAGTTCATCAATTACGAAAAGATGGTAATATTCTAGCATGAATAAAAGTCGAATGGATGCACTCAAGCAGGCGCATTTTGTGGTACGAGATGGAGTTCTTTATTATAAAGAAAAAGACTCTATGTTCCAAAAGAGGACATGGAGGGAGAGGTTGTTAAGAAAGCATCACGACGTTCCTTTGGCAGGACATGGTGGAAGGCATAAGACATTGGCTTTGTTGAAAGGGATTCTATTGGCCGGGTATGATATATGATGTTGCCAAGTATGTCAAGGCATGCCCCATGTCAACAAGTAAAGAGCCGATCGCAAAAATGAGCTGGGAAGTTGCAGTGTATACTATTCCAGAGCAGGCCATTTCAAAGTGTTACTTTGGACTTTATCATGGGATTGCCAAAATCTTGTGGTTTTAACACGCTCATGGTGGTAGTTGATCGGTTTTCAAAGGTTGCTCATTTTGTTCCAACTGTAGAGACAGTGAATGCAAAATAAGCAGCAAAGTTGTTCTTCCACGAGGTCGTAAGAGTGCGCAGACTACCAGAAACCATGATCTCAGATCGGGATCCTCGGTTTAGGAGGAAGTTTTGGGGGATGTTTTAAGCAGCTTGGTATGAACCATCCGCAAACATGGTCAAACGGAGAGAGTGAACCGACAAGTTGAGGACTATCTCAGATGCTATGTTCAAGGTGATCAACTTGATTGGGTGAACACTTGAATATGGCTGAGATATGTTACAATAACTCGACACACACTGCAATCGAATGTAGCTCGATGGAAGTGTTAACTAGGAATAAGGGTGGTATTCCTCAGAGTATGGTGTTACCGAAAGACAATAGCAATCGAGTTCCATCTGTAGCAAAGTTCATGGGACAATTGTATCAGACATGGGAAGCTGCTCGTCAAGCGATGGCTGCAGCACAGGAAAGGTATCATCAGCAGTACGATAAGGATCAGCGGGATGTAGAGTATTAGGTTGGGGATATGGTATTGTTGAGTACCAAAAACCTGAAGGTTCCAATGACTCTTTCGAGGAAGTTTCTATCGCACTACATAAGTCCATACAAGGTGGTGAAGCGAGTAGGGAAAGTGGCTTATGAGTTAGATCTTCCTTCGGAGTTGGGAACAATACACAATGTGTTTCATGTCAATTTACTCGAGCCATTCCAAAAGGATGAAAACATCCACAAAGATATGAAAACTTACGTCCGCTTCCTGAGCTGGTCGGCGATACAAGGAGTTCGAAGTTGAATCGATTTTGGATGCAAAGGATATTAAACACTGAGGATCGCGAAGGTTACTCGACATGCGAGTCGACATGGGAACCATTGGAGAATCTACAAAATGCGATGGAGGTAGTAAATGAGTTTAAGGCAAGGTCTCAAACTGTTGGTAATGATGATCAGAATAAAGTGAACCTTTATTTCTTATTAACCTAGGGGTCGACAGACAACTTTAACTAGAGGCCTCCGATATAAATTCTAGTTAACTTAAAAAGAAATTAACTAACTTGTTGTTGTGTCGGGTGACAAACTTTGCAGACGTGCAAAAGGTCTCCAAGTGACTTCTTGTTGCAGGTGGTGCCCCAGTAGCTGAGTTATCGCTCAGTGAATGAAGGTTCTGAAGTACTTGGCTTTGCATAATGCAAGGGGGGTAATAAAACTTGTGAACTTTTGCTGACTCCGCATAGAGTGATTAGCATTAGTTTTCAGTTAATTTTTCCTAACCTAGTCTAGTCTTGGAGTTAGACGTCAACGAGGACGTTGACATTTTCAAAGGCGGGGAGTGTGACATAGTTTTTACTATGACTCGACCTTTGGGGTTTGACTGTTGTTACCTACCGAGTTGTGTGATGAACCCTAGTTGTAGTGAGAAACAGCCCCGCTTAGTGCACTTAGGTGTTTAGGGGTAGTCCGGCCGGCTATCATTAGGTACCTCGAGAAACTCTAGGCAAAGGTAGTACTTACCCTCTAGAAAATTCTCCCTCGGTTTGACGTTACAAAGATAGCTTTCCGTTAAATATAGCTTGTTAAAAAGGGTTAGGGACACCCCTAGGGTTGACCTAACCCTAGGGTTTCCCTAACCCCACCCCCCAGGGGTTAGGTTAGGACAACTCATTCTCTAAGGGCTGGCATTTCCGTGCCAGCCCACTTACTCACATAGGAAACAGGGGGGGGGGGCTCCGTTACATAAATAAGGTAGAGTATATGTAGTGAGGCTTCTTAGGTTCAAAAGAGAGCTCGTTAACCTCCTACCGGTGCAAGCTAAGCTTGTGTCGTCAAGGTACAACCCTTTATTGTGCTGCCCAAACTTCACACGACAGGGGTACAACCCACCCTAGGGTTAGACTATCCTTATCGTTGGCAGGATCTTGCCTTTGAGATAGGGGCACATCATTTCCAAGGAGTTAGTCAGATTCCTTAGTCCAAAAACCTGCTCGCATGCTCAAAGGCATTGCCCGAGTTCACGTTCCGCAAAACTAGTGGTTGAGGCCTTGCTCTGGCTGCCTCAACCACGCCAAGCTAGGAACAACACCTAAAGCTCGGCTAGTCCGTGTATCCTGATTCATAAGGTAAGTCTCGTTCATGGACTTAGTTAGTTAGGGGTTTGAGTTCCTAGGGCTTGGGTTCTTAATATGGGTTATTTTACCAGATTCCATGGGGTTTCCAAAGAGGGAATTCCAGGGTTGGCACCTGGCAAGCCACCTTTGTGGCACCAGGTAAAAAACTCTGACACTAAGTCTTCTGAAGTGGATTATGTGATATGCTAAGTCTACACATTATTGAAAATTTTTCTTTTCTTTAAGGTACATGAAATTAGAATAACACATGATTAAGAACGTGATAATTATATTGAGTTTTGGCTTAGGTCAAGATTCAATATCGGATTTGGCAATAGTGTTCAACAGGGAAAGGCTTATCAAATGTGCGTCCTTGACTTTTAAAAAGAAGGGCATATTCAAACATAAGAAAACACTACAATTTGAAAAAAGTGTAAAATGAATTCTTACTATAATGCATGTTTTTAAGAGTGTAACTTAAAAAAGCTATTAACATATGATTAATATGTTAAGTAGTTAGTTCAAAAATGCAATGTAAGCAAAATATTACCTGATGTTCCCAGTATTTGATGACGCTAACTACAAGTGACATTAAGTTGATTGTATTGTTGAATTTAAGTCCCTAGTATAATATGAAACCTTAGTTGTAACTGCACACTTTGTGTTCAAGTTAGTTAACTTGGCTAACTCAGTTAGAGTTGTAACTCATATGAGATCATGAAAGAGACTTAAGATAATAATGCACGTTATAAAAAGTGGACATGATACGTGAAAATGGGAATATAAAATAAATTATTAATTAATACTTAAGTTTTAATTATTAATTAATCATTTAATTAATATGTAATTAAGCCTTAAATATTAATTAATTAATAAATTAATCCTTCAATAACCTTACTTAATAAGGAATATTCCTAAAATATCTTAGAATATTCATATTATTCTTCGTTCTAAAAATAATTTACAATAATTAAAAAATACTATCAAACATAATTACAAATGAAATCATTTTCTTATCAACATGTTAATTTTTTAATAAATACTTTCTTCCTATCATACAGAGAAATCTTCTCATTTTGTCTAAATCATCACTCTCCGGATTAATCAAATCATTTTGGTCAATATCTTGATGTTGTTGCCACCACCTAACACTCTCACGAATGCAATTAGGAGTTGCCATCCTTGTTAATACATAAGATGTAATAAGACCAGGTCTGCATAAAGGCTCATCTAAAGAATGACGTTCCTTAAGAATAATATTATAAAGCGCCTCGTTGCTATCCTTCATTTTATAAAACTCAAAATCACGAGAAAGAAAAGCTTCAGGAAATGTTTGATACGGTGGATACTGCTCACAAAAGTTTTCGAGATTCTTCTTTCTAAGGCACATATCCAAGTAGTTTACTAGCTCATCCATGATATTGGTATCAGAATATGGGTCGAAAGTGATTGGATGAATACAAGCAATGTTTGGTTGAGCATAGCCTTCTGAGGAGAGTCGTTTACCACTAACATCTGTGTGTTCATTATCCTTAAGCGACTGATCTCCCCATGAGTCCCAATTATTCTTTCATTCTTGAAGAAGTATAGCTTGCTTTCCTTTTTTATTGTAAATTTGAGAGGTTTATAACATATTCGTTGGTAAAAAATCCAATCTTTACGAATCACCTCTTCTGCAACATTACAATGTTTCTTAAGCAAATTCAACAACGGTGTTAAGTTATGAATCTGCATGCATGACCAAATCCCCATAAGCGCACCCATCTCCTTAAGCTTTTGAAAGAGACGATCCAACCCTGGACGAAAAATAATATCATATCGAAATTTACCATGACAAGGAATGAAATTCCTTGTTTGATTTCTTTTTTCCTATCCTCGGCCCTTTGTCGATGAAGCAGAACACCATTGACATCCAACAACACAATATGGCCATGAGTAACATGGATAGCGTTGCCTCTTCAATACTTTGTAAAACACTTGTTTGCTCCCTTTCACATTTATCCGTTGACACTATCTCGTTACCTATCCCTTTATCATTTAATTGTACATCATCCTTACAAGATTCAGATATTGCATGCGCTGAAGAAATTGATTTCGAAACTGAAGCCAATAAAAATAATGATGAAAAAACTGAAGTGCCCCCATGGTAACGATGTTTTATGCACGTTGTAACTAAAGTGGGCATGATACGTGAAAATATTAATTAATTAATTAATTAATCCTTCAATAACCTTACTTAGTAAGGAATATTCCTAAAATATCTTAGAATATTCATATTATTCTAAAAATAGTTTACAATAATGAAGAAATATAAACATAATTACAAATGAAATCATTTTCTTATCAACATGTTAATTTTTTATAAATACTTTCTTCCTAATACAAAGAAATCTCCTCATTTTGTCTAAATCATCACTCTCCGGATTAATCAAATCATTTTGGTCAATATCTTGATGTTGTTGCCACCACTAACACTCTCACGAATGCAATTGGGAGTTGCCATCCTTGTTAATACATAAGATGTAATAAGAAGGTCTGCATAAAGGCTCATCTAAAAATGACGTTCCTTAAGAATAATATTATAAAGCGCCCGGTTGCTATCCTTCATTTTATAAAATTCAAAATCACGAGAAAGAAAAGCTTCAGGAAATGTATGATACGGTGGATACTGCTCACAAAAATTTTCGAGATTCTTCTTTCTGAGGCACGTATCCAAGTAGTTCACTAGCTCATCCATGATATCGTATCAGAATATGGATCGAAAGTGATTGGATGAATACAAGCAATGTTTTGGTTGAGCATAGCCTTCTGAGGAGAGTCGTCTACTACTAACATTGTGCATTCTTCATTATCCTTAAGCGACTGATCTCCCCATGAGTCCCAATTATTCTTTCATTCTTGAAGAAGTATGGCTTGCTTTCCTTTCTTATATTGTGAAATTCGAGAGGTTTATAACATATTCGCTGGTCAAAAATCCAATCTTTACGAATCACCTCTTCTGCAACACTACAATGTTTCTTAAGCAAATTCAACAGCGGTGTTAAGTTATGAATCTGCATGCATGACCAAATCCCCACAAGCGCACCCATCTCCTTAAGCTTTTGAAAGAGACGATCCAACCCTGGACGAAAAATAATATCATATCGAAATTTACCATGACAAGGAATGAAATCTCCTTGTTTGATTTCTTTTTTCCTATCCTCGGGCCTTTGTCGATGAAGCAGAACACCATTGACATCCAACAACACAATATGGCCATGAGTAACATGGATAGCGTTGCCTCTTGAATACTTTGCAAATCACTTGTTTGCTCCCTTTCACATTTATCCGTTGCCACTATCTCGTTGCCTATCCCTTCATCATTTAATTGTACATCATCCTTACAAGATTCAGATATTGCATGCGCTGAAGAAATTGATTTCGGAACTGAAGCCAATAAAAATGATGATGAAAAACTGAAGTGGCCCCCATGGTAACGATGTTTTGAGCTGCATTATTATCCATTTCCTGCATGAACTCTGTCATTCTGACATGTGGCACAAGAAATTGTCGCCAAACCCCTCTCTTACCTCATGCCAATGCTGAAAATCCATGTTCTCAATTGTTTCATTACATCTGCAAAATGATAATTAGCTGACCTTAAAATTATCAAGGTATATTATTTACCTTGTTAATGTGTGACCCATGTTTGAACTAAAAGCTTCATTAATCCTTGAGAATTTATTTTCTGTACAAATATAAACGAAATATACAAAAATGCCTTATGTTACACTCATTTACAACTATTCGTCACTCTAATTCATTAACAATTCTTCTTCGCTATTACCTTCTGAGTGAGGCGAAGAAGGTCTAAGCCGCTTGTGAGATGGTTCAAGATCTTCTGCATCTTCTATTGATGTTTCCATGGGTAATGGAGTGTGCGAATGTTCTGTACTCCTCGAGATAACTTCCGGTCTAATATCTGATTGAAGTTCGTCCTCAGACTCCGACATTGAACCAGATTCGTCTTCAGAGCTATCGCACTTATCTGGAGGGAACTTTCTCAAATACTCCTTTATGGATTCGTTGGGGTAGTCAGTTGAGAACCTATCTATCCACTTGTTCAGGTCCTCAACCATGGTCTTATCCTTTTCAACGGCAAACACACATGTATGCCGAAGGTAACACTCCTTCAAGACGGACCCCCTAGTGCAGTAGTCAAAAACCCACGCATCACTGTGAGGACCCCTGATCAAGTTGACGATGCTCCGTGCCGCTTGACTTGATGTTTGGATAACGTACATTGCCGAATACGTCACTCACCTATCGGTGTATCGGATGGAGGTTCAGGGCCGTTGGAGTGCAAACAGATGCCTGGCCAGTCATTTGGAAGTTTGAAATTTTTGGCGCATTCCTAACAACCAAGTGAACAACCGAATCAATGCACTTCGGATTAGCATCATTCATATAAAATCCTGTCCAACGATGTTTATTCCTCTTGGCAAAGGAGAAGGCAAAGTATCGGTGACATGAGCAAGAATCAAGAAATAAATACCTGAAAACGTAGATATCAGTCAAGAGTGCAAGTATGAATTCAATAATAAATACCTTCTTGTACATGCTTGCACGGCTAAGTTTCTCCACCAATCCTCTAGTGTCCTGTCTGTCGAAGGATTTTTTGACACCCGCCGATCCATCACGAACAATTGAAACGGTTTCCTACAAGCAGTGATGTACCCCATAAAGTCTCCGAATCCAACAACAAACATCTGTAGGGCTTGTCGTGATTCGTAGCATCCTCCTTTATAAGGTTCAACGGTTCTCCGCTGCTGAAGGACTGCCATAAGAGAAGGCGTCATCGCAATGTTCTCCTTTTTGGCGTTGGCGTGCAATAGATTCTTGCCCAGATCTTCCGATTGATTCACCCATTCGACAAGCATATCATCGTTTGTCACATGCAAATATTTGCTGACCTCTTCGTATGTTGAAGCCGAAATCCAACCCAGTTTGTGGCAGTGTATTCCCAACCACTCCTTGAAGTGCCTGACCGTCTTCAACTCCATTGCCTTGAGATGAAAAGGAGAGGTGGGGCTGCTGTTGTTAATCTGTAATTTGCCATCAATCACCAAATCAGCCAAGACTTCCATCTCCTCCATCGTTGTTCCATTTAAAGGCTTCAACCATGTGAGCTTGAAATCGTTGTCTACATCCTTTATAGATTGAACAGACTTAGCCTTCGGCGTCTTACTGGGTTTCTTTGCAGACTTCTCTGAGGGCTCCACTTCACTTGTCTGCTTCTTCTTCAGTGTTCCTTTTGCAAAGGATTCCATAATCCCCAACCATTTGCAAAGATCCTATCCTCGGGACAAGAAATCAACATCATCAAAAAGGATGTTTCCTTCCCGCCCACCTGGGCAAAATCAACTGCTACAATTTCTTCAACTCTCTGAGAAAAAAGACAGATTAATATACCGGCGAGATAAATCCCGGCCCAAACAATTTGCTTACCCGGTAGTCCGCAGATTGTGTATTCCCTGCGGTAGCTCTTTGTGGTCGCTGAAGAGATTCCCACACGGCTCGCGTGTGTTTGAACTTCTCCCATATTTTGCTGTTGTAGTGGTTGGTGTCTGCAGCGTCCCATTCCGCCGATAACTTATGGTACTGCTCGATTGTGAGATTCGGCTTCGCTAAAAACGCCGATCTTTTCGTCAGCTTCTCACGGGTATGCTCGGAAAGTTTTGTTGCCATCGTTCCTTTGTTGTGTTCGTCGAGAAGTCGTTGGGCTGCCGTTATTGTGTGCTGGCCACTAATGATGTAGTACTTGATGATTTTCTATTCTCCGTCTGAACCTTCCTCATTTGTTCCGGTGTTGTGATCCACACTTTGTCAGCGCCTTTGTTCTCTCGTAGTATGCGCACAAAACAGCATTATGTGGAACGGTGTGTAAGAATTGTCGTCCTTCATCTTCTCCATGAGCTCAGCTACACGTTCCTGATTGAGTGGCCTGTAATTGAAGTTTGGGTTGACGCTGCAATACTTAACCCTACACTCGTAAATCCTATCATCCAACATCATTTCCTTGTGGCTTATTGCAGCATGGGACGCCACAGGTGCAGCTGACAAAACGACTAATGATTTTCTTCTACGATCCGAATCAACATGTGTGATCCCCGATTGATGCTGTTCTAATGTTCTCGGCACACTCTTCCAGCTCCCGAAATTTGCTAAGCAAATTGAACGTGATCTGTAAAGAACCTGAGACCAAGCCACCCTCTCAATCTCCTTTATGATGTCGCTGTGTTCTTCTTCAATGTGAAGAGGGACGATTGCTCCACTTGTGATTTTCTGTATTGTGAAGCAATATCTCCTGATACACCTACTCGATGAGTCTGAAGATCTTCGAAGTAGACATCCAGATGGATCCCCTCCATAGATGGGCTTTCGTTGAGTTGAAGAAGAACTCCAGGTCAACATCATTAGTGAACACGTGAACGTCATTATCCACAAGTCGACAAAACCACCCGAAATTAATGTTGTAACTGGCGACCTCTGGATCCGAGAACGTGACATTGGATGGAACAAGGCATATGTGTCGAGCATCGTTCAATCTGGGTTCACAGCATGCTTTCGGATGCTTGACTAGCACACCCACTTTCCATTGTTTTGCTTGTCCATGCGATGTGACAGAGGTTAGTTTGACAGCAACCATGGTTGTTCCAATGCGCTTCCCGTTTAGTTTGAAATATGGCCAAGTTGATTCCAGAATCCCCCTGCCCATCTCTTCTCCTGCTCTCGTCTTTAATGTCACCTCAATTCCACATCTGAATACAAAAATGATTAGTTCAAGCACATATCCGAGTATAACAGATTTTATTTTAATTCTTACCCAGAATTTGACGACGACTCCATACTAATGACTCGATCTCCTTGTTTAATTAAATCGTCCTTCTGCAAAATAATACACTATGAATACAAATCATATAAAAACGCACACACACTTGTATAAACCCGAATATACAAAAATAATACACAGAGAGAAGTACGGAATTAACTGTCCAAAGCTCACTTTGTGCTAGTGCAAAAAAAGATAACATTTCGTTTTAGAACCACCACAAATGTGAGCTCTGGACAGTTTTACATAGTTTCCTAGCTTTTACTCGAAATATTATGATAAGATGATAAAAGTAAATAAAATGAGATATGCAACTTATATATACTAATACACATATATATTCACATGGAAGGTGCGGCGGGATTAATCTCGCCACCTGAAAAGAGTGGGCGGGATTAATCTCGCCACCTTTCTGGAGGCCTTGAACGGGAGTGCGGAATTAATCTTGCCACCCTTCTCGGTCTCAGAGAGAACTGGGCAGGATTTATTTGGCACACCCCTTCAGTGACTCCAGAAAGGAGGCGGGATTAATCTCGCCCACCATGTAAGGGATGGTTAAATGAATTTGCCACCCTTCCCAATTCTCTCCATTGGTATGTTGTAAACCTTCTACGTCTCAGACAGAAACGTTTGGGATTGGTCCGACTCACCAATGAAGAAAAAGGAAGGGTGGCGGATTCATTCCTCCAATAGGCATTGAAGGCTCGGTGGGATTAATCCCGCCGCCAGGGCCTTCACTCGGTCCCTATGCGGCGGGATTAATCCGCCGGACGCCAATTCTCTCGCGAAATCGGCGGATTAATCCCGCCGCCTAGGCCCTTCAGGCAGGCCTTTGGCGATGGATTAATCCCGCTGCCTAGGCCCTTCAGGCAGGCCTTGGCAGTGGGATTAATCCCGCCCGATTCCGCACAGGGCAGCGAGATTAATCTCGCCGCCCAGGCCCTTCACTCGGGCCCTAGGCGGCGGATTAATCCCGCTGGACGCCAATGCCTGCGCGGAATCGGGCGGGATTAATCCCGCCGCTTAGGCCCTTCAGACAGGCCTTTGGCGGCGAGATTAATCCCGCCCGATTCCGTGCAGGGCAGCGAGATTAATCCCGCTGCCCAAGCCCTTTACTCGGGCCCTAGGCGGCGGGATTAATCCCGCCGGACGCCAATGCCCTGCAGAGAATCAAGCGAGATTAATCCTGCCGCCTAGGCCCTTCAGGCAGGCCTTTGGCGGTGGGATAAATCCCGCTCGATTTTGTGCAGGGCATGCGTACGCGGCGGGATTAATCCTACTGCTATGAGGCTAACCGAATAGCCTGCCTGAAGGGCGGCGGAATTAATCCCGCCGCCGAGGGTCTAACCATATAGCGGCGGGATTAATCCCGCCGCTGAGGGGCTAACCATATAGCGGCGGGATTAATCCCGCCGCTACGCACATATATATATTATATATATGTATATGTTGTAGGAGAGTGCATGTGTGCCAGAGATAGACAAATCAGATAAAATTATACTGATACACAATTATACACAAATTATACCGATACACAAATATATGTATATCGTGTGTATGCGTGTGTGAAACAAATAAAATCATACAGATAAACAAACAAATCAATAAAATTATATATATATATGTGTGTGTGTATATATATATATAGGAGTGTGCGTGTGTGTGCGAGAAATAGATAAATAAATAAAATTATACAGATACTGGTACACATAATATATGTATGTATATATGTACATAGGTATATATATATATGTGTGTATATGTATATCGTGTGTATGCGTGTGTGAAACAAATAAAATCATACAGATAAACAAACACACACACACACATATATTATACAGGAGTGTGCGTGTGTGTGCGAGAGATACAATTAACAAATCAATAAAATTATATACACACACACACACACACATATATATGTGTGTATATATATATATATGTATAGGAGTGTGCGTGTGTGTGTGAGAGATAGAGATCTATAGAGAAGAGAGAGAGAGAAGGATATATATATATATGTGTTGTGTGTGTATACGAGTGTGCGAGAGATAGAGATCTAAATATATTATATAAGAACACAGCACATAAATATATATGTGAATAAAAATAAATAAATAAACTCAGAGGAGTGTGCGTGGAGAGAGAGAGAGATCTCACCTGTGAGGAGATTTCACTGCCGCCGCCGCCGCCTTACAAACCCTAGGAATATACTTAAACCCTAAAAGGAATAGAATATATATTAACCCTACTAAAATATACTTAAACCTAAAAAGATTAAACTAGTGATTCGCCCTAAACAAATATTCTTTCATTATATTTCAGCGTGTGCGTGTGTGTGGTATATCACATACACCCCAAGAATAAATATCATGCAGGGGTTTAACACGTGTGTGTCCATGAGAGTGTTAAAGTTTCACGTGCAGCGATACATATATACACACATAGTATTATATACATAGACATACATACATATTAGTACATATTAATATTAAAGAGATATAGTAACAGGATAATGTATGGTGTGTATGTATAAGAGAAGAGTGACAATACATATTATGGATCATCCATGGTGTGTATGTTTGAGAAGAAGAGACAGTACATATTTACATGGATCATGCATGGTGTGTATGTATGAGAGAAGAGTGAGAGTGTTAACAAATTAAATTCATACACATTGGATATATTAGTACACACATATACATACACACGTGTATACACACAGACATACATACATATTACATGTGTAAATTCAATGTGTTACATAGGGTTTAGGGTTTAGGGTTTAGGGTTAGGATGGATCATGCATGGTGTTTATGTATGAGAGGAGTGAGTGTTATACAGATATACATTATACATATTACATAATATGTAACATCAGTACATATTATGGATCATGCATGGTGTGTATGTATGAGAAAGAGACAGGCTACATATTATGGATCATGATCATGCATGGTGTGTATGTATGAGAGAAGGGATTATGCATGGTGACACTATGTATGTATGAAAGAAGAGATAGAGTGTTAACAAATGAAAATCGTACACATTGCATATATTATATTATTACACATATATACATAAACACGTGTATACACACAGACATACATATATATTACATGTGTAAATTCAATGTGTTACATACACACACACTGAGTACATATAGATCATACATGCGTTGAACATGATGTTTTTCAATAAAGAAGCAAAATATTAATTTCTCAAGTTTGGTTTAGGGCAATGTGCATGTGTGTGCATATGTGTCTCTGTAAGTGCTTCTAATGCGTGTGCACATGTATATATAAATTTATGATTGTGTTTATATATATGTGCAAAACAAACATCGAATAATTAAGAAATAATATTAATATACACACTATGAAACATTTTAAATTATACATAATAATATATGATTTATCTAATATATAGCCAATATAGTTTTATAATATATATTAATTTAATATTGATAATAAGGTTTAACACTAGAATATTCTTGAAATAATAAGAAATTAATTGAGAAAATCCCATTAATATATACAAATGTAGAATAATTATTGAGATAATTAAGAATAAGACTAATTTAATTATGATAATCATGTTTAATATTGGAATATTCTTTCAATATTAAGAAAATAACAAAGAATATCCATTAATAGTAGAAATGTAAATTAATTACTCGAGTAATTAAGAAAATAATAATAATAACAGACTATGAATTATATTTTAAATGATACATAATAATATATCAATTTATTTATTGTATTAGTGTATATATATATATATAAACTCAATAATATATACTTGAATATTAAGAATGTAGAACAATTACAAAAATTTCGTAATATTAAACAACTTAAAGCATTGAATAACATTAAATGCAATTTTAAAACACTTATTGGAATTGGAGAGATATATGTCAGACTGTCGGTTATTTATTTCAACTCATCTTAAATTTTCTTTTTGTTATTTCAAAAATTTTGAAATTCTGACATAAGTATTGTCAGTCTAACATGTAAATTGAAAATGCATTTAATTTCCCACTCAAATTCAAATCTGATTCTTTCTCCGGCAAGGGTTTATTTATTTCTTTTTTCACTCTTCAGATTTTCTTTTTCTTCTTAGTGATCAGCTCGGAGCGACATTAAATTGGGTGCGCTATTGTTATAGGAAAGCACGGCGCCTTTAGTGCTGTTTACAAGTAAGTATTATAAACAAATTTAAATATATTTTATAACGATTCACTCTCTTACATTCTCTCTTAAATTTTAGAATTTAGGGATTTAGGAATGCATTAGGATTACAATATATTCTGTTAGGGATTTATCCCGTTTAAATATACTTCTACTTAATATTTTCGTTAGCTGGGGCGGCAGGATTAATCCGGCCATTTTTTTCACCTCTTTGAAGAGGTGGCGAATTAATCCCGCCACACTCTTTGAAGCTATGAGAATTAGTCCGGGCAATGCTTCTCCGCCTCTTAAGAAAAGCAGCGGGATTAATCCCGCCGATAACTCTCTCAACTGATAAAGAGATACTTGAATTTATTGAAAAAAGTTATCTACGGGATTAATCTCGCCATCCATTTAGGAGGCAGAGAAGGTGTGGTAGAATTAATCTCACCATCACATTCCTATTTTAAATATTTGTGGGCAGGATTCATCCCGAATTTCTTTAAAATCATAATTTCGAAGAGAATTGTGGGCGGGATTAATCCCGCCGCCTATTCTCCTTCGTCAGTGTTGTGGGCGGGATTAATCCCGCCCCCTCTTCCTCATCGGAGGGATTTGCGGCGGGATTAATCCCGCCGCTGATTCCCTCCCCGAGGAAGAAGCGGCGGATTAATCCCACCGTACTTCCTCGTCGGAGGGAGTCCGCGGCGGGATTAATCCCGCTGCCTCTCTCAGACGAGGAAGTACCATTGGCGGGATTAATCCCGCCGACAATTCCCTCTCGCGAGGAAGAATCGGCGGGATTAATCCCGTCCATCGTTCCTCGTTGGATGGACTTGTGGCGGAATTAATCCCGCCCATCAGTTGTATTAATAAAGCATGAGATATTATCTTTATACATAATTATGTATTATTGCACATGCATATTATTAAGCAACCGCAGTTATGATTTCTTAAAATATTGCATAAACAGATATCATAAATAACACAATTATTTATGTGCAGGACAATATGTATAATACTGGAAATAAAATATGTCTTCTTCGGAACAACGAGATAGTTGGCACTGGAACTGTGGAAGTTCGAATGATAATGCATCATGTCACAATATTGCCCAAGGATCTTGTGTGTACGTATGGTGAACACCATTTTCAAGCATGTTGAGGTTCCGGGAATGGAATTTGAGGAGGGTTCTCCTGTATTGTGAATTTGGATGAAGTCTTGACATAGAATATACACAACACGCAGAGTTTTTCAGATGATGGCTTGCCTGTTGTGATGGATGAGGTGATTCTCTTTCTTCATGAGATTGAGGTTGGGAGAGGCATCATCACAGCTATAAATCCAAAAGCAGTGTCAGAAGAGAAACTAAGGTCCGACTTCGTGGGTGTTAGTTGTGATAGAGGTTTCACCTAATGGCACTTTGCATCCTGGATCCCTCGTGAGGTGGCAAACATCTGAATTAAGACGGCAAGATGGTTCAATATATTTGGGTTGGATTTCAATAATAACAACCCGGAAGAACAACTTTATTTGAAGAGGTTCCTTGCATTGGTCCTATTGTAAGAAAAAGGCGATTCATGGGTTGCAGATCTTCCCTTGCATGTTTCAGCAAGAGGGTGAAGATGGATCCTACATCTTCGAAAGTGTTATGAGCATTTCCACGATTGACTTTGCAAGAAAAAGTGTTGTCAGATGGCAGACCGGAATGAAATTACCCAATATAGACATGTCTTTCGTACGCTCACCCAAAAGCAAAGGCATGAGTTTGTATATGCAGCACTAACTGGGTGTATTGATGGAATGACCTCGGACACAGGTTATCAGAGTACATCCATGGTATTTAATAAGGTGGCCATCTGCTTCAAAGCTTGGTACAGTATATACGGGATCCCAAAGACCACGTTCTACCGTTGGAGGGATGAGTGGCTAGATGGAGCGCGAACCTCAGTACATGGGAACACTCGCTTGGTCAAAACCCACTCTCACATTATGGCAGCCATAGAGATACTCAAGGCTTTTGTGGAAGCAAATGCAGACAGGATGCCTCACAAATGCCGAACCACAAATGCAGGGATCAGGGAAAATCTCAAGGTTTTGCCTTCAATCTACACTCAATTGAAGCTGTGTGAACATGTGAACAAGTGCCTCAATTTGATGGGTCTGCAAGCAATCTGCATGGTACCTTCAACAACATATGGAATACTCATTTTAAGGATGTGAAGATTGCAAAACACTCTAGCTTTTCCAAGTGTGACACTGTACATCATTGAAGGCTGCAGAGGCTTGTGCAAAAACCTTGGTGGAGATCACTGCCATTCAAAAGAAGATGGAGGCCCACACGATTGCACAACAAACTTGCCGGTCTCAGTACTATGCACACCGCATGCTTTCTGTGTCACGCCCATCAGAGTACCATGTGCTTGATCCATAACAAGATGGATCATTCAAAGACCAGCATTACAAAGCTCGTTGCAACACCAAAGTGCCTTGGAAATGTCATGAAACTTTCCGATTTCATTGACATGTGTGCTAACACATGGACACGGTTGTGAATCATATGGACACTTTTCACTTCCACATTGGTCTAGCGACTCCAATTTCACTATTGGGTCGTTGGCCATGTGTTTCAGAAACCTTGAAGCCCACTCACAGACAAGTCCTATTAGTGATCTCAAAGTGAAGAAACAACACGTTCAACCTTTACATAATGCTCTCATGAACACGTCTGCACTTAAGGCTACTTGGGAATATGAGAGGCATTGTCAGCAGCCTGCACAAAAAACAGATGTCCCTGTTGAGAGTTCAGGTTCAGTGGAGGGATCTAGCTCAAATAGTGTACATGTGTCCTCAACATCAAATAAGCTTCCTCGTCATTTGCTTTTACAGATGGATAATTGTGCAGGCGAGAACAAAAATAGGTAAATCATTTTACTTAAGGGTTTCTCAAGCTCATACTTACTTTTATTATTTTCTAGATATGTGCTAGCATACTTGTCAATGCTTGTTGCCAAAGGTGTGTTTGAGACAATCACGCTCAGTTTTCTTATGGTTGGTCACACTCATGAAGATATTGATGCGTTCTTCAACAAGGTCTCCAACTCTACAAAAAGGACAAGTGCACTTACCTTATCGCATATGATGAATCTTTTTGAAAACTGCATCTCCAAAAAAAGTTGTGCTTTGCTTGTGACTGAGGTGCAAGACTTCAAAAAATTTCTCAAGGAGTATATAAAAGAGGGAGTGATTCTTTAGTTAGTCACCTTGTGCTACAATTCTTTTTCTCTATACGAGATGTATACCTATTATGTAGTACAAGTTACGGCCATCAGAGCATGAGTGGTCTCCCAATAAAAAAGACCCAGCATGTTTATAAATGTTAAATCCATTCAATATGGGTGGATGTCAAGAAGCGTTGATAAAGTTACAATTAACAAAACTGCAAGGAAATGTATGTTTTCTGAAGCTTAAAGCAATTACAAAATTATAAAATATCATATATTTAATATTCATAATTATTATAAACTCTTTAATAATAGTACCAAATTGTTTGCTTAACTATATAAATTTAAAAAACGATATGGAAGATTGACTATATTATTATAGGATTTTGTATATTATATATATACTACAAATTTTTAATTAATAATGTTATATTTAAATATTAATATTTTAATAACAACATCAATATTTATATAATGTACCTCTTATGTTCTTCCTAAATTATTATATTAGGCAATATATTATATAATTTAATACCTTCTACTTTTATAATGTTATTAATTTTTGTTCAATGAATGCTATAATTTATTAAAGGGTCGAATACAAAATAGAATATTCTAAAGAATATTCTGTTTTCAAACATATATTCTAAAGAATATTCCTTTAATATTAGAAAATGCTAATTAAATAGCTAAAATTGCTGGAAATGGGACTATAGCCATGCCCATTTTAGTTACAACATGCATTTTTGAGCTGCATTATTATCCATTTCCTGCATGAACTCTGTCATTCTGACATGTGGCACAAGAAATTTTCGCCAAACCCCTCTCTTACCTCATGCCAATGCTGAAAATCCATGTTCTCAACTGTTTCATTACATCTGCAAAATGATAATTAGCTGACTTTTAAAATTATCAAGGTATATTATTTACCTTGTTAATGTGTGACCCATGTTTGAACTAAAAGCTTCATTAATCCTTGAGAATTTATTTCTGTACAAATATAAACAAAATATACAAAAATGCCTTATGTTACACTCATTTAAACTATTTGTCACTCTAAGAACTCATTAACAATTCTTCTTTGCTATTACCTTTTGAGTGAGGCGAAGAAGGTCTAAGCCACTTGTGAGATGGTTCATGATCTCTGTATCTTCTATTGATGTTTCCATGGGTAATGGAGTGTTGAATGTTCTGTACTCCTCGAGATAACTTCCGGTCTAATATCTGATTGAAGTTCGTCCTTAGACTCCGACATTGAACTAGATTCGTCTTCAAAACTATCGCACTTATCGGAAGGGAACTTTCTCAAATACTCCTGTATGGGTTGTTGGGATAGTCAGTTGAGAACCTATCTATCCACTTGTTCAGGTCCTCAACCATCGTTTCAACGGCAAACACACATGTATCCCAAAGGTAACACTCCTTCAAGACGGACCCCCTAGTGCAGTAGTCAAAAACCCACGCATCATTGTGAGGACCCCTGATCAAGTTGACGATGCTCCGTGCCGCTTGACTTGTGATGTTTGGATAACGTACATTGCCGAATATGTCACTCTCAGCTATCGGTGTATCGGATGGAGGTTCAGGGCCGTTGGAGTGCAAACAGATACCTGTCCAGTCATTTGGAAGTTTGAAACTGTTTGTGCATTCCTAACAACCAAGTGAACAACCGAATCAATGCACTTCGGATTAGCATCATTCATATAAAATCCTGTCCAACGATTTATTCCTCTTGGCAAAGGCGAAGGCAAAGTATCGATGACATGAGCAAGAATCAAGAAATAAATACCTGAAAACATAGGTATCAGTCAAGAGTGCAAGTATGAATTCAATAATAAATACCTTCTTTGTACATGCTTGCACGGCTAAGTTTCTCCACCAAATCCTCTAATGTCCTGTCTGTCGAAGGATTTTTTGACACCCGCCGATCCATCACGAACAATTGAAACGGTTTCCTACAAGGAGTGATGGTACCCCATAAAGTCTCCGAATCCAACAACAAACATCTGTAGGGCTTGTCGTGATTCGTAGCATCCTCCTTTATAAGGTTCAACTTGGTTCTCGCTGCTGAAGGACTGCCAAGAGAAGGCGTCATCGCAATGTTCTCCTTCAGTGGCGTGCAATAGATTCTTGCCAGATCTTCGATTGATTCAACCCATTCGACAGCATATCATCATTTGTCACATGCAAATATTTGCTGACCTCTTCGTATGTTGAAGCCGAAGTCCAACCCAGTTTATGGTAGTGTATTCCTAACCACTCCTTGAAGTGCCTGACCGTCTTCAACTCCATTGCCTTGAGATGAAAAGGAGAGGTGGGGCTGCTGTTGTTAATCTGTAATTTCTCATCAATCACCAAATTAGCCAAGACTTCCATCTCCTCCATCGTTGTTCCATTTAAAGGCTTCAACCATATGAGCTTGAAAATCGTTGTCTACATCCTTTATAGATTGAACAGACTTAACCTTCGGTTCTTACTGGGTTTCTTTGCAGACTTCTTTGAGGGCTCCACTTCACTTGTTTGCTTCTTCTTCAGTGTTCCTTTTGCAAAGGATTCCATAATCCCCAACCATTTGGCAAAGATCCTATCCTCGGGACAAGAAATCAACATCATCAAAAAGGATGTTCCTTCCCGCCCACCTGGGCAAAATCAACTGCTACAATTTCTTCAACTCTCTGAAAAAAAAGACAGATTAATATACCGGCGAGATAAATCCGCCCCAAACAATTTGCTTACCCGGTAATCCGCAGATTGTGTATTCCCTGCGGTAGCTCTTTGTGGTCGCTGAAGAGATTCCCACACGGCTCTTTGTGGTCGTTGAAAGAGATTCCCATATTTTGCTGTTGTAGTGGTTGGTGTCTGCAGCGTCCCATTCTGTCGATAACTTATGGTACTCGATTGTGAGATTCGGCTTTGCTAAAAACGCTGATCTTTTCGTCAGCTTCTCACGAGTATGCTCGAAAAGTTTTGTGCCATCGTTCCTTTGTTGTGTTCGTCGAGAAGTCGTTGGGCTGCCGTTATTGTGTGCTGGCCACTAATGATGTAGTACTTGATGATTTTCTATTCTCCGTCTGAACCTTCCTCATTTGTTCCGGTGTTGTGATCCACACTTTGTCAGCGCCTTTTTTCTCTCGTAGTATGCGCACAAAACAGCATTATGTGGAACGGTGTAAGAATTGTCGTCCTTCATCTTCTCCATGAGCTCAGCTACACGTTCCTGATTGAGTGGCCTGTAATTGAAGTTTGGGTTGACGCTGCAATACTTAACCCTACACTGTAAATCCTATCATCCAACATCATTTCCTTGTGGCTTATTGCAGCATGGGACGCCACAGGTGCAGCTGACAAAACGAATTTTCTTCTACGATCCGAATCAACATGTGTGATCCCCGATTGATGCTGTTCTAATGTTCTCGGCACACTCTTCCAGCTCCCGAAATTCTAAGCAAATTGAACGTGATCTGTAAAGAACCTGAGACCAAGCCACCCTCTCAATCTCCTTATGATGTCGCTGTGTTCTTCTTCAATGTGAAGAGGGAAGATTGCTCCACTTGTGATTTTCTGTATTGTGAAGCAATCTCCTGACAATACACCTACTCGATGAGTCTGAAGATCTTCGAAGTAGACATCCAGATGGATCCCCTCCATAGATGGGCTTTCGTTGAGTTGAAGAAGAACTCCAAGGTCAACATCATTAGTGAACACGTGAACGTCATTATCCACAAGTCGACAAAACCACCCGAAATTAATGTTGTAACTGGCGACCTCTGGATCCGAGAACGTGACATTGGATGGAACAAGGCATATGTCGAGCATCGTCAATCTGGGTTCGCAGCATGCTTTCGGATGCTTGACTAGCACACCCACTTTCCATTGTTTTGCTTGTCCATGCGATGTGACAGAGGTTAGTTTGACAGCAACCATGGTTGTTCCAATGCGCTTCCCGTTTAGTTTGAAATATGGCCAAGTTGATTCCAGAATCCCCCTGCCCATCTCTTCTCCTGCTCTCGTCTTTAATGTCACCTCAATTCCACATCTGAATACAAAAATGATTAGTTCAAGCACATATCCGAGTATAACAGATTTTATTTTAATTCTTACCCAGAATTTGACGACGACTCCATACTAATGACTCGATCTCCTTGTTTAATTAAATCGTCCTTCTGCAAAATAATACACTATGAATACAAATCATATAAAAACGCACACACACTTGTATAAACCCGAATATACAAAAATAATACACAGAGAGAAGTGACGGAATTAACTGTCCAAAGCTCACATTTGTGCTAGTGCAAAAGAAAGATAACATTTCGTTTTAGAACCACCACAAATGTGAGCTCTGGACAGTTTTACATAGATTCCTAGCTTTTACTCGAAATATTATGATAAGATGATAAAAGTAAATAAAATGAGATATGCAACTTATATATACTAATACACATATATATTCACATGGAAGGTGCGGCGGGATTAATCTCGCCACCCCTTCAATGCCTCCTGAAAGAGTGGGCGGGATTAATCTCGCCACCTTTCTGGAGGCCTTGAACGGGAGTGCGGAATTAATCTTGCCACCCTTCTCGGTCTCAGAGAGAACTGGCAGGATTTATTTCACACCCCTTCAGTGACTCCAGAAAGGAGGCGGGATTAATCTCGCCCACCATGTAAGGGATGGTTAAATGAATTTCGCCACCCTTCCCAGTTCTCTCCATTGGTATGTTGTAAACCTTCTACGTCTCAGACAGAAACGTTTGGGATTGGTCCGACTCACCAATGGAGAAAAAAGGAAGGGTGGCGGGATTCATTCCTCCAACAGGCATTGAAGGCTCGGCGGGATTAATCCCGCCGCCGGGCCCTACTCGGCGGGATTAATCCCGCCGGACGCCAATTCCCTCGCGGAATCGGGCGGGATTAATCCCGCCGCCTAGGCCCTTCAGAGGCCTTTGGCGGCGGGATAAATCCCGCCCGATTCCGCGCAGGGCATGCGTACGCGGGGATTAATCCCGCCCAGGCCCTTCACTCGGGCCTTAGTCGGCGGGATTAATCCCGCCGAACGCCAATGCCCTGTGCGAAATCCGGGATTAATCCCGCCGCCTAGGCCCTTCAGGCAGGCCAATGGCGGCGGGATAAATCCCGCCCGATTCCGCGCAGGGCATGCGTACGCGCGGGATTAATCCGCCGCCAGGCCTTCACTCGGACCCTGTGCGGCGGGATTAAGCGGTGGGATTAATCTCGCCGCCGGCCTTCACTCGGACCTGCGGTGGGATTAATCCCGCCGCTCATTTGGCTAACCGAATAACCTGCTTGAAATGGCAGCGGGATTAATCCCGCCGCTCATGAGGGTAACGAATGAGCAGCAGGATTAATCCGCCGCCGAGGGGCTAACCATATTGCGGCGGGATTAATCCCGCCGCTACCAACACGTCTCACCATATAACGGCGGGATTAATCCCACCGCTACACACACACACACACACAGATATATATATATATATATATATAATATATATATATATATATATATATATATATATATATATATATATATTATGTATGTATATAATATATATGTATGTATATGTGTGTGTAGGAGAGTGCGTGTGTGTGCCAGAGGTAGACAAATCAGATAAAATTATACAGATACACACACACACATATATATGTATATGTATTGTATATACAGGAGTGTGCGTGTGTGTGCGAGAGATAGATAAATAAATAAAATTATACAAATACTAGTACATATATATATATGTATGTATATATGTACATAGGTATATATTGTTGTGTATATGTATTCGTGTGTATGTGTGTGTGAAACAAATAAAGTCATACAGATACACACACACACACATATATATATGTGTATATATATATATATATATATTATTGTGTGTGTGTGTGTGTGTGTGGTGTGTGTGTGTACGAGTGTGCGTGTGTGTGCGAGAGATAGAGATCTATAGAGAAGAGAGAGAAAGAAGGATATATATATATGTGTGTGTGTGTGTGTGTGTGTGTGTGTGTGTGTGTGTACGAGTGTGCGTGAGATAGAGATCTAAATTATATTATTAAGATACACACACATATAAATATATGTGAATAAAAATAAATAAATAAACTCAGAGGAGTGTGCGTGTGAGAGAGAGAGAGAGATCTCACCTATGTGAGAGAGAAGGAAATTTCACACCCGCCGCCGCGCGCTTTACAAACCCTAGGAATATACTTAAACCTTAAAAGGAATAGAATATATATTAACCTTAATCAAATATTCCTTCTAAGAATATACTTAAACTCTAAAAAGAATAAACTATAGATTTGCCCTAAACGAATATTTTATTATATTATCAGCATGTGCGTGTGCGTGGGTGTATCACATACACCCCAAAAATAAATATCATGCAAGGGTTAACACGTGTATGTCCATGAGAGTGTTAAAGTTTCACGTGCAGCGATACATATATCACACATAGTATTATACACATAGACATACATACATATTAGTACATATTAATATTAGAGAGACAGAGTACATGATCATATGTAGGTGTGTATGTATGAGAGAAGAGTGACAATACATATTATGGATCATGCATGGTGTGTATGTTTGAGAGAAGAGAGACAGTACATATTTACATGGATCATGCATGGTGTGTATGTATGAAGAGAGAAGTGTTGTTAACAAATTAAATTCATACACATTGCATATATTAGTACACACATATACATACACACGTGTATACACACAGACATACATACATATTACATGTAAATTCAATGTGTTACATAGGGTTTAGGGTTTAGGGTTGGTGTTTATGTATGAGAGGAGTGAGTGTTATACATA
>PUQB01000119.1:230213-262784 GCA_003024785.1 Selaginella tamariscina | reverse complement strand
CCTTAAGCTTTTGAAAGAGACGATCCAACCCTGGACGAAAAATAATATCATATCGAAATTTACCATGACAAGGAATGAAATCTCCTTGTTTGATTTCTTTTTTCCTATCCTCGGGCCTTTGTCGATGAAGCAGAACACCATTGACATCCAACAACACAATATGGCCATGAGTAACATGAGATAGCGTTGCCTCTTGAATACTTTGCAAATCACTTGTTTGCTCCCTTTCACATTTATCCGTTGCCACTATCTCGTTGCCTATCCCTTCATCATTTAATTGTACATCATCCTTACAAGATTCAGATATTGCATGCGCTGAAGAAATTGATTTCGGAACTGAAGCCAATAAAAATGATGATGAAAAAACTGAAGTGGCCCCCATGGTAACGATGTTTTGAGCTGCATTATTATCCATTTCCTGCATGAACTCTGTCATTCTGACATGTGGCACAAGAAATTGTCGCCAAACCCCTCTCTTACCTCATGCCAATGCTGAAAATCCATGTTCTCAATTGTTTCATTACATCTGCAAAATGATAATTAGCTGACCTTAAAATTATCAAGGTATATTATTTACCTTGTTAATGTGTGACCCATGTTTGAACTAAAAGCTTCATTAATCCTTGAGAATTTATTTTCTGTACAAATATAAACGAAATATACAAAAATGCCTTATGTTACACTCATTTACAACTATTCGTCACTCTAACAATTCATTAACAATTCTTCTTCGCTATTACCTTCTGAGTGAGGCGAAGAAGGTCTAAGCCGCTTGTGAGATGGTTCAAGATCTTCTGCATCTTCTATTGATGTTTCCATGGGTAATGGAGTGTGCAAATGTTCTGTACTCCTCGAGATAACTTCCGGTCTAATATCTGATTGAAGTTCCTCAGACTCCGACATTGAACCAGATTCGTCTTCAGAGCTATCGCACTTATCTGGAGGGAACTTTCTCAAATACTCCTTTATGGATTCGTTGGGGTATCAGTTGAGAACCTATCTATCCACTTGTTCAGGTCCTCAACCATGGTCTTATCCTTTTCAACGGCAAATACACATGTATGCCGAAGGTAACACTCCTTCAAGACGGACCCCCTAGTGCAGTAGTCAAAAACCCACGCATCACTGTGAGGACCCCTGATCAAGTTGACGATGCTCCGTGCCGCTTGACTTGTGATGTTTGGATAACGTACATTGCCGAATACGTCACTCTCCTATCGGTGTATCGGATGGAGGTTCAGGGCCGTTGGAGTGCAAACAGATGCCTGGCCAGTCATTTGGAAGTTTGAAACTGTTTGGCGCATTCCTAACAACCAAGTGAACAACCGAATCAATGCACTTCGGATCAGCATCATTCATATAAAATCCTGTCCAACGATGTTTATTCCTCTTGGCAAAGGAGAAGGCAAAGGTATCGGTGACATGAGCAAGAATCAAGAAATAAATACCTGAAAACGTAGATATCAGTCAAGAGTGCAAGTATGAATTCAATAATAAATACCTTCTTTGTACATGCTTGCACGGCTAAGTTTCTCCACCAAATCCTCTAGTGTCCTGTCTGTCGAAGGATTTTTTGACACCGCCGATCCATCACGAACAATTGAAACGGTTTCCTACAAGCAGTGATGGTACCCCATAAAGTCTCCGAATCCAACAACAAACATCTGTAGGGCTTGTCGTGATTCGTAGCATCCTCCTTTATAAGGTTCAACTCGGTTCTCCGCTGCTGAAGGACTGCCATAAGAGAAGGCGTCATCGCAATGTTCTCCTTTTGGCGTTGGCGTGCAATAGATTCTTGCCCAGATCTTCCGATTGATTCACCCATTCGACAAGCATATCATCGTTTGTCACATGCAAATATTTGCTGACCTCTTCGTATGTTGAAGCCGAAATCCAACCCAGTTTGTGGCAGTGTATTCCCAACCACTCCTTGAAGTGCCTGACCGTCTTCAACTCCATTGCCTTGAGATGAAAAGGAGAGGTGGGGCTGCTGTTGTTAATCTGTAATTTGCCATCAATCACCAAATCAGCCAAGACTTCCATCTCCTCCATCGTTGTTCCATTTAAAGGCTTCAACCATGTGAGCTTGAAATCGTTGTCTACATCCTTTATAGATTGAACAGACTTACCTTCGGCGTCTTACTGGGTTTCTTTGCAGACTTCTCTGAGGGCTCCACTTCACTTGTCTGCTTCTTCTTCAGTGTTCCTTTTGCAAAGGATTCCATAATCCCCAACCATTTCGCAAAGATCCTATCCTCGGGACAAGAAATCAACATCATCAAAAGGATGTTTCCTTCCCGCCCACCTGGGCAAAATCAACTGCTACAATTTCTTCAACTCTCTGAGGAAAAGACAGATTAATATACCGGCGAGATAAATCCCGCCCAAACAATTTGCTTACCCGGTAGTCCGCAGATTGTGTATTCCCTGCGGTAGCTCTTTGTGGTCGCTGAAGAGATTCCCACACGGCTCGCGTGTGTTTGAACTTCTCCCATATTTTGCTGTTGTAGTGGTTGGTGTCTGCAGCGTCCCATTCCGCCGATAACTTATGGTACTGCTCGATTGTGAGATTCGGCTTCGCTAAAAACGCCGATCTTTTGTCAGCTTCTCACGGGTATGCTCGGAAAGTTTTGTTGCCATCGTTCCTTTGTTGTGTTCGTCGAGAAGTCGTTGGGCTGCCGTTATTGTGTGCTGGCCACTAATGATGTAGTACTTAACTGATTTTCTATTCTCCGTCTGAACCTTCCTCATTTGTTCGGTGTTGTGATCCACACTTTGTCAGCGCCTTTGTGTCTTTTCGTAGTATGCGCACAAAACAGCATTATGTGGAACGGTGTAAGAATTGTCGTCCTTCATCTTCTCCATGAGCTCAGCTACACGTTCCTGATTCAGTGGCCTGTAATTGAAGTTTGGGTTGACGCTGCAATACTTAACCCTACACTGGTAAATCCTATCATCCAACATCATTTCCTTGTGGCTTATTGCAGCATGGGACGCCACAGGTGCAGCTGACAAAACGACTAATGATTTTCTTCTACGATCCGAATCAACATGTGTGATCCCCGATTGATGCTGTTCTAATGTTCTCGGCACACTCTTCCAGCTCCCGAAATTTGCTAAGCAAATTGAACGTGATCTGTAAAGAACCTGAGACCAAGCCACCCTCTCAATCTCCTTTATGATGTCGCAGTGTTCTTCTTCAATGTGAAGAGGGACGATTGCTCCACTTGCTGATTTTCTGTATTGTGAAGCAATATCTCCTGACAATACACCTACTCGATGAGTCTGAAGATCTTCGAAGTAGACATCCAGATGGATCCCCTCCATAGATGGGCTTTCGTTGAGTTGAAGAAGAACTCCAAGGTCAACATCATTAGTGAACACGTGAACGTCATTATCCACAAGTCGACAAAACCACCCGAAATTAATGTTGTAACTGGCGACCTCTGGATCCGAGAACGTGACATTGGATGGAACAAGGCATATGTGTCGAGCATCGTTCAATCTGGGTTCACAGCATGCTTTCGGATGCTTGACTAGCACACCCACTTTCCATTGTTTTGCTTGTCCATGCGATGTGACAGAGGTTAGTTTGACAGCAACCATGGTTGTTCCAATGCGCTTCCCGTTTAGTTTGAAATATGGCCAAGTTGATTCCAGAATCCCCCTGCCCATCTCTTCTCCTGCTCTCGTCTTTAATGTCACCTCAATTCCACATCTGAATACAAAAATGATTAGTTCAAGTATCCGAGTATAACAGATTTTATTTTAATTCTTACCCAGAATTTGACGACGACTCCATACTAATGACTCGATCTCCTTGTTTAAAAATCGTCCTTCTGCAAAATAATACACTATGAATACAAATCATATAAAAACGCACACACACTTGTATAAACCCGAATATACAAAAATAATACACAGAGAGAAGTAGACGGAATTAACTGTCCAAAGCTCACTTTGTGCTAGTTCAAAGAAAGATAACATTTCGTTTTAGAACCACCACAAATGTGAGCTCTGGACAGTTTTACATATTTCCTAGCTTTTACTCGAAATATTATGATAAGATGATAAAAGTAAATAAAATGAGATATGCAACTTATATATACTAATACACATATATATTCACATGGAAGGTGCGGCGGGATTAATCTCGCCACCCCTTCAATGCCTCCTGAAAGAGTGGGCGGGATTAATCTCGCCACCTTTCTGGAGGCCTTGAACGGGAGTGCGGAATTAATCTTGCCACCCTTCTCGGTCTCAGAGAGAACTGGGCAGGATTTATTTGGCACACCCCTTCAGTGACTCCAGAAAGGAGGCGGGATTAATCTCGCCCACCATGTAAGGGATGGTTAAATGAATTTCGCCACCCTTCCCAGTTCTCTCCATTGGTATGTTGTAAACCTTCTACGTCTCAGACAGAAACGTTTGGGATTGGTCCGACTCACCAATGGAGAAAAAAAGGAAGGGTGGCGGGATTCATTCCTCCAACAGGCATTGAAGGCTCGGCGGGATTAATCCCGCCGCCCAGGGCCTTCACTCGGTCCCTATGCGGCGGGATTAATCCCCGGACGCCAATTCCCTGCTCGAAATCGGGCGGGATTAATCCCGCCGCCTAGGCCCTTTAGGCAGGCCTTTGGCGGCGGGATTAATCCGCCCGATTCCGCGCAGGGCGGCGGGATTAATCCCGCCGCCTAGGCCCTTCAGGCAGGCCAATGGCGGCGGGATAATCCCGCCCGATTCTGCCAGGGCATGTACGCGGCGGGATTAATCCCGCGGACGCAATGCCCTGTGGGAATCCGGCGGGATTAATCCGCCGCCTAGGCCCTTAGGCAGGCCAATGACGGCGGAATAATCCCGCCCGATTCCGCGCAGGGCATGCGTACGCGGCGGGATTAATCCCGCCGCCTAGGCCCTTCAGGCAGGCCAATGACGGCGGATAAATCCCGCCCGATTCCGCGCAGGGCATGCGTACGCGGCGGGATTAATCCCGCTGCCGAGTGGCTAATTATATAGCAGCGGGATTAATCGCGCCGCTACACACACACACAGATATATACAGATTATACAGATACTGGTACACATAATATATGTATGTATACATAGGTATATATATATATATGTGTGTATATGTATATCGTGTGTATGCGTGTGTGAAACAAATAAAATCATACAGATAAACAAACACACACACACATATATATACAGGAGTGTGCGTGTGTGTGCGAGAGATACAATTAACAAATCAATAAAATTATACAGATACACACACACACACATATATATAGATAAATAAATAGAATATATATATATATATATATCTGTGTGTGTATATGTATATATTATCTGTGTGTGTATATGTATACGAGTGTGCGTGTGTGCGAGAGATAGAGATCTATAGAGAAGAGAGAGAGAAGGAGTATATATATATATATATATATATATCTGTGTGTGTATATGTATACGAGTGTGCGTGTGTGTGCGAGAGATAGAGATCTATAGAGAAGAGAGAGAGAGAAGGATATATATATATATATATATATCTATGTGTGTATATGTATACGAGTGTGCGTGTGTGTGCAAGAGATAGAGATCTATAGAGAAGAGATAGAGGAGATATATATATATATTATTATCTGTGTGTATATATGTATACGAGTGTGCGTGTGTGTGCGAGAGATAGAGATCTAAATTATATTATTAAGATACACACATATAAATATATATGTGAATAAAAATAAATAAATATCACAAATAAACGCAGAGGAGTGTGCGTGTGAGAGAGAGAGAGAGATCTCACCTGTGTGAGAGAGAGGAGATTTCGCTGCCGCCGCCGCCGCACCTTACAAACCCTAGGAATATACCAAAACCCTAAAAGAATAGAATATATATTAACCCTAATCGAATATTCCTTTTAAGAATATACTTAAACCCTAAAAGAATAAACTATAGATTCGCCCTAAACGAATATTCTTTCATTATATTATCAGCGTGTGCGTGTGCGTGGGTGTATCACATACACCCCAAGAATAAATATCATGCAAGGGTTTAACACGTGTGTGTCCATGAGAGTGTTAAAGTTTCACATGCAGCGATATATACACACATAGTATTATACACAACATACATACATATTAGTAATATTAATATTAGAGAGACAGAGTACAGGATCATGTATGGTGTGTATGTATGAGAGAAGAGTGACAATACATATTATGGATCATGCATGGTGCGTATGTTTGAGAAAGAGAGACAGTACATATTTACATGGATCATGCATGGTGTGTATGTATGAGAGAAGAGTGAGAGTGTTAACAAATTAAATTCATACACATTGGATATATTAGTACACACTATACATACACACGTGTATACACAGACATACATACATACATGTGTAAATTCAATGTAGGGTTTAGGGTTTAGGGTTAGGATGGATCATGCATGGTGTTTATGTATGAGAGGAGTGAGTGTTATACACAGATATACATTATACATATTACATAATATTGTAACATCAGTACATATTATGGATCATGCATGTGTGTGTATGTATGAGAGAAGAGACAGGCTACATATTATGGATCATGATCATGCATGGTGTATGTATGAGAGAAGGGATTATGCATGGTGACACTGTGTATGTATGAGAGAAGAGATAGAGTGTTAACAAATGAAAATCGTACACATTGCATATATTATATTAGTACACATATATACATACACACGTGTATACACACAGACATACATATATATTACATGTGTAAATTCAATGTGTTACATACACACACACTGAGTACATATAGATCATACATGCGTTGAACATGATGTTTTTCAATAAAGAAGCAACATATAATTTCTCAAGTTTGGTTTAGGGCAATGTGCATGTGTGTGCATATGTGTCTCTGTAAGTGCTTCTAATGCGTGTGCACATGTATATATAAATTTATGATTGTGTTTTATATATAATATGTGCAAAACAAACATCGAATAATTAAGAAAATAATATTAATATACACACTATGAACATATTTTAAATTATACATAATAATATATGATTTTATCTAATATATAGCCATATATAGTTTTAATAATATATATTAATTTAAAATTGATAATAAGGTTTAACACTAGAATATTCTTGAAATAATAACAAATTAATTGAGAAAATCCCATTAATATATAATGTAGAATAATTACTGAGATAATTAATAATAAGACTAATTTAATTATGATAATTAGGTTTAATATTGGAATATTCTTTGAATATTAAGAAAATAATAAAGAATATCCCATTAATAGTAGGAAATGTAAATTAATTACTCGAGTAATTAAGAAAATAATAATAATAAACAGACTATGAATATATTTTAAATGATACATAATATATTAATTTATTTATTGTATTAATGTATATATATATATAATATAAACTTAATAATATATACTTGAATATTAAGAATGTAGAATAATTACAAAAATTTCGTAATATTAAACAGCTTGAAGCACTTGAATGACATTAAATGCAATTTTAAAACACTCATTGGAATTGGAGAGTATATATGTCAGACTGTCGGTTATTTGTTTCAACTCATCTTAAATTTTCTTTTCTGTTATTTCAAAAATTTTGAATTTCTGACATAAGTATTATCAGTCTGACATGTAAATTTGAAAATACATTTAATTTCCCACTCAAATTCAGATCTGGTTCTTTCTCCGGCAAGGGTTTCTTCATTTTCACTCTTCAGATTTTCTTTTTTCTTCTTAGTGATCAGCTCAGGAGCGACATTAAATTGGGTGTGCTATTGTTTATAGGAAAGCACGGCGCCTTCAGTGCTGTTTACAAGTAAGTATTATAAACAAATTTAGATATATTTATAAAGATTCACTCTCTTACATTCTCTCTTAAATTTTAGAATTTAGGGATTTAGGAATGCATTAGGATTACAATATATTCTGTTAGGGATTTATCCCGTTTAAATATACTTTTAACTTAGTATTCTCGGTTAGCCGGGCGGCGGGATTAATCCGGCCATTTTTTTCGCCTCTTTGAAGAGGTGGGATTAATCCCGCCACCATCTCTTTCATAGCTATGGCAGAATTAGTTCGGGCAATGCTTCTCCGCCTTTTAAAAAGAGCGGCGAGATTAATCCCGCCGATAACTCTCTCAACTGATAATGATTTACTTGAATTTATTAAAAGAGTTGTCAGCGGGATTAATCTCGCCAACCATTTTAGGAGGCAGAGAAGGGGTGGCGGGATTAATCTCGCCACTACTTCCCTGTTTTAAATATTTGTGGGCAGAATTCATCCCGAATCTCTTTGAAATCATAGTTTCGGAGAGAGTTGTGGGCGGGATTAATCCCGCCGCTTATTCCCCGTCGTCAGAGTTGTGGGCGGGATTAATCCCGCCGCCTATTCTCCGTCTTAGTGTTGTGGGCGGGATTAATCCCGCCCCTCTTCCTCGTCGGAGGAATTTGCGGCGGGATTAATCCCGCCGACTCTCACAGACGAGGAAGATCCGGCGGCGGGATTAATCCCGCCGGTACTTCCTAGTCGGAGGGAGCCCGCGGCGGGATTAATCCCGCCGCTACTTCCTCGTCGGAGGGAGCCCGCGGCGGGATTAATCCCGCCGCTACTTCCTCGTCGGAGGGAGTCTGCGGCGGGATTAATCCCGCCGGTACTTCCTCTCTGAGGGAGCCCGCGGCGGGATTAATCCCGCCGCCTCTCTCGACGGGGTAGAGTCGGCGGGGGATTAATCCCGCCGACTCTCTCCGATGGGGTAGAGTCGACGGCGGGATTAATCCCGCCGACTCACTCTGAAGGGGTAGAGTCTGCGGCGGGATTAATCCCGCCCATCAGTTATATTAATAAAGCATGAGATATTATTTTTATATATAATTATGTATTATTGCACATGCATATTATTAAGCAACTGCAGTTATGATTTCTTACAAATATTGCATAAACAGATATCATAAATAACACAATTTTTTATGTGCAGGACAATATGTATAATACTGGAGATAAAGTATGTCTTCTTCGGAACAACGAGATAGTTGGCACTGGAACTGTGGAAGTTCGAGATGATAATGCATCATGTCACAATATTGCCCAAGGATCTTGTGTGTACGTATGGGTGAACACCATTTTCAAGCATGTTGAGGTTCCTGGAATGGAATTTGAGGAGGGTTCTCCTGTATTGTGGAATTTGGATGAAGTCAAGGCTGACACAGAATATACAGAGTCACAAACAAACAGTAGCACGAGTTTTCCAGATGATGGCTTGCCTGCTGTGATGGATGAGGTGATTCTCTTTCTTCATGAGATTGAGGTTGGGAGAGGCATCATCACAGCTATAAATCCAATGGAAGCAGTGTCAGAAGAGAAACTAGGGTCCGACTTCGTGGGTGTAGTTGTGACAGAGGTTTCACCTAATGGCACTTTGCATCCTGGATCCCTCGTGAGGTGGCGAACATCTGAATTAAGACGGCAAGATGGTTCAACATATTCTGGGTTGGATTTCAATAATAACAACCCGGAAGAACAACTCATATTTGAAGAGGTTCCTTGCATTGGTCCTATTAAAAGAAAAAGGCGATTCATGGGTTGCAGATCTTCCCCTACATGTTTCAGCAAGAGGATGAAGATGGATCCTACATCTTCCGAAAGTGTTACGAGCATTTCCACGATTGACTGCTGCAAGAAGAAGTGTTGTCAGATGGCAGACCGGAATGAAATTACCCAATGTAGACATGTCTTTCGTACGCTCACCCAAAAGCAAAGGCATGAGTTTGTATATGCTGCACTAACTGGGTGTATTGATGGAATGGCTTCGGACACAGGTTATCAGAGTACATCCATGGTATTTAATAAGGTGGCCATCTGCTTCAAAGCTTGGTACAGTATATATGGGATCCCAAAGACCACGTTCTACCGTCGGAGGGATGAGTGGTTAGATGGAGCGCGAACCTCAGTACATGGGAACACTGGCTTGGTCAAAACCCGCTCTCACATTATGGCAGCCATAGAGATACTCAAGGCTTTTGTGGAAGCAAATGCAGACAGGATGCCTCACAAATGCCGAACCACAAATGCAGGGGTCAGGGAAAATCTCAATTTTGTTTGCCTTCGATCTACACTCAATTGAAGCTGTGTGAACATGTGAACAAGTGCCTCAGCTTGATGGGGCTGCAAGCAATCTGCACTGGTACCTTCAACAACATATGGAATACTCATTTTAAGGATGTGGAGATTGCAAAACACTCTAGCTTTTCCAAGTGTGACACTTGTACATCATTGAAGGCTGCAGAGGCTTGTGCAAAAACCTTGGTGGAGATCACTGCCATTCAAAAGAAGATGGAGGCCCACATGATTGCGCAACAAACTTGCCGGTCTCAGTACTATGCACACCGCATGCTTTCTGTGTCACGCCCATCAGAGTACCTGTGCTTGATCCATGACAAGATGGATCATTCAAAGACCAGCATTCCAAAGCTCGTTGCAACACCAAAGTGCCTTGGAAATGTCATGAAACTTCCGATTTCATTGACATGTGTGCTAACACATGGACACGGTTGTGAATCATATGGACACTTTTCACTTCCACATTGGTCTAGCGACTCCAATTTCACTATTGGGTCGTTGGCCATGTGTTTCAGAAACCTTGAAGCCCACTCACAGACAAGTCCTATCGGTGATCTCAAAGTGAAGAAACAACACCTTCAACCTTTACATAATGCTCTCATGAACACGTCTGCACTTGAGGCTACTTGGGAATATGAGAGGCATTGTCAGCAACCTGCACAAAAAACAGATGGCCCTGTTGAGAGTTCAGGTTCAGTGGAGGGATCTAGCTCAAATAGTGTACATGTGTCCTCAACATCAAATAAGCTTCCTCGTCATTTGCTTTTACAGATGGATAATTGTGCAGGCGAGAACAAAAATAGGTAAATCATTTTACTTAAGGGTTTCTCAAGCTCATACTTACTTATTTATTTTCTAGATATGTGCTAGCATACTTGTCAATGCTTGTTGCCAAAGGTGTGTTTGAAACAATCACGCTCAGTTTTCTTATGGTTGGTCACACTCATGAAGATATTGATGCGTTCTTCAGCAAGGTCTCCAACTCTACAAAAAGGACAAGTGCACTTACCTTACCGCATATGATGAATCTTTTTGAAAATTGCATCTCCAAAAAAAGTTGTGCTTTGCTTGTGACTGAGGTGCCAGACTTCAAAAAATTTCTCAAGGAGTATATAAAAGAGGGGAGTGATTCTTTAGTTGGTCACCTTGTGCCGCTACAATTCTTTTTCTCCATACGAGATGGTATACCTATTATGCAGTACAAGTTACGGCCATCAGAGCAGGAGTGGTTACCGAAAGAGGGGTTAATGCTCTTCAAAAGTGGAGAGAATGGAAAGCCACTTCTCCCAGAAGGACAACCAGACCTATTCCATTGAGTGCCCTCAAGGAACAAGAGGTTATTATTGATGGCATCAAAAAATATGTGGCATGGGTTCAAAAATCGATGCCAAAGAATTCTGATAAGGCAACTGGTTACTCAGAACTATATAAGCATGTGGTTGACTATTGGGAACTGTTGTTCGAGAGTTGGAAGGGCCTACTATCACAAGTACAGAATTGCAACACCCTTTTTGGCCTAAAACAAGTGGCGAGAGGAGATTGAAATGACATCACTGAGCACAGACGACATAGAAGCCAGTAGTGATGTGGAAGTGCAAACCCCACACTTTGTTGACAAAGGAACAAAAACCTAAAGCATACTTTGATTGCTGCCAGGATCTTCAAAAACTAATGATGGTTCTCATTACTCCAGATGCGTCATATAATCAGCCTATTTGGATGGGTCAAATTATCGACACACCTGAAGTAATCACAAAAAATAGTATTGTTAAGGTTGCATGGTTCAAACCACAAAAAAGGCGACACGAGAAGGAGAGCGAAAGATATAATGGATGCCTAGAGAAAACATGGTTTCCCAATCAAAAAGACCCAGCATGTTTTATAAATGTTAAATCCATTCGATATGGGTGGATGTCAACAAGCGTTGATAAAGTCACGATTAACAAAACTGCAAGGGAATGTATGTTTTTGAAGCTTAAAGCAATTACAAAATTACAAAATATCATATATTTAATATTCATAATTATTATAAACTCTTTAATAATAGTACCAAATTGTTTACTTAACTATATAAATTTAAAAAATGATATGGAAGATTGACTATATTATTATAGGATTTTATATATATATTATTACTACTACAAATTTTTAATTAATAATGTTATATTTAAATATTAATATTTTAATAACAACATCAATATTTATATAATGTACCTCTTATGCTCTTCCTTAATTGTTATATTAGGCAATATATTATATAATTTAATACCTTCTAACTTTTATAATGTTATTAATTTTTGTTCAATGAATGTTATAATTTATTAAAGGGTAGAATACAAAATAGAATATTCTAAAGAATATTCTATTTTCAAACATATATTCTAAAGAATATTCCTTTAATATTAGAAAAATGCTAATTAAATAGCTAAAATTGCTAATTATTAGGAAATGGGACTATAGCCATGCCCATTTTAGTTACAACTTGCATAACTCGTCTTGAGGGAGATTTTCTCGGATTAGGTCCAAAAATGAAGTGTCAACTGGAGCAGAAGAACGGGAAAGCGCGTTTACCAACAACTGGTCCGAGCTCAGGATGACTTGTTCTTGTTGATCAAATCGGATTTCACCTGGTACTGGAGCTAGGTAACTGCGACGAGATAAGGCATCTGCTTTGCCATTTAGACGACCGGACGATGAATAATCTCGTATCGGAACCGGGACAAAGACTGTGCCCATCGCGCCTGACGTCGATTGAGAACTCGTGCTGTTGCCCAGTACTGGAGGTTCTTGTGATCACAATACACCTTAACCACATGCGGGGAACCTTCAAGGAATCTGCGCCACTCCTCAAAGGCATCGACGATCGCCAGCATCTCCTTATTGTAGACATCGTAGTTGATCTCAAGTGCAGTGAACTTGCGGGAATGGAAAGCAATGGGATGGAGAAGATGATCTGGACCTTCCTGGGACAACACTCCACCAATGGCGAAGTCAGAGGCATCAGCTTCCACGAAATATGGCTTCGCAGGGTCAGGATGGATAAGAATAGGTGCCGAGGTGAACGCCTTCTTTAGGAACTCGAACGCCTCCTCAGCCTCAGAGGACCAGACAAATGGAACATCCTTGCCAGTCAACTTCGTCAATGGCAATGCAATCTTGGAGAAATCCCGAACGAAACGTCGATAAAGTTTGCAAACCCAGGAAACATCGAACATCACGAACATTTGATGATCTCTCCCACTCCAATATAGTCCGGACTTTTGCAGGATCCATGTGAACACCTTCAGCTGAAATGATGTACCCCAGGAACTCGACAGACTGCTGACTGAAAGAGCACTTCTCCAACTTGGCAAACAAGTGGTGCTTCCGGAGCCTCTCCAAGACTAACCGTACATGCCGTTTGTGTTCTTCTCGAGTCTTGGAAAATATCAGATGTCGTCTAGGTACATGATGACAAACAAATCCAAGAAGTCCCGGAAAATATCGTTAGCCATGTGCTGGAACACAGCAGTGCATTTGTCAGGCCGAACGGTATTACTACGTACTCAAAATGTCCGTAGCGTGTACGAAAAGCTGTTTTCCACTCGTCCCCTTCTCGAATTCGGATGAGATTGTACGCTCCTCTTAAATCGATCTTTGTGAAGTACCGGGCACCAGAAAGACGTTCGAGCATGTCGGAGACGAGCGGGAGAGGATACTTGTTTGGAATGGTGACCTTATTCAGATCTCGGTAGTCCACCACGAGCCGGAGACTTCCATCCTTCTTGAAAACAAAGAATACTGGAGCACCAGCCGGTGATCGCGAATGACGAATAAATCCGGTGACAAGATTCTCCTCAATGTATTTCCTCAACGTCTCCAACTCTGTTGGTGAGAGACCGTAAATGGGACCGGAGGACGGTGCTTACCCTCAATGAGATCGATAGGACAGTCACTCACGGTGCGGTGGCAAGGCAGAAGCTTTCTTTTTGTCGAAGACGTCTGCAAAATCGGCATACTGCTTTGGTAAGCAGGAGGAACAGAAACATCCTTAGCAAGCAGGGATAGACTTTGATCGCGAACGGATGTGGGTCATGTCGGCTATCTTTCTTGAACTGCTTCAAGGTGATATGCGAGACTCGAAGTGGAGGAGGAACTGGAACAAGATCGGAATCAAAGAGTGTGGCTGGAGTTGAAACGCTGGGAAACTGTTCATGAAACGTTCTCTCCAACCAGGATCCACCAACTCGATCCATGGCAAACCAAGGATAATCGTAGAGTCTGGAATACAAACAACACTGAAGGAGATGTTGCACACAGCACCGCAAGCAACGACCTCAACGAACTCCGTGTCATTTATTACCGCTCCAGATTTGATATCTCGTCCATCAACGACCCGTACAGAACTAGGAGTGTTCAAAGGATGTAGACGGATCCCGTGCCTGACAGCAAAATTCTTGTCGATGAAATTTGCGTTCGCTCCGCTATTCACCAAAGCTTTACCAGAGAACTCCACCTCTGGTGTCTTCAGCTGCACGGAACATGGAACGGCTTGCACACCTTCGTGGATGGAATGGATCCAAGATGAGGAAGGGAAGATGTTATGAGTGAAGAGCCTTGAGGAACATGAGTTGTTCCACGGCAATCTAGCCGGACGGCTCCTATTTGGGCTGGATCTTCTCGTTTCCCGACAGCATAGCAAGGGCCACTTCACGAGCTTGTTTTGGATGTCGATGACAATTCTCCAACTTGTGGTACGGGTCCCCACACTACAAACAAAGCTTGTACTGAATCCGCTTCTGACGTTCGGTTGGCAAAAGCTTGCCTCGGCGTGATCGCCCTAATTCCATCGGGGATGGTTCTACTGAGGAAGATGATGAATCAGCAGATGAGGGAACAGGACTGCAGAAATGGGAGAAGACGGCACCAAGAAGAAAGAAGGATGCTGACGTTCTTGTTTCGCTCGATCAACCGGTTGTCACAACGAATTGCCAATCGATCATGCTGGTGAGGGTTTCCGGAACCGCAAAATTCAGCAACATGTCTTTGACCTCGTCCTGCAACCCCGACCAGAAAACCTCCTTGAGAGCACGATCTCCCATGTGACATCACAAGCAAGAAGTTAAAACTTTGATGCGTACTCTGCTACTGACATACCCCTTTGGTGAAGCTGACGGAGTTTGGTGATGGCAGCACTCTCACGATCCATGTCACTAAACATCACCGTGAACCGTTCCACAAACTCGTCAAAATTCCCAAGGATCGGATCATTGTTCTCCAGCAAGGCTGAGAACCATGAAGAGCAGAACCAGAAAGCAGCGACCTGATCAATCCAACCTTGATGGGTTCTGTGCTGTAGCGCCTCGGCTGCATCACGATCCATAGACGAACTTGATTGAGAAAACCTTAAAACTTCGATCGGGTACCATCGAACTTTTCGAGCATGCTGATCTTCGGCTCTGGAGAATTCACACGCTGTCGGAGCTGATCATTCTCAAGGTGTAGTTGTTCGAGCTGCTGCTGGAGGGCAGCAACTTGCTCATGAAGAGCATGCTCGGACATGATGAGTCAAAGAAGAAAAATCAAAAAGAAAAGAGAAGAAAATCAGAAAAGAAAAAGAAAAGAAAAAATCGAAAAGAAAATTGAAAAGAAAGAAAGAAAGAAAATGGGATCGATGACAAGCGGAAACAGAAGCTTGTCACTACCAGAATCATTCAAACTGTCACGACCTTGTGCAAAGGGCGAAACCTTTAGAACAAGGGTGGAACCTTGAAAGGAGGAGATTGTATTCAAGAAAGAAATGAATATAAAATGAAACACAAGGCCGAAGACTGGTGTTGAATGATTCTGAGAAACCTGGAACTGGAACCCTGTTTATATATCTGAGGTCCTGAGAATTGTATGGTCCACAACTGATCTGGAATGTGGGATCCACAACTGGTCTGGAATGTATGGTCCACAACTGGTCTGGAACATGCGTATGAATATACGCCTTGCTGTTGATGGTGTAGTTCAGTATCCAGATCATACGGACTAGTTGGTTAACACATGTGTGTGTTAGCCAAAAGGTCTCGGGTTCAAGTCCTGTGAAAAGCAAAAAATAACCCATGATCCTTACACTAAGGCGGGGAGTGTGTCATAATTTTGGGGTTTGACTGTTATTACCTACCGAGTTGTGTGACGAACCCTAGTTAATTTTGGGGTTTGACTGTTATTACCTACCGAGTTGTGTGACGAACCCTAGTTGTTTGACTGTTATTACCTACCGAGTTGTGTGACGAACCCTAGTTGTTTGACTGTTATTACCTACCGAGTTGTGTGACGAACCTAGTTGTTGACTTTTTACCTACCGAGTTGTGTGACGAACCCTAGTTGTAGTGACAAGTACCTAGTGACAGCCGGCCGACTACCCTTAAACACCTAAGTGCACTAAGTGGGGCTGTTTCTAGGTGAAGGTAGTACTTACCCTTTAGAAAACTCTCCCACACCTAAGTGCACTAAGTGGGGCTGTTTCTAGGCGAAGGTAGTACTTACCCTCTAGAAAACTCTCCCCCAGTTTGACGTTACAAAGATAGGTTTTTCGTTAAATATAGCTTGTCAAAAAGGGTTAGGGACACCCCTAGGGTTGACCTAACCCTAGGGTTGCTCTAACCCCACGCCCTAATACCCCCCCCCTAGGGGTTAGGTTTAGGGTTATGTTAGGACAACCGTTTTCTCTAAGGGCTGGCATTTCCGTGCCAGCCCACTTACTCACTTAGGTAAAAAGGGGGGGGGGGGTCCGTCACATAAATAAGGTAGAGTATATGTAGTGAGGCTTCCTGGGTTCAAAAGAGAGCTTGTTAACCTCCTACCGGTGCAAGCTAAGCTTGTGTCGTCAAGGTGCAACCCTCCGTTGTGCTGCCCAAACTTCCACATGACAGGGGTACAACCCACCCTAGGGTTAGACTATCCTTATCGTTGACAGGATCTTGCCTTTGAGATAGGGGCACATCACTTCTAAGGAGTTAGTCAGATTCCTTGGTCCGAAAACTTGTTCGCAAGCTCAAAGGTATTGCCCGAGTTCACGTTCCGCAAAACTAGTGGTTGAGGCCTTGCTCCGGCCGCCTCAACCACGCCAATCTAGGAACGACACCTAAGGGTCGACTAGTCTATATATCCTGATTCACAAGGTGAGTCTCATTCGTGGACTTAGTCAGTGAGGGGTTTGAGTTCCTAAGGCTTGGGTTCTTAATACGGATTATTTTACCAGATTCCATGGGATTTCCAGAGAGGGGATTCTAGGGTTGGCACCTGGCAAGCCGCCTTTGTGGCACCAGGTAAAAACTCTGACACATTATGTATATTTTATGCTATGATTGCATTAAAATATGTTTTAATACCACTCTGATTACAATAAGGTAAATTTCAAATACATGTATATAATTTTAATGTATGAACAAATTATAATTTGTATTTTTAAAAATAATTTATAAATCACTAAAATGATTTGTGCTATTAATAGCTACTTTATTATAAAAAATTCTTTATACGTGTTTTCTAAACCCTAAACCCTAAACTAGTGTTTTCTTATGCATTTTTATATAAATAAAAGACTTTATATATATATATTAAAATTTAATAATAAAATACTTGTGTTATGTTTAAACCCTAAACCAAACATTTATATATATATACACACACTAGGTGTGTGTTTATTGAGGTGTAGGGCTTAGTGTATAAGGTCAAGGGACTATAATAAAGGATTTTAAATTGGCTTACTGCCCATGTGGCATACTGAGATAAATGATTAATTATGATCATCGTTGAGCCACCATGCCTAGCTTAATTGATTTGTTGCTTATTTCTCGAAAGCATTATGTTAAACGCATGTATGATTCATATGTACTATGTGTATGTGACACATTCACATATGTAATATGTATGTATGTTTGTGTGCAATGTGCATGAAATTAATTTTTCAACACTCTCTCTTTCACACACACACCATGCATGATCCATATGTACTAACGTGACACATTCACATATGTATTATGTATGTATGTGTGTGTATATATGTGTGTATGTAGTGTATGTGAAAACTTAATACTCTCACAGACACACATATGTTAAACCCATACATGATTCATATTCACCCACACACCTACACACCCGCACAAACACAATAAACTTATAACGAAAAGAGTATTCATTTAGGATTAATATATCTTTTATTAATTTTAGGGTTTAGGATATATTCTTATGGTTTCAAGGCGGTGGAGGAAGAAAGGCAGTGCAGAAGATTTGAGCGTAGTGGCACCATCACACCATAGATCCACTCTCACAAAAAGGCAAGAAGGCGTGGCAGTGCAAGAAGGCACAATGGTGCAATGGCGATGCAGTGAGGGTTTGAAGACAGCATTCACAAGTTAAATCCTCTCTCGCAAACACACACTTGTATGTGAATGTACCTATGTATTGATTTTTATCTCTCTCTCTCTCATACATACATATATATATGTGTGTGTGTGTCTATATAATTTAATTTTCTATACTTTTATTATATTATCATAATTGTTTGTTAACCTTACTCATAGTATGATTATACTTTTCTTGATATATTCATTATTCTTATTTATCTATCTCTCTCTCGTGCACACACACACACACACACACACACATGTATATACATATACATATATATGTGTGTATTTGTATATTATAATTTATTTATCTCTCTCGCACACATACACCTATATATACATATATATGTGTGTGTATCTGTATAAATTAATTTATTTATTTATCTCTCGCACACACATGCACACTCCTATATATACATATACATATATATGTGTGTGCATATGTATAATTTAATTTATTTATCTATCTCTTGCACACACACACACTTGTATATACATATACATTTGTATGTGTGTGTATCTGTATATTATAATTTATTTATCTATCTCTTGCACACACACACCTCTGTATGTGTATGTACATGTGTATTTGTATATAATTACACACACACTCTTGAATGTATATGTATGTGTGTATTTGTATATATATATATAATTTCTTTATCTCTCTATCTCTCACACACACCTATATGTATGCATACATGTGCATTAAATGTATATATATAAGTTCTTTATCTCTCTCTGTCACACACACACAACTGTATATATGTGTATGTGATTGTTGGGGACTTCATAGGCCAAGTGTGGGGTGACGGTAAGTGGTCTCGATGGTCGCCAGAACACCATTACCAACGTCCAATCCCATGGTTCTGGTAGGTGTCACGGGATGAAAGGAGAATGTGCGGTGATGGCCTCTACCTAGACCCTGTGAGGGTCCATCTTGTGGGGTGCTGCACTACTGCCGAGTGGAATGGGAGTCAGGGAAACAAAGTGAACAATGAACCTGGTTAGAAGGACCCCAACCCACTACTCATCTTCCTGCTTATATAGTGGATTTGGGTAGTACAGAGTGACAGGCCATGTGGTGCCCCATCATTGGGCCACCACCCTATGACAAGGCCTGAGTCTACCGCCTTAATACACCTCCCTTACGTGTGCCGTCCTTGGTACCTTGGTAATTGGTCAAGACGATTGAATTGTCCTGTGGCTAGTGCCACATGTTAGCTATTGTTGTTGTGACATACCTAGAGTACATCAATCGCTCTACCGTTTGGCCTCCTTTTTCCCGGCCACTCATTCACCCTCGGCCGACCTATTTGACGGTGGTCAACCCACCGTCAACCAGTACGTGTGTATCTGTATTTTATAAGTTCTTTATCTCTCATGCACACATATATATTTATATGTACGTGTGTATTTGTATATTATAATTTCTATATATCTTTCTCACACACACATGCTTGAGATAGGGAAGTGGTGGTGGGATTAATCCTGCCACCCCTTCCCTGCCTTCTAAAATGGTAGACGAGATTAATCCCGCCTACAACTATCTAAGACGGAGAAGGGTGACGAGATTAATCTTACTACCCTATATGTGAATGTACATGTGTATTAGTATATATAAGTTTTTTATCTCTCTCACACATACACACCTATATTTATATGTACATGTTTATTTATATATTATAATTTCTATATCCACTCTTGAATGTAGTTGTTCTAGTGTTCTTAACGCACTCTTCCAGCTTCCAAAAATTCTCAAATAAATTGAATGTGATCTATAAAGAATTTGGGATCGAGCTACCCTTTCAATCTTCTTAATAATGTTGTTGTGTTCTTCTTCAATGACAGTTGTGACAATTGCTTCATTTGTGAATCTTTTATAGTGTGAAGCAATATTTACAGTGAATACACCTACTCAATAAGTATTAAGATCCTCAAAAAAGATATTTAACCGGATCCCTTTCATAAATGGCTCCATGGTTGACATCATTGGTGTGTTATAATTCACAAGTCAACAAAACCACCCGAGATTCGAATCATATCTGGCATTTTTAAAATCCGAAAACATTACATTGAATGAAATGAGGTATATATTTTAAGCATCATCCAGCCTGCCCTTGGGTACTTCCCTTTTGAATTTATTTTTTATTGTTTTGTTTGCCTACGTGATGTGATAAAAAGTAATTTGACAGAAACCATAGTTGATCCAATATGCTTCTTGTTTATTTTGAAATATGGCCAAGTTAATTCCAGAATCCCCTACCCATCTCATTTCGTCCTTTTGTCTTTAATGTTACCTCAATGCCATATTTGAATACAAAATTAATAAGTTCTTCAATCACATGTCCGAGTATAATAGATTTTTCTTATTTAGAATCTAAAGACGACGCCATATTAATGGTAAAATCACTTTGTTTAATCAAGTCGCCTTTCTACAATAGTACACTATGAATACAATTTTATTAAAATGCACATACACTTATACAAACCCGAAAATACAAATACACAATTAAAACTTTACAAGATCTATAAATATTTTCTCTGAAGTGCATAAACTAATTAGATGGCAGGATTAATCTCATCAGGCCCGATTATAAGAGGAGGAATTGTCACATGATTAATCCTTTCAATTCGAAGAGCATGTTATAACTAAAATGGGCATGTCTATAGTCCCATTTCTTAATAATTAGCAATTTTAGTTATTGAATTAGCATTTTATAATATTAAAAAATATTCTTTAGAATATACGTTTGAAGATAGAATATTCTTTAAAATATTCTATTTTGTAATCGACATTTTAATAAATTATAGCATTCATGGACCAAAAATTAATAACATTATAAAAGTAGAAGGTATTAAGTTATATAATATATTATATTTAAGATTGTATAGGCCTAATATAAAAATTAAGGAAGAGCATAAGAGGTACATTATATAAATATTGATGTTGTTATTAAAATATTAATATTTAAATATAACATTAATTAAAAATTTGTACTAGTAATAATATTTATATATATATAATATACAAAATCCTATAATAATAGTCAATCTTCCATATCTTTTTATAAATTTATATAGTTAAGTAAACAATTTGGTACTATTATTAAAAAGTTTATTATAATTATGAATATTAAATATACGATATTTTATAATTTTGTAATTACTTTAAGCTTCAGAAAACATACATTCTCTTGCAGTTTTATTAATTGTGACTTTATCAACGCTTCTTGACATCTATCTAGATCGAATGAATTTAACATTTATAAAACATGCTATGTCTTTTCGATTGGGAGACCATGTTTTCTTTAGGCATCCATTATATCTTTCGCTTTCCTTCTCATGTCGCCATTTTTGTAGTTTGAATCATGCAACCTTAACCATATATTTTTTATAATTACTTCATGTGTAATCCAAATTTTTTTGTGATACAAGTACGTGTATGCTATGCATATATATGTATATATATATTGTATGTATGTATATATGCATATACACATATTAATATACATATATACACATACATACACACACACGCACGCACACACATATAGATAGATGATAAGAGAGAGATGGATACAGACAATCATGTACAGACATATATGCAAGAAATATGATAATCTATGTACACTTGTAAGTATATATGTATATGTATAACACCCACACCTGTTCACACGCACACATGCTTACTCTTATTATTTGATTTTATAGACATGGTCAGAGTCTGAGCCAACTGACGCAACACGAGGATATTCAGAGAAATGCTTGAATGCATTAGCTTCTGCACTACCTGGTTTAATTGGTGGAAGTGCTAACTTAGCCTCCTCAAACAAGGTTTATCTAATATATATATGTATATGCGGTTTACATATAATATGTGTATGTATTCTTTAATACATTTAGCGATTATTAACTTAGTTTTATATCTTTCAGGTTTATCTCAAAAACTTTGATGACTTTCAGTATCAAAGCCCTTGGGGAAGAAATATCCGTTATGGCATTCGAGAACATGCAATGGCAGGTCAGGTGATGTGTGAGTGTGTATATAAATTTATGTATATTTGTATGTCTATATGTATATATGCCATAAATTAAGTTTAGTTACACATGCACACACACACACACACGGGCACGCGCTTATTGTATGATTGTGTTTTACAGGCATAACAAATGGAATAGCCTTACACGGGAGTGGATTAATACCATTGGCAGCTACGTTTATGTCTTTCACGGACTATATGAAGCATGCAATGAGGCTTTCTGCACTTAGCAAGGTATTGTTATATTCATTGACTAATTACAATATTAATGGTTATACCTTAAGTTTTTATTTATGTAATACTAAAGGATTATTAGTATAGTTAATATTTGTTCTTTTTAATTTTGTCATTAGGCAGGAGTAATATATGTAATCACACACGATTCAATAGGCTTGGGTGAAGATGGCCCAACACACCAGCCAGTTGAACACCTGGTTGGCCTCCGTGCCATTCCTGACATGCTTGTCCCGCGGATGGCAACGAAGTAAATGGGGCGTACAGAGTTGCAGTGAGAAGACGCGATGGGCCATGTGTGATCTCCTTGTCTAGACAGGCAGTGGGCGCAAATGTAGCTGGAACATCTGCAGAAAAGGTTGCAAAGGGGGGCTATGTTATCAGTGACAATAGGTGCGTGCGTGTGTGCATGCGTGTGTTCATCTTCACCATGTTATTAATATGACTATAGCATCAATACACACACGCGCACGCGCACACACACGTGTAATCTGGTGTTTGTGCAGTGAGAATGGTAAACCCGATATTATCTTGATTGGCACGGGGTCGGAGCTGTGTTTATGCGAAGGTGCAGCCGAGAAGCTTAGAACTAAAGGGGTTAAAGCTAGAGTGGTTTCCTTAGTTTCCTGGGAGTTATACGAAAAACAGCCTGAAGATTACAAAGAACAGGTACGTTACATATATATAACGTGTGTGGTATGTGGTGTGTGTGTGTGTGAGAGAGAGAGTAACGTCCACTTAGGTGCTACCGAGGAGCGTGAAGAAGAGGTTAACTGTGGAAGCTGGTTCGGTTATTGGGTGGAGGGAATATGCTGGTTTCGAGGGGAAGATACTCGGGGTGCGTACGTTTGGTAAGAGTGGGGCTTATCTTGATGTGTTCAAGAAGTATGGGTTCACTGTGGAGAATGTAGAACACCAAGCATCGGAGCTTTTAAACAAGGGTAATTAAGTAAATGTTTTTGTAGAATGTTATAATAAATAAAAGATATTTATTTTAGTCACGTGGTTATACTAAGGATATTAAATGTTAATATTTGAGTTTGTTTCTTATAAGTTATATTGTAAATAATAAAAATATAGAACACTTTTCTTATGTTTATATTATTCTGCCAAATCATACGACACCTTTCTAAAATGTCTTAAACAGTTAATTTAATTAATATAATAAATAACACATATTATTTAGTTTATGGATTTTAAATATACGTTATTTTAAAATTTTTATACGAATGCATTATTAATAAATAATTAAATTATTATTTTAATCTTTCTTGCCTACGGACTGATTTGAATTTAAAACTTTATTCTGTGGTGAACATTAATTTAAAATAACTTTAATATATTTTAAGCATATAATAATGCTTTCATTTAAAATGGAAAATTTTAAATAAAATTCACATCAAAATACATAATTTCAAAACCAAGAAAATCCTATGTATGTTATATAATGTAACACTTCAAAAGTATATTATGAAACAATAAACAAATTGAAATTTTTTTATTTTCACAAAAGTCTGATTATATCTTAATATATATATTAAAAATATAAGCATAGTACTAAAAAAAATAGATTGAAGAGAGAGAAAAGCTGGCTGTCCCTGCCTTTGATAAGTTCACGACTGCATTATATAATAACAATAATATTAATAACAATTTTAAATTGCCTCATACACGCACGCACGCACAATATATATACCTACTTTTTGATTTCACTCATCAATCACCATCGTAATAACATAAATTAATCACATATGTAATATATTCACAGGATTATACAACTATTGTTTTTTGTCTTTTTCACATTATTTTTAATTTAAATTGGCATTTTTAAACCCGGTTGACATATATGTAATGCATTTTATTCTTCAATTTTAGGCCCAATTCTATGGAATATTCAAGAATATTATAAGGAATATTTGTGTATATTTCTACAAGAATAAAAGAATTTAACACAAAGGTTTTAATTAAAAAATGATATTACCCTTCAATGTGCTATTTTTTAGGGTTTATGGCGATCAATGTGCTGAATGTGGCGGAGAAGCCGACTGCGGCCAAAGAGATCACTGCGGTGCTGGCCGGCAGGCAATGCAGGAGCTACCCGGTCGATCGCAAGTACAACAGGATTTTCCAATTCAATTACATGATTGGCGGTCAGCCATGTAATATGTTCATGACTTCCGTTAGTGGCCATCTCATGGAGCTCGATTTCGATAACTAATATAGGTATGCCTGCATTGTGTGTGTGTGTGCGTGTGTCTATCTATCTATCTATCTATCTATATCACAGGAAATGGACATCTTGCGACCCAACTGCCCTTTTCGATGCTCCGGTGAGAAAGTACGTCCCTGAGGTATGTCCTTACATACAATACACACACACACACACACACTGTGTGTGTGTGTGTGTGTTATATATATATGTTACACTTACATGCAAATTAACATTACGATGGGAATATGTAGGGACCCAGGAGTTTTATTTCTATAGTATATTGAATATCATAATACTATAGTAACAGAATATCTGTATATGACATGTAGTGTACGTTTGTTCTTATATACACATTATCCTTTCCTTCTTATAAATCGTGTGTTCCCTTGCAGGACAAGCTAGCTTTGAAGTTGACTTTGGAGGAGCAGGTGCGTGTCTTTGTGTGTGCATGTATGGTTGTGTGTAAACCATATATTATAATATGCCTAAGTGTGAATGTATGGGTGTACACCACATTCGTAGATAATATGTGTGTTCTGTACAGGTACAAAACTGTCAATGGTTCATACTGTGGCTCGACTGTGATAAAGAAGGTGAAAACATTGCATACGAGGTTATGGAGGTTTGCAGAAGTAGGAAACCAGGACTCACTATTTTCAGAGCGCGCTTTTCAGCTTTCATTGATAGGTAAACGATCATTTGTTATATGTATGTATAATATGAACATGCATATACCATATAAACGTACTTGTAGACATACACCTTCTATATATCGTTATTATAGTTTTAGTTTTATTAAATTTTTCTACCGTGATCATAACACACGCACACAGGCACAAGCACACACATGTATGACTTCGTAGAATGGCAGGTTTTACTACATTGACAATTATTTTAAGGGAAAGAAATAAATCTTTTGCAGTTTTTGCAATTCAGAATCTGGTTCAGCCGAACCAACTGATGGCCGAGGCAGTTTGATGCACGCATGGTATGCGTGTGTTCTTATGTGTGTATTGTATAACGTATACATAGATTACGACGATGTACTAGCACAATATTATGTATATACACACCATCATATATATATATATATATTTACTGCTCTTTTTTTATAGGAGATTGATCTACGTTTGGAGCTTTCATTTACCCGATTCCAGACTATGCTTTTGAAATTTCTGCTACCATTTGAGGAACATGAGAAGATGGTTATTAGTTACGGTCCATGCCAGGTTACTAATCACATAAAATAGTATGTATTAAATTAATACGTGTCAATATGTAGTTGTACATAATATTAAACTAACCTGGTATACTTAAACATATTGTAGTTTCCAACGCTGGGATTTGTTGTGGAGAGGTACTGACAAATACAAGCGCACCAACCTGAAGATTTTTGGAGCAGTTAAGCACCAACCTGAAGATTTTTGGACCATTAACTGCTACTACAGATCAGGAAATGACAATGCTACATTCACATGGCAGTGAGTATATATACACGTGTGCTTAATATTTATCATATAATCCGTTCATAAGTAGTTATGTGTCACAATGTACTTGTATCTATGAATGTATAATGTCATGTGAGCAAAGATGTACACGCTTCCTAACAAAGACGCTTTACAGGCGTGGTCACCAGTACACATATGCATCATCATGTGTGTATATATATATATAAGACAGTATTTGTACTATATGTACAATAAATGTTTAGTAATGAACTATTTTATTGCAGGTTTACTCTGTAACAGGTCGCGAGTCCTGAAAGTACCCTCCACACCCTTTGAGCACAGTTGAGCTGGTTAAACGTGCATCTCGGTTCCTTCGTATAGATTCTAACCATACAATGAAGGTATATCTCGTTCTTAACAACTGTACATATATGCATGAATATATGGTGCATTAGCGTGTTTATATAGTTCTTTAGTGAATATAACTTTAGGTTTTCAAGTTTATATCCATGGATTCATATCACATGTTTCTATATTATCTAACACATATATGCGTATATACAAGTATATTATACTATCCATACTTACACATAATGTACCCGTACAATCGTATAAAGACCTTAAACATACAATAACCATTAGGTGTATGTACGTGTGTGGAAGACTATGTCGTGTGCATGGATATTCAAGACGCTACACATTATTTGCATGTATAGCATGTGCTTAAAGCTTCTGCATGCGTAGGTTGCGGAAGAGCTATATCAACAAGGATTTATAAGCTATCCACAAACAGAGACAGACTACTTTTCAGAGAACACGGACCTCAGAGTAAGTAATGCAACGCGCGCGCGCACACACACACATGCACACAAACATATGCATGCGTCATCTCTAGGTATGTGTTTCCATCTCTCTCTCCATATGTGTGTGTGCATATGTGTGTCTGTATGGTGTTGTTTGTGCAGTTGTAGTAGCCCACATATGTAGGTATACGAGTTGTTGTATACGGCATCGTGAATATGTAGGTGTATATACACTGTACACATATATGCGATACCTACACAGTGATTGGCTAGGTGTACTACAAGCCACACACACACACACACACACACACCACATATACAAGCTCTTTTATTTGTCTAGTCCAGCACATACATATCTGTGCATATATACGGTATGACATCTGCATGTGTCTATATATATTCGAATCTTATTCCCTGCATGCTTATATATCTGTTGTAACTTTTTACAGGATGTGTATGAGCTTGTTGTTCGGCATTTTCTGGCATGCGTGTCACAGCCTGCCATTGGGTATACAACCACTGCTATGGTTGACATTGCTGGAGAACAGTTCTCAGCTTCTGGACTTATGGTGACCGAGGTGTGTATGTGCACGTGTGCATAGATATGTTTACATAGTACTTAACGCACAAGTTATATTTCAGAGGAATTACTTGGAGATTTACAGATATGAAAGCTGGTCTTCATCTACACTCCCGAACTTTGATCTTGGACAACAGGTTATTAATATGAATGAGCGACTGATTAATCACTATTAGCAAATTACGTTTAAAATTAATGCATCACTTTTCTACAGTTTGTTCCGTCCAGGCTTACGTTAGATTCTGGAAGAACACAACCACCATCTTTGCTTACAGAAGCAGAGTTAATTGGGCTAATGGACAAGGTACACACACACACACACATTCACACACTCACTCACTCACTGATATGCATAAATTCATATCCATATATTTACACACACACACACACATGACAATTTCATTCAGTCGGGAATTGGCACTGATGCGAGCACATAAAAAAACTCCTGGATCGACATTATGTAACAAAGGATGCTCACACTCGCTTTTCTCCTACAAATCTAGTAAGTACTTATATTATTAATTGTAATTATCAACCCGAGAATCTTAAGTTCATATGCTTTATGAGAAAAAGCATGTGTGTGTGAGAGACAGAGAGAGTATGAATATATAATATTAATTTTATACTTTTTAGGGTGAGGCTTTGGTAATTGGCTATGATGAATTTGGGTTTGAACTCTGGAGGCCACATTTGAGGTCTCAAATGGAAAGAGACATGAAGGCAGCAATTTTGCAAGCATCTTTGCAGGAGATGAAATGGTGCTTAGTGCAAGTAAGTCCTTTCATATATTTATTTATATGTAATGCGTGTTTGCATGCGTGTTATTTATATATACAATTTTGAATTTCATTAGTTCACACATGACATTTTTCAGTCTAAGCAACAGCAACATAAGCTCTTGGAAGCCATGGGGCTTTTCTTTGAGAGGTGCGTACCCCTCTCTCTCTCTATATATGTGTGTGTGTGTGTGTGCATAGATATTATATGTATGCTTGCACATTTCTATATTAATACACCAAGTACATCACGCACATATGTTGTGGCATTTTGTTAAACAGGACTCAACGTCAAGGTGGAGAGGAGGATCCTTTTGGAGCAATTGTTCGAAAGTGCTCAGAGACATGGTTTTGAAAAAAAACCTACTAGTTCACATCTATTGTATATAATAATTATAATTTAATGTTATGTAGATTTACTAAGTTCAAATAATATTCATTACTTGGTATAATTTAACTATGTACATGTGAGTTTTTGACCTAGTTTTCGTTCTTTTAGGAAGGCAAATTCAGGATAAGTTGTCAAAGTTTCCCACAGATAAATGAATATGTATGTATACATATGGTGGCACTCAGGTTGTGTGCATGTGCGTGTGAGTGTGCGTGCGTGTGTTACTTACACACATGCATATTACCAGTGTAGGGGTCATTTGGCTGCCAACCATCATATATGAAGCCACTATTACAGAACAAGTGTGTAGCGTATGCATTCCCGGTAAGAGTTGTATTAACATGAAGAATCTTATTTAAACAATGTTCAACATCATATATCTAAAGTTTATGTTCGTGTCTATGCATGTGTGTGTGTATGTGTGTGCGTGTATTACATGCACATAAGCAGTAGTAATACTGTTTTATTTTATTTTATTTATTTATTTATTTATCAAGGTCCTGTTTTTAAAATTGAATTCAAGTTCAAAAGAGCCGAAATACCTCCACAATACGATACTAATCATACAGGTACGCCTGCACACACACACACATGTGTGTGTGTGTGTCTGTGTGTAATATTTAGTTTATTATAAATTATATGTAATAGACATAATTAACTCGTAAACATTTTATGTATGTATTATTTATGATAAACTTAAGGTTGCGTGGGAGGATGCGACCCCGTCATTAACGATTTTATGCAAATGTTCGGGGGAGGAAACAGGCCGTATGCAGGTATTCATAACACATATATACATATAATTATTTATACATGTGTGTATATGATCAGGAAGAGGACAAGCAGGTCAACGTGCTCCTGCTCTGGTAGAGCATTTAGGGGAGGTCATGCAGCGGCAGGTAAACTTTTATGTTATAGTTGATGTACATACATAACATATTTATATATGTATATGACAAAGTTACTTAAATTAAATAGGTTAACACAGGACGGGCAAACGGTAGAAACGTGAATGCATTCAACCACCACCTGCAGGTAAAACCATATATATTTTATGTAAGTATTATTACATATGTTAAGATATTGTTTAATTACTTATTTATTATTTGTGCTTTTTGAGAAGCCTTTTGTATTAAAATTACAGGCAGAGCAAATGGCAGATGCACCACCTGCTCCTAGAGGTGATGTATAAATGTGTGTATGTGTGTGTCTGTGTGTTTACTTAATACCTCTTATATGTTTACAACTTAAACCCTGTACATATATGGAACAGCAATTCATATTATAAATTAGTATGCATATGATTTATATGTACTATCTATGTATGTACATATGGATAGATATACATACACACATAATTCAATATACAGCTACTTCGTATATATAAATTCATGTATACATATATATTCTAATACGTTGTATATGGACTCAGGAGATGTATTTTGTGGATGTGAAGAGCCTTGTGTGACGAATATTGCAGATACAGAAAGAAATCGTGGCCGGAGGTTCGATCTGGCCGTTGCAATTACTTTGTGTAAGTTTACTCAAACATTTATGTAGTTTATTCTCAGACATTAATGTAATTAAACCGTAAATGTAATGTATAGAACCTACATTAACACACGTGCCTAGCTAGAAGGACATACAGTATATGTGTGTGTGTGTGTGCACACTCTGCTTTCAAAATGCATAGATGTCTAATACATATTATTGGTGTCTATACACCATACTGTGTATAGATATACGACCTACTCTCTCTCTTACATACATAATTGCATGTATCCAGTACATATTATTCTCGTGCTTCTCATACGTGCGAAACGTTTTGTTTTCCTGGTTGACATATATATGCACGTTTATAAAGTATGGCTAGCGTACTAATTATACAGTAGAACCTTATGTCAACATGCACGTTTATAAAGTATGGTTAGCATACTGATTATATAATAGAACATGTTTAAATTAAACACGTTGGGAAGGGAGCAATATTTAATTTAGAGAGATTTTAAATAAAGACACAATAATATAATAATATATATAATTTTATAAATTAAACATATTGGGACTGAAGGTAATGTTTAATTTAAAAGGGGTTTTAAATAAGGGAGGACGATAATACAGTAGAACTTGTTTAAATTAAATATGTGTAAATTAAATTTTTTTTAAATTAAATAAAAATTATAATTCTTACTATATATATTATTATTGTATGTTACTGTGTTTTGTTCTTCCTAACCCTAGAAAAAATTAAATACTGTCTTTAGTTCTAACATGTTTAATTTATATAGTAATATATACAGTAGGACCATGATTTTTATTTAGGATTTTAATTTATACAGGTTTAATTTAGACAATTCACTGTACATATGAACATCATGTATACGTACAACACGTGTTCGTATGTGTATGCAGATTTCACGATGAATTACCTGCGGCGGGTAATCGTGATCGTGCAAGGGGCCATGGTCGTGTAGAGCACAACAGCAAAGGGGCGGATTCGTAGTTCGTCCCACTGGGGAAGTCTTTTATGATGCAATGCCATACTTTTAAAGGTGTGTGTGTGTGTGTGTCTATATATAGTAGCTGTAGTATGAGAGAGAAAAGTATTAATTTAACTTCAAATGTACCGTATATGCGTATTATACGTGTCTGTGCATCAACATATATTATATCATGTGGTGTATACACGTTGGTGTGTACATATCTCATGTCTCCACTGATTTCTGGTTTATACTTGTACATGTGCACATACACAGCCATGTAGCAATTTATCAGTTATATTTATTGGTTTATAGCACTGCTACCATTCTCTGCCTGAGCCATTACAATCCTACAATCAGTACTCAGTGCCGCTGCTTATATATAAAAGGATCTCAGCGTTTGCTTGGCGTAGTTTGAGATTCTGCGCAATGCATCTTCCCTTGTCTTGTTAAGCCGTACGAACGCATCTTTAGTTTAACACTGAATTTTATTATATTCGAATTGATGACAAAGTCTTTGTAAAAAACTAAACGTAAATACAATATTAATTAATTATCAAATTTCATTAATTGGTTTACTTTTATTTAAGATTTTAATGAATATCAAATGTGTAAATTAGCTTTTTGTGATTGTCAACACAAGACAAGGGAAGATGCATTGTGCAGAATCGCGTATTGACTTTATCGGTCACATTCAGTTTTTTACAACGACTTTGTCACAAGCAAGGCGGTGTGCCGGGTGCTGTTGCTGCTGCTCCGTTATCGACACTGACTAGTTGTTAGTAAGACTGCAAGCGTTTGTACCTGGTTAGTGTTTATTATCTTTGATGATTAGTATGCTTCTATATAGTATATAATTATTTATGTGTATACAGAATGGTCTCAAAATGTAACAGTTTTAAATTAACGTAAGACCTATCTCGAACTCGAAGCTTTGTCATCAATTCGAATATAATAAAATTCAGTGTTAAACTAAAGATGCGTTGGTACGGCTTAACATAGTCAACACAAGACAAGGGAAGATGCATTGCGCAGAATCTCAAACAACGCCAAGCAAAGGCTGAGATCCTTTTATATATA
>PUQB01000119.1:182634-228397 GCA_003024785.1 Selaginella tamariscina | reverse complement strand
GATGACCATGCATCAATCCCATGCATGTATACATCATACTATGCATATGTAAGAAAAATGACATTATATTTAAATGATTACTCGACACATTTTTAAAATTATAGATGAAATCTATAATAAAACATTTTGCATTCCATATTTAAATACATATATATACAATAAAGTTTCTTCTTATACCTTCTCAATTGTTTATAGTCCAAATATTATGTATTATAAGTACATTTGTATATTCTTTTATACATATACATAGGTTTATATTCTCTTACACAAAACAATTTAAGAAACATAATGTTAGAATAATTATTAATCAAATTTATAAGGTAACTATTTTAATTTTTACATGTCCTAGAATTTATTTATTTATTCTTTATGTGAAGTACAATATATTAAGTTTTAATGGATTAATTTCATAAGCTTTATAATTATGTTATCGATCTTTTTTCTTGTTACTTTTTTTAAAAGAACATTAATATGTGTTGTTTAAATGAAATACAATAATTTTGATCATTTCGTAAGATTAGTGTACACAATAATGATACATTCACCATAAATAGTCATAATAATACTTTTAATAGATGAAAGAATTTAAGTCATTGTCTAATCCACGTATTTTAAACTTAAAATATAACATTATGGTTTATGCATGTATTAAAGAGTGCAAGAGTAAATAAGATGTCAATTTATCCATGCAAAGAACAATTTTAAAATCTTTAACTAACTTCTTTATAAAAAAATTAAATTAGCTTGTTTAATTAATATTAATTATGATATGTGAGAGTTCTGAATATAGAAATGTGTATATCCATTAGTTCAGAAAACCTTAATATACAAGAGCGAGTGGTCCAGATTGAATCCAATATGACGGCTATCAAAATCCACTATGTTAATAATAGTATGTGCACATGCAACCGTACATGTGGATCTTACATCATCCCTCCTCTCGGAAGGGTGTAAGTTGGTTAGGGTTCTCTTGTAGACGGACCGGATCTGGAGGAACATCAAGAGGAGGCACTGGTGGATCTGTAGGTGACACAACTTATTCTTGTTGCACAAAATGCTTCAACTGTTATACATGTACAATTCGGGAGGATCGGGTTGAATGTCATGCCAAACCTCATAAACCTATGGCCCTACTTGCCGTAGCACTCGATACGGTCCTTTCCACTAAGGAAGGAGACTCTTAGCTAAACCACGTACCGTAAGCTTAGGAAAATGAACCAACACCAGTTCATCAACTTTATACTTCGCAAGAAGACGATGATGTGAGTTGTAACATTGTTGTTGTCCTACTTGTTGCGACCCAAGTGTTCTACACTCCGCATGAACCAATGGAAGAATGCTCGTCAGATACCGATCCCATGACCTAGCATCACAGCTCGCGGTAACCGAGAAGCAAACCCAACTCCATTGGCAACAAACCGGGTCATGACATACAAGAGCTTATATGGGGAAGTACCAATGGAACTTTGAACTCCAGTGACATAAGCATATCGGAGAGACGGTAGATAACCATCCCAATCCGAATGTTGAAAGTTCACATACTTCACGATCATCCCTTGAAGTTTCTGACAAGCCGTTCCACTAAACCATCTGTCTGAGGATGATAAGCACTTGTGAAAGTGTGGCGTATCCCTAGTCGAAATGTCAAAACATGAAATGCCTCAGCCATAAATGCAGGACCATTATCCGAAAGAATTCACTCCGGACAAGAATGCTAAAACACGACCCGATTCAGAAGAAATTGAGCAACAGCAAAAGCAGTCGCACTAGCAAGAGCACCAACTTCTAGGTAATCAAAAGCAATAATACCGTACTCGTTGCCAGCAGTTGACCGTGGAAAAGGTCCTATCAAATCAAATGCCACCAATTCAAATGGACGAGAAATTGCAATTGACTCCAACCGTCCTTCCGAAGCACATGGGGGAGTATTGCGAGCTGGCACCATAAACAGCTACGCACATACCGAATCACATCTCCTCGCAACTCCGGCCAATAGAAAGATCTATGCAGCTTCTCCATCACCCGACGATGTCCATGTGCCTGCCAAGAATAGGAGAGTCATGGTAAGCATGGAAGAAGCGTGGAATGAAGATTGAAGGCACCACCAACCGTAAAGGATCATCTGGATCAGTCTCCACAAATAAAAGAAGGTCATCCTAAAGGCGATACTGCGAGTATCATCATCAGCAAGTGATGCAGGATTCTCAAACCCATCACGAAGCCTTCGAATCCACGGCTCAACCTTTTGAGCTTCCCGAACCTCATCCAAAGACGGCAAATCTAACTCTGCATTCTGCGAACACTGAATGTTAAGCACAGCAACTACTGATGGTACGGAATCTTCGTCCAAAAAGTCTATTGAAGCTTGAACAACTGGTTCCTCTGGGGCAACAAAAGAGAGAGAGAAGGTGGAAGAGGAGCCTAAGAAAGAGCATCAGCATCAGCCATAGAACTTCCTGGGCAATGAACAACTTCAAAGTTGTAAATTTGAAGTTTCAAGGCCCACCGAGCAGTACGCCCAATCAAATTCTTCCGCTTCAACAACAAAGTGACTGCTGCATAATCACCTTCCAACAACGTCCCGCGAACCATGCAAGTAAGCATGGAGCTTCTCAAAACCCCAAACTGTTGCTAGACACTCCTTTTCTATCGTGGAGTAATTCACCTCTGCTGGCTACAATGTACGGTTGATGTACGCAATGGGATGTCGTTGGCCAGGAACACTCGTACTCTCCCGAGGCCTATGTCAGAAGCATTTACACGCAAAATGAAAGAACGGTGTAATCCGGGTACGCCAAAACTGGAGGAGTCGCCAACAAGTCTTTGAGATCTGCAAATGCCTGCTTGCAATCCTTAGACCAAACAAAAAAAGTCATTGACGATTTCAACAATGCGTGCAACGGTGCAGTACGATCTGAAAGATGATCCACAAAACGACCCAGATATTAACCTTGCCAAGAAAGCGTTGCACATCATTCACACACTTTGGCGTAGGGAACTTCAAAACTGCAACTAGTTTGTCAGGATCGACTTGCAAACCTTCACGTGAAATGCAATAACCCAGATAAGTGGTGTCTTTTGATCCAAACACACACTTAGATGGCTTCAGCTTTAAACCAACTTCCCGTAGCCGATCCAAAACCTTACGTACATCACTGACATGCTCCTCCCACGTTCCATCAGAATGGATCAAAACATCATCAATGAAATCGGCAGTCACCTCCGGCATGTCGCAAAGAACCTCGTCCATCATATGCTGGAAAGTTGTTGGAGCATTGCTCAAATCGAAAGGCATCACCAAGAACTCGTACAGGCCAAATGGTGTCTGAAAAGCAGTCTTGGGAATGTCTATGTTAGCCATTGGAACTTGCCAATACCCAGATGCGAGATCTAACTTGGTGAACCAACGGCTCCGCCCCAGTCGATCCAAAAAGTTTGCAGTATGAGGAAGTGGGTTACCTTATTTAATGGCGATAGTCAATACAGAATCGAACGCTCCCATCAGGCTTCATCACAAGGTGAGGTTTGCACGCCCAAGGACTCCGAGATTTCCGGATAACACCCTTCTCCAACATCTTTCACATTCGCTCGTAAGATCTTGAGCTCCTTTGGTGACCGACGCCGAACAAGTACCTTGATTGGCCTAGCATCTCTAGTTAGAATAGGGTGGTGTGTCACAATCTTGGCCCCAGATAACAAGTCGAAGTTGAAAAGATCAGTATACTCTTTCTTAAGCTGATTAACAACTATAGCACGACGATCATCTGATGGATCCAGAGAAGAAAAGAAAGAGCATGAAGGGAAAATAGTTGGAAATAGGGGTGAGACAAAAGTGATAGAAGCAAAGGTGGAAGCAGATGGACGAAGTGGAATAGAAATAAGAGGAATGGAAGAAAGACGAGGGAGAGTCAAACAAAGGGGAGACTTTTCAAAGTCACACTTGGCATGATTGCGAGTCAACCAATTCATACCAAGAATAAGGTGAAAAGCTTGACTCGGCACCACCCGTAAAGATTGAAGCTCGAGCTCACGATCATCCACACGAACAATAATGTCCACTTCATCCCATGAACAAGCATGAGTGTGTCCGTTGCTGTACAGAATGAAGACTGGTTCTACCGCACGACGCAAATGAAGGCTGCAACGTGTAACAACAGATTGAGAAATAGAGGACAAACTCGAATCTGTATCCACCAACACTGAAAGGAAAACAAGACGTGGCGTGTGATTATATCAAGCTTGAAAAGTGAAAACCAGATGATTTCGTGCCAAGTGAACCCCTTGATGATACTCCTGAAAGAAAGATGGAGGGGTCACTAATTTATTCACACAAGGACCCTCCTTTACTCATGCGATTCATCATTTCCCGAAAGATCCACTGCATCACAACCTTCGACTGCAATAGCACCAACTAGATGTTGTTGATGCTATGGCCTCCATCTTGGAAATGGGGGATGCCAATTGGAAAACCGTTGACAGTGCCGATACGTGTGTCCAACCTCATCACATGCCCAATAACGAACTGCACATTCACGGGCCCCACCTGTCAAGCCACATCCAGGAAACAGGAGTGAGCAGATTCCAAGAGTAGGAAGGCTTGACTCAGGAGCAGGATAGGAAACAGACAGGAACTAGGAATCAGGAGCAAGACAAGCAGGACGGATCCAGGATAGGACAGGAACAGGACGGATCTAGGAGCAGATAGGAACAGGAAGGATCCAGGAGCGATAGAAAGGACAGGATCCAGGACAGACAGAGCAGGAGGAAAGGAGCAAGACAAACAAGAACAAGACAAGAACAAGAATGATCGTAGAATGACTGGTGTTGATAGTAACTGATTGTACAACAATTAGGTCGGAGCTTTTATGCTCACAACTCCAAGCTAATCTAGTCATGAGTCTAATCTAGTCATGAGCTAAGAATAGTGTCCCTTATCCTCTAGGCATATCCTGTAGCATATCCTATAGGCATATCCTATAGGAATATCCTATAGGTATATCCTGTAGGAATATCCTGCAGGCATATCCTGTAACCCGTATCCTGTATCCGAAATCCTGCATCCTGTATCCTGTATCCGGAATCCTGTATCCTGTATCGGGTTGTGACAGCACCTCCTCCCTAAGGACGAGTTCCACGAGTCTTAGGACCTGGTTTAGCAGGATAATGCCGATGGAAGGCAGCAACTTTGGAAGAAGCATGGAGTAAGTTGGATGCAGGTTCCCAAGTGCGATCGGTAGGCAAATAACCTTTCCAATCCACCAAGTATTGAAGTTGGCGGCGATGAAGACGAGAATCAAGGATGGCTGCAACTTCGTACTCAGGTTCACCAGCAATGACCACAGGAGGGGGAGGAGAAGAAGCACGACCAGGAAGAGAAGAAGGATGATACGGCTCCAACAAGGAGGTGTGAAACACAGGATGAAGTTTCACCGTGGATGGTAACTCGAGTCGGAAAGCTACAGGATTTACCTCCGCCACGATCCTGTAAGGGCCCAATCGTTGAAAATCCAACTTAGAAGAAGGCCTGTTGGTGCGAATGTGTCGACGAAGAAGCCACACGAGATCACCAATCTTGTATGCAGGTGCCGGCTGACGGTGAGCATCAGCATGATGCTTGTACCGTTCCTGTGCCTGCTGAAGATGAACCTGGAGATCATCCTGTACCTGCGAAGATGCTGAAGACGATCCTGTACTGCAGGAGCGGAAGAAGGAGAAGCGGGAGGAGCAAAGTCAAAACGTGGATGGTGGCCTGTAAGAGCAAAGAAAGGTGTCTGTCCTGTAGATGCGTGAACGGAGTTGTTGTAGGCAAACTCCGCCATTGGAAGAAGGTCCAACCAGTTGTCCTGTGGTAACTGATGAAGCAACGAAGATATGTTAAGGTCTGAATTGTGCGTTCGACTGCCCATCAGTTTGTGGGTGATATCCTGAAGAAAGATCCGCTTTAACCTGTAGACTCCGAAGAAGCTCTCGCCAAAACTTGGACATGAATTGTGGACCTCGATCGGAAACAATGCTCTCAGGAAGACCATGATGTCGGAACACCTCACGGATCACCAACTCGGCAGTTGTCTGACCTGTAGCTGTCTTGTTGCAGGGTAGGAAATGAGCCTGCTTGGTGAAACGGTCAACCACCACAAGAACTGCATCGAATCCACGAGAGAGGAGGAAGATCTGTGAGGAAATCCATAGAAATGGATCTCCAAGGAGCAGAAGGAACAGGAAGAGGACGAAGAAGACCAGAGGGTGCATGATGAGGCATCTTCGACCTGCAGTGTCACAACTCCGTACAAACCTTTCCACAAAACCTCGCAACCCAGGCCACCAATAGTTGCGAGTCACCAACTCAACTGTCTTGGCCACACCAAAATGTCCTGTAGCCGGGGTATCATGACAATCCTGTACCACACGAGTCCTGCAAACACCAACAGGAACGTACAGGAGACCTTCCCGGTACAGGAGTCCATCCTGTATGGTGAACAGGTTGTAGTCTGGACGGGAACTGGAGGAAGAGGAACTTGCAACGTCAGGATGAATGTGTGAGAACACATTCTTTGCCAAGTCGTCTGTAGCCAACTGCGAACGGACGTCCTGTAGGAGTGTTGAATTTGCTGGAGCCTGATGAACCTGCAGTGCCGCAAGCCGGAATCGATCAGGACCCAACAACACTTGCCTTTGACAGTCAAATGCAGGATCGCCCGGGCTTGGTGCAAGGTAAGAGCGCCTAGACAATGCGTCCGCCTTGCCATTCCGAAAACCGGGCCTGTAGACATGACGAAGTCAAAACGTGATAGGAACTCCGCCCACCTAGCCTGTCGCCGACTGAGAACTCGAGCCGTTTGAAAGTACTCCAGGTTCTTGTGATCCGTAAGAACTTGTACAGGATGTGCAGCACCTTCCAGGAAATGCCGCCACTCCTCAAACGAATCCACAATGGCCTTGAGTTCCTTGTCATGAATCTCGTAATTGATCTCCGCCGACAGGAACTTACGAGAGTGAAAAGCTACAGGATGAAGCAACTTGTCCTCTCCAACTTGCGATAGGACGGATCCTACTGCAAAATCCGAGGCATCTGCTTCAACGAAGAAAGGACGAGAAGGATCAGGATGTGCTAAAATCGGAGCTGTCGTGAAGGTGTCCTTGAGTGTTGTGAATGCATGTTCCGCCTTGTCGGACCAAGAGAAAACCTCTGTGCGCTTGGTGAGTTCCGTGAGTGGAAGTACACGCTTGGAGAAGTCCTGTATGAACGCCTGTAGAAGTTTGCAAAGCCAAGGAAACATTGTACATCTCGTACAGACTTGGGCCTCTCCCACTCCACGATGGTCTTCACCTTGTGCATGTCCATGGAAACGCCAGCAGGAGAGACGATGTAGCCCAAGAACTCCACAGAATCCCTATCGAAAAAAACTTCTCCAACTTCGCATACAGGCCATGCTCACGAAGCCGCTGTAGAACCAACGTACATGCTTGTCATGTGCCGCCTGGTCCTTGGAGAAAATCAAAATGTCGTCGAGGTAGATCACCACAAACTGGTCCAAGAAGTCACGAAAGATGTCGTTCACCATGTGTTGGAACACGGCTGGGGCATTGGTAAGGCCGAAAGGCATCACCGTGTACTCGAAGTGTCCATACCTTGTACGAAAGGCAGTCTTCCACTCATCGCCGGGAATCCGTACAAGGTTGTAGGCCCCTCGTAAGTCGATCTTCGTGAACACCTTTGCTCCTCGCAGCCGATCGAGAAGTTCCGGGATCAATGGCAACGGGTACCGATTCCGAATGGTACTTGATTCAAACCCCTGTAGTCCACAACCAAACGTAAGCTCCCATCCTTCTTCTTGACAAAGAAGATAGGCGCTCCTGCAGGGGACTTTGAGTGACGAATGAAGCCGGATGCCAAGTTGTCCTCGATGTACTGGCGAAGAACCTCCAACTCTGTGGGTGACAATGCGTAAATCGGTCCGAACGGTGGAGTCTTTCCTTCTGCAAGATCAATAGGACAGTCGTAGGACCTGTGAACAGGAAGAACTGTAGCCTTGTGCTTGTCAAAAACGTCCTTAAAGGTGATACTTGGATGGTAGGAAGAAGGAGGAGAAGGAAAGGAAGAGGAGAAGGAGATTGAAAAACAGGAGAGTCAGACACAGGAAAGGTAGAAGAGGACGTAGGAGTTACTTGAAAGGCAAAAAGGTGGAAAGGAGCAGGATCAGTGGTAAGTTCATGCATGGTAGTGGTAAGAACTCGGAGAGGAGAAGGAGGGAGCTGTGACTGAAAAAGAGGAAGGATCTTGGGGGGTGGAACAGAAAAGAGTAACAAAGAGGCAGGATTGGGAGAAAATGTGGATGTTGACAGTGTACAGGATTGGAAGAATCCTGTACAGAAGTCCGTGGTGCACAGGAGTGAGGAGAGCCTGTGAGTGTGCTGACGAACCAACAGGAGGTGGATCCTGTTGAGGAGGAACCTTCGACACTGATACAGGATTGGAAGAACCCTGTACAGGAACCGCAAACTTACAGGAGTGGAGAGAGCCTGCGGATGTGCTGAGGAACTGACATGAGGTGAATCCTGTCGAGGAAGGAGTCTTCAACACTGGTACAGGAACAGGCACGGTCAATCCTGTAGCTTGTACTGCCTCAGACACCAAGGATGTATCCTGCACGCAGGAAGGTACAGGATTGATCCTGGCTGCTGGAGAGGAAAACGTGAGCGTCCTAGACCTCCAGTCGATCTGCGGATTTGCAACAACGAACCATGGCATGCCAAAAATGATGGGAGTCGACCGAGTCTTGATCAAGTTGAAGGAAATCGAACAGTTGAATGCACCATGATGCAAGAGAGAGGTGTGGTAGCGTGGGTAACTGCGCCAGAAGCAATCAAACGACCATCGGCCACCTCTACAGGAACTGCACGCTTCAACTTCACCACCGGAATGCCATGCTGAGCTGCAAAAGTGTCATCCATGAAACATGCATTTGCACCAGTGTCTAACAGGGCAAACTCCTTGAGCTCTCGGTTATTGAGGCGAATGTGTACAGGAAACTTGAGTGATGGAATGGTATGAGCAGCACCAATGGAGCCTGCACCTACGTCCAACTTCGCGGCTCCTAGACGAAGTGGACATTGAAGTTTTCCGACTGAACTTCAGCTTCGGCTTCACGCGTCTTGAACTTCTGGCTTTATTAGGACATTCCGCCACCTTGTGTCCTGCTGCACCACAATACAAGCATAGGTTCTCACCCCGACGACGTTGCTTCTCAGCAGTTGAAAGTGGGCCACGCTTGGATTTGTTAACCTCCATAGGAACTGCTCCAGAAGGTGTCGTAGGAACATGTGCTACGGCTACAGGATTGGTTGGCAGGAACTGCTGACGGAATTTTTCCTGACGGCGCTCGAACAAACGGTTGTCGCAGCGAACGGCCTGTTGCATGATCTCCGCTAACGTTTGAGCATCCGGTAATGTAAGGAGAAGGTCCTTCACATCATCCCTCAGCCCAAAACGGAAGTGTTCGATCAATGCAGTCTCGTCCCATGGAATGTTCGTGCACAATTGCTGAATTCGGATGCATAAACGGAAGCTGGTCTGGATCCTTGTGTGAGCTTCCGTAACTTGTGCATGCAGAACGGTACTTATCAGGATCTCCAAAAGGCTTCAAAGGCAGCCACGAAACCTTCAAAGTCTTCCATCAATGGGTCGTCACGCTCCAGCAAGGGAGCAACCCAAGCTCGTGGAGATCCACTTAGTAAGGATGCCAAAAGCATCCGTCGAGTAGCGGCGTGGTTGCATGCGGATCAAGAGCGGATCTGATTCAGGAAACCTTGGAAATCGGCGATTGCCACTGAACTTTCTGGCATGCTGATCTTCGGCTCCGAGAAAAGTTCGATGAAGAAGGAACCACCGATGCCTGAGAGAGAGCCTGCGCAGCAGCCTTGGAGGATGCATCAGCAGCTGCATGTGCCGCATGGTGGAGCCTTGCAGATCGGTGACCACTTGGCGCAAAGTGGCCAGCTCATGAAGCAACATTTGGTGCTCGCGTTGAAAGTGCTCAAAATCGCCATGATCTTGAAAGAAAAAAGAGAAAACGAAGGAAAAGAATCAAGGAAAAAAAAGTAGCTAGGAAACGAGAGCTATGAAGCAGTTACTATCAAACTGTCAAGCCACGATCCAGGAACAGGAAGAGCAGGATTCCAAGAGAGGAAGGCTTGACTCAGGAGCAGGACAGAAACAGGAACTAGGAACTCAGGAAAGACAAGACGCAGGACAGGATCAGGATAGGACCAGGAAGGACTGGAAGGAGAAGGAACAGGACAGGATCCAGGAGCGAAGGAACAGGACAGGATCCAGGAGAGACAAGAGCAGGAGGCAGGAGCAAGACAAGACAAGAACAAGACAAGAACAAGAATGATCGTAGAATGACTGGTGTTGATAGTAACTGATTGTACAACAATTAGGTCGGAGCTTTTATGCTCACAACTCCAAGCTAATCTAGTCATCTAGTCATGAGCTAAGAATAGTGTCCCTTATCCTCTAGGCATATCCTGTAGCATATCCTATAGGCATATCCTATAGGAATATCCTATAGGTATATCCTGTAGGAATATCCTGCAGGCATATCCTGTAACCCGTATCCTGTATCCGAAATCCTGCATCCTGTATCCTATATCCGGAATCCTGTATTCTGTATCGGGTTTGACACCTTGTGCTGGTACATGAGCGGCAACAGCTTCAACCTCCATTGGGCAGGTCCATCCCAACATGAAGTGGAACGAGAGCACGTGAAGGCGCAAGTGAGAGAGGTGACGACTCATATTGTTGTGCCAGCCTCAAAGCATCGTCAAGAGTCACTGGAGCTAGTGCATGCACAAGCTCCACAAGGTCTTGACGAAGTGCTGGCCACAATATACCTAACTTGATGCGTTCCGACATGTTAAGTTATGCATGCAGCAAAAGGCTTCGAAAGCGAACACCAAACTGCATCACTGACTCAAATGGCTCCTGACGAATACGATGCAACTGCTGAAAAGCATCATCACAGTTGTCTGCATGCCCAAATGCATGTTTAAAGATCTCTGGAAGAATATTCCAATCTCCACGAGTTGCAACGTCCAGACTATTGTACCACTGCAATGCCGTCCCTTGAAGACAAGTAGGAAACTCACGCAAACACTGAGCACTGTCTCATGAATGATATGTGGCAACCATAATGAAGTGGTCAAACCAATGGTACACATTATCTCCAGGATTTCCGCAAAAGAAATCCAGCCGGACACGGGGGTTTGCAACATGAGTAGGAGGACCTTGGACCGTGAATGCTGCCATCGACTGAGAATGATTGTTCAGTTGCATACACATGGCATCCAATAACTGCATGAGTAACTGCTCCACAGACAAGGGATTTGCCTGTTATACCATGTACGAAGAAAAGACAAAATCTACAAGAAAGGAATAGATCTAAACAATGGAAAAACTAGACCTAAGAAGACAAAGAAAAAAGACACAAATCCGAACACTTTGTAGGGACAATTAGAGGTGCCCCTCATTTCACCAATGTGAGAGCTCGGAATATAGAAATGTCCATTAGTTCAGAAACCCTAACTTATATACAAGAACGAGTGGTTCATATTGAATTCCAATCCAACGACTATCAAAATCCACTACATTAATAATAGTATGTGCACATGCACAGTACATGTGGATCTTACAAATACATTATAGTATTCACATTTATTTAAAATTTATATATATATATATACAATTTATGATTATTAGTTACTTTTATAATAATAACTTTATTTACAATGCAAGAGGTGGTAAGTCCATTACAATCTTCATTCGTTCTCTGTCTAAGTAGAATACATTAGATATGCTTATGCAAATCCATTAAAGAGTTATAGACGTTAGTTTTGAATTTGAATTTTAAAATTTTAAAATTAAATATTATAGAATAGTGCAAGTTTGACACTTAACTATTAAATTGATGTAGTGTAACTTAAGAGATTTAACTTATTTACATGCTTTTACTATATGAAATTTTCTTAACATACTTAACTGATGAATAGTACTTAAAGACACTTAACTATTGGTGCTGGTGTGCCCATTACTTTACATAAGTTTTCATTAGTTCACAATAAATGATAAGGATATATTATATTATTTATATTTACAAGTATTGTTGTAAGTTGTTACTTTATTAAAACTATATGTAATTATTTATATTCAATAAAGCTCCAATAAATAAATAAATAAACTTTCAATTCAATATGCCAAAAGAAATAATAAATAACACATACTTCAAGTGTACATCGTCAACTTATTTCGCTTTAGATTTCTTCAATGCGGCTTCTCTTTCAGCAGATTGTTTTGCAATCCTCTCAGCTCTCTCCCTTCTCTCCTTTTTCTTCTCTTTCTTCTGCTCAACTGCACACACGCACATATGTATATAATGAAATCCACCACGTACGCATGCACACAGTTTTATATTGTGTAAAACAATACTTGACTCTCTCTCTCTAACACACGCTGGGTTTTGTTCAATCACAAATGCAGTGTGTGTGTGTGTGTGTGAGAGAGAGAGAGAGAGAGAGAGTTTTACTTATTAATTTCAAGGTAACATTCATTAAGAATTGCTTCTACTCACTCATATGTACACGCACCATAAAATGTGTATGTATATGCTATAATAATGTGACCTGTTTCTTTCATCAAATGCAAACAAAACGACACAATTACATTACAGTTTTTATAGGGTAGTGTTTTTATACACGAGAGACAATAGAGATATGCACGTGAGTACATTACATATACATGTATCTACACACACACACACACACACTGTATGTATATGTTACCTCGGCGGGTTTAGCTTTTGAAGATGGCTTTGCGGGTGCAGCGGTCTCTACTCTGGGTCCTGTCTTTACTTGGGGCTGCTCTTTCACATTTAATTTTTTAATATAACTTTCTATCTTCTGCTTAGTAAGCTCTTGTATCTACACAAGTTTAAGACATTAATGTTAGTGTTGAAACCGGGTTTAATGAGAAAGTAGCATTTAAATATTTTATTATAAATCACTAAAATGCATTGTGTGTGCTTTAACATGCATGTGTACAACTGGTTAGAAAGAGAGAAGTTCATATGCTTTATCCAGTTCAAACTTCTTTGCACAGTAAACATACTTGGTTGAAAGCTTCCACATACAAGAACGATATACAGTACATAACAAACATACATGTATATACACATCTCACGCAACACACAAGTACGTACCGTGCGTTCACGCCACTCTCGTTCCCACGCAGCATCAAAAAACTCATTAGCAACGTTAGCCTGTGCTTCCAGTAATATGTCTCTTTCTTTCTTCTTTTGTGGATCTTTTAAATCCTCTTCTGTCCAATCGGATTCTTTTAACGCGTAACTTATAGGACCTAAGATAAATTGGAAAAGACATACATCAGAATATGTATTAGACCTTGATATATACGAGTGTGTCTATGCACATATATACACACATAGATACCTTTTAGATACTATATTTAAGCATGTATGTGCATAATTTACATATGTAATACATATAATTGAGACCTATTAACTATATATATGATATCATGTGTTAGAAGAATAACAACTTATATTTAAACAATATATATGATTATCTTACCTTCCAATCGGACGGTCGAGGTGGCATCGGCATATTCTGACTTCAGCTTCAACAGCTTTTTTAGCCTTGTAATATGATACGTTCTTCACTATTGATGGATTTTCCAGAGTTCCTAGTGGATCCTTTGCCACTAAGACCTGTATCACACACACACATACATATCACACACCAACATGTATGTATGCGTGTAGAGAAAATTACCTGTTGCATTGTTTCCCACCCGGGTTCTTGATTACTAACAGCCTTTTGTGCTAGTCTATCATTTCTCCATTTCTGCAAATATTAGTTTATTATAAATATCACACGCACACACGTAAGCACACAGCAGACAGACGCACAGATACACACACTCTCGCGCGCGTGTGCACACTCACACACGAACCTCATAATGCCACCACATGTCTCTTTTAGTATCCTCGTCTACGCTTCACCATATTTTAGCTCTGGCTCTGTAAACAGATAAAATTCCGCTGTGGCAGGATCTTCTAAACTTTCTAACAATGGCTGAAACATAAATATAGTTATGTCGCTAATATATTATATATGCATATATGTTATGTATAACATATCTATAGTTAAATGTTATAGTATTACCTCATCAGGAACATGTAGCTTCTTGAAGGCGTTGAGTGCTCTTGTTGGTGCATTGAGAAGCTGCATGTCACTATTGAATTAAAATAGATATATGAATATTAAACACACACACACAGCAGTAGGAATCATGTGGATCTAAAGTATATAAAATAACAATAACTTACTCTTTCAGTATGAAAACCGGGTACCCAAGCATCTCCATTGCATTCGGTACATCTCATGACACCCTAGAAAAATGCAGATAGTAATCAAAATCTAAGGACTCTAAATCCTTCATATATAATGTTACATCCATATATGTATATAAGCGTAGTGTATGTGTATATGTGTTTTAGTATGATATGCGTAACACTATGAATACAGACACATAAATATATATAAATACCGTTCCAGAGCAATTGTACATTCTTTTGAAGGGAGTGAATACCCAAGTCAGTGCTAGCCGGCGCACTTTTGATCTGTACACGTCCTTCTGTTACTCCTGTAATAGCATTTCTGGTGTCAAGCTCTCTCTGTTGAAAAATCAAATTAAAAAAAAAAATTAAGAAACAATTAAATAGGGCGCAATATAATCTTTATGCTTTGAGAGTAAACAACATGTATTGCATGTATGAGTATACATATTTTCGAGTATACCTGGGAATAACCTATAGTATAAATAAGTACTTAAAGGAGGGAAATTACAATCAAAACGAATGTGAAAAATAAGTATATAGCCAAAGCTATAAGAATCAATTCACGTGTATAATCATTAACCCAGATATAGAATATACTGCATATTCTACAGCATATTCTAGTTTTCACATTATAGTAAAAACTAGACTTGGCGAGAGAGAGAGAGAGAGAGAGAGAGAGAGAGAGTGCTTTAAAGATACTTCGTAATTCCAAAGTTAGATTTAGATAAACAAAACCATACCCATGTTCACGACCAGATATTGTATATTCCCGGTACCTCTGCAGGTGTACATTATACCTTCCCAGCCATTGCATGTTTTGCATTCCCTGTTACACGTACATATAGATAAAAGTATAAGTATCTTAATAAAACATTAAAAATAACTAACCTTTTGCCATATATTTTGGTCATGACATCTAAGGCCAGAGAAGTGTGCCCAGCAAATGCACATCCCTGAAAATGATGCACACATACACGCATAATAAAAATATATACATGCTTATAGTAATTAGCAAATGGTCATATATATTTATCTAAGATGGCCTTTACGAATATATATACATTTCCCTAAAAAAAACAGTAACAAGAATGAGCTTTTCTATATAAGTGTTTTCATTCGTAAGTCTGCACGACTGCGCACCAGAGAGAGTTTAAACAGATACACTAAAGTTATGCAAGCATATCTATATAAACTGCATATGGTCTCCATATGTATACAAAAAACCACCATCACGCATTTTATACAAATCGACTACACCCACGCACACATGCACACACACACACGCCACAATGATAAAGCTTTAGCTCAATCACAACTAAACTAGCAGAATGTACGCAAACATGTAGAGACTCACATATGATATATTGCATACATTTAAAACACATATAAATAATAGGATTGCCACAATCATCATACATTTAGAATATAGATGCACATGTATGAGCAGGGCAGCAAAAACTTAACAGCTTAACTTTACATAGATTAAATGTATGTAACACATTATATCTAACAAAGCTAATCCCATTTCCTACAACTTCTTGTGTGTGTGTGTGTGTGTGTGTCATTCATGTGTACAGATACATATAATGCGAGGGTGGAAAAAAGAGAGAGAGAACACACACACACACACACACAGATATATATATATATATATATATATGCATGAACGCATGTGCACTGCGTATACACATAATTGCTTACTAGAACATTAATCCAGCTGCACTTGTGATAAGCTTGGGGACCCCAAATCCCGATTCAGCAAACTCTTTGGCTGTGCATCCGAGATGAAATGCAGTGAAAGCTACGAGGTCCGCCACTACTGCGGCCCTCTTCACGACCCCCGCCACTGCCTGCTTCACACCCTCCATTTCTTTCCTATCTACATAAACCCTAAATCCCTCACAAACCCTAAACCCCTGTATTTTAAAATGTGATTATACATTTGAATGTAACTTATACACAAGCATTATCGTCAATTCACCTTTAGAATATGATTAGCAATATGGATGTTTTAGAAGTCTATAATGTAATAACATATATTTATTTAATTAATTCTTATATATAAATTGAACTTCCTAAAATAATTAATATCGATCATTGAATTGCCCCTTTACTCCTTATTTTAAATTAAATGTTTAGATCTTTTTATAAAATAAATATTGTTATATAACTTTATGTATAAGAATTATAAAGGATTGTATAGTAATGCTTATATAAGATTTTATATAAGATTGTTGTTTATATGGTAACAATTTTATTTAGAAATATAAAGTTTTATTAATAATACTGTTATAACTTATTTACTTGCATGATAGCATTTCATGTAAAAGAAATTTTATTTGATTTCCTTGTATGATAACAAAAAAGTAATTTTTAATTTATATATATATATATATATATATAATCATGTAACTATTTAAATTTTTTAATGTGTTTGTATTAGTTTGGATTGTTTTAAATTTAATTAACTACTGTTATAACTTGGAGATTAAAATATAAATGTCACGTATTCCCTTTTGAAAACTTCGATTTAAAATTCTTATACACTCATAAATAACACATACAATCGATTATTATTTAATAAATTTACTAGACTTTTAATTCTAAATGAGTTCTCTTATTTTTTATAAGCTTCAAATTATAATTAATAAAATTATATTCATTTTTATTTTCTTGAAATGAACAATTATGTAAAATTTCATAAATTAACTATATAAATATCTTATACAACTTATAAATATATTAATTTTAACTTTTTTAATCATTTAATTACAAAATCAAAAAATACATGTTTATAAATAATTTATTCTTATAACAATATATTGATTTATCCTTTACAATATATTGACATAAATCTTTTAAATTATATGAGAAGAAATTTTTAAATTATTTTTATTTTTAATTGTTTAGCACTAAGTTATATGTTGATTAATATTTACAAGTAAGATTTATAATCTTAGTTATATTTAATATATATCTTTATATATTTAGCATTTATATATATATATATATAATAAAAAACAACCAAAATAAATTTAATTAAAAAGTATGCATCTTTATATTCAAGGTCAAGAATAAAATTATAAAAAGAAGTTAAAATTTTATAATAAGTCATATGTATGAAAGGCGATAGGGAAAACAAAGATGACGACTATTAAAGCATGACAATTAAAATCAATTTATTATAATTTTGATATATACTGTTTATCAATTTTATAAAGCATGATTAATTATTTATTAATCCTATAAAGTGTAATCAATCTTGAATATATATTTTTTTTATTGCATAATGATATGTGCTCATTTCTTAATTGTGTAAAGAGTGCTCAATCTTGAATATTTTATTTTATTTTATTTTCATTCAAAAAGGTGTGATTTTTAAGTAATAATAAAGAATGCACAAGTGTGTCGAGGTTTCGTATTAAAACATGAGTAAATAAAAATGTGTTTGTGAAGGTGATTAAGTTAATTTAAAATATTATTAATAAATTAAAATTTTAATTTTAAATGCGTTATAAAAACTATTTTATGTCTTGGATTGTGTTATTAAATATAAAGTTAAAATATGCATAAAATGATAAGAGTAACTCTATATAAATTATCTAAAATAACATATATTTAAAATAAATGTGTTATACCTTTTTGCAAATTGTCTTTATATTAATACTCTTTTTAATTATTGTTAAACAATAATTATAAGAATTACATAGTATTCTTTATCTTTAAATCCAATCTTTAAATCAAATTTCATAATTATAATATATAAATAATATTAGTAAAATTATTTATATTTAATAACTCATCCATAATAAAAATAGTTTAAATTAATAATTTCACAATATATACACACTTATACATTTTTGAAATTATATTATTAATAGCACATACAATTATTATAAATGATTTTATTAATTATCTAAGATGTCTATTATAAAAGATTTAATTATTTTAGGAATAATTACCTTTTATTAGTTAAATTAAATTTAATATTTAAATTATCATAAATTAAATGTTTAAATTTAATTATATTAATAATAGATAAGGTTTATGAGCAACAAAATTAATATAACTTAAAAATAAATCATTAAGCATTCATAATATATTTATGTGAAAATAAATTTTACTTTCTTAAACATATAAAAATATTATTCTTTTTTATAAAGTATTTAATGTATATTATAAAATGACACATACATATGTATAATAAATATTCATATATATCATACACCTTATTATTCATTTATTCAAGCATATTTTATGACTTAAATTTTTTATGTAAAAATCTAGTTATTATATGAAAAAAATAAATTTAAAGACATTATAAATATAATGTTAGCAATCTTAAAATATTTATATGTGAAAACAAAACAAAATACTAATTTATATAAATAATCCTAAAACAATATAAATAAATTATTTTTTACCTTTACCAATTTAAAATTAATATCATATTATGTTATATTAAAGTACAGTGTATTTAGATAATGCTTTTAATTTCAATGATTTTTTGTTTAAGATGCATTATGGTAATACTAAATAAATTTATTATATACTTAATTTTAATGGATATAAAATATTTATACTTTTTTAAAAATCTTAAGATAATATAATAATTTAATACTTTTAAAAAACTTTTAAAATATTTTGTTTTACTTTAAAAATGCATCATAAAAAAGAAAATGTCATGTAACATATGTTTAGAATATATAATATGTATTTTATTATTTTAAAGTTAATGCAAATTTATGTCATTTTTTTGCATTACAATTATTGTTATTTTAATATTTTTTTTTTATAAAATAATGATATAGTTTTGTGAAAATAGTGTTGTAATTTAATGTTTTAGTGAAAAAATGTTGCAATTTTGTGAAAATATTGTAATTTTATAATTTTGTAAAAGAATGATATGATTTATGAAAAATTATTTTGATTTTATTGAAAAGTGTTGTAGTTTTATGATTTTGTAAAATAGTGATATGATTTATATAAAAAAAATGTTATGGTTTTATAAAGAAGTGTTGTATTTTTATGATTTTGTAAAATAATAATATGATTTGTTAAAGAATGTTATAGTTTTATAGTTTGTAAAAAAAATATTGCATTCATAATAATCACGGTTATATAAGATTTCAAAATAATTGTAATTAAAAATTATAATAAATTTTTTAAAAGATAAATGGGTAATTTTTTTAATGAAATACATAACAACTTTCTGTTTTTATTTAACAATAAAACAAATATTAAATTTTTATGTTTTTCATTATTCTTAATAATTTATCAGATTATATCTAAGTTAAGATTTTATAACAATTGTTATGAAATGTATATTATAATGTGAAACTTCAATTCTTTAATCATTATAATATGTCAAACGTTTTTTCATTTATAAATATTTGATTATATATGATCATGTTTTGACATGAAAATAATTAGTGAAATTTTTCATAAAAATTCACATACGTAAAAACTCACAAGAAATACATAATAAATTTTCATGCGATTATTTCTTATACACATGCTATACAAATAAAACGGTTATGCATTCTATCTATATAATACATCTCTCTCTCTCTTTCTCTCTCTCTCTCTCTCACACACACACAGCAGACAGCAGGCACAACGTTATGTAGATGGAATATTTGCAGCTAAAACATAAGCTCCTGCATTCCGGGGGAAGGTCTACAACCCCCTTCATAGCAGCAGTACCATAAGCACCTCCAGTCCAAGGCATTCGGATCATATGGCATGTTCAAGATGAGCTCCCTGCATGCCCCAGCAAGTCGATCATCCAGACGAAGTGTTGCTTTCCTGGTCGAATCGGTCCATCTGCATGGAACAGAAGAAGCTCACACCGGCAGCAAGGTCGCCTCTGTGACTGCAGGCAAGTAACACACTTATGAAACTGACATCGTTTAGTTACCATTGCGTTCCACGCAATCACATCAGGTTCTTGCATTCTATCAAACCATCTTTGCATCTCTACGTTCCCTGCTGGGAAAATGCAGATATCAAGAAGGGCAGTATCGAGCAGCGGCATTGTGGTTGTGAACTCCAAAGCCAGCTCGAACTGTCTGTTCACTGCATAAGCAGAGAGCATTGCTTTCATTGCAGCCATATCCCAAACTTGCATCCCGTCAAACATTTTCCTTGCCTCTTCCACGTATCCATACTGTGCATATCCATCCAGCATAGTGCAGTAATATATCCATCTCAAGCGTGCACCTTGCCTCTTCCAGATGTCCGCTCTGTGCAAGTCCACTAAGCATTGCATTACAGGAACAAAGTCTTTGCTTTGTCGGTATGCCCATTCTGGGCATACGCCGAAAGCATTGCTCCCCACGAGACAACTGTTCGTTCCGGCATTGTCTGGAACACCTTCTCCGACTGGAGCAAGTCTCCAGCTTGTGAGTATCCGGCTAATAGAGCTGTCATGAGAAGACTGTCCATTCTGGCAACATGTGTTTTGCTTCCTCGAGTCTTCCGTTCTAGGCATCTGCAATCAGCAGTGTCGTTCAGGATACCACGTCCCACTCTTGCGTATGTGCAAACACTGTCTTAGCTTCATCCACGAGTCCACCGTAAGCACACCCTGACAATACAACAGTGCATGAGATGAGGTCCCATTCAGGCATGTTTTCATACACCTGCTTGGCTTGCTTCATAGCCCGGCCTGCGTATATACCCTGAGTAACGTTGTCTAGGCAACTAGAGTCCTCTCCGGCATCTGCTCAAAACAGATGCTATATTCTCTAGTTCACCACCGGCACCGTATGCAGACTGTCTCTCTCATTGGCATGTTGTAGAAACATATTCTCGGCTGCTTTATATGCCCTCTGTGGGCATGCTGACAACATGAAGTTCCATAAGAAGACGCCCTTACAGTAGTGGTGTCGAAGAGTTGACGAGCGGATTCCAGGCTTCCAAGTTTGTCATAGAGCTGGAGAAGCATGTTAGCTATAAAGGGTCGTATACCAATCTGTGTTGGATGCTTATTGCAACTTCTGATAAGCTCCATGCATGCATTGCGGTCTAGCATTGCTGCTACAGTTGAAAACACATATTACAGTTCAAGAAACCATTTGTAAATGTGTGTGTGCGCGTGTGTGTGAGTGAGAGAGATGCAACTATATGGAAACACACACACACACACACACACACACACAATTAACAAAAGATATTTCATTCAATTCAATTCACATATTTGGTTCACTTGACTGTTGTTTTTTTTGGAAAAGTTTATGATTAGTACTTAACTCTGGGCCTAGCTCTTCCCATGTTCCCGCACGCAGCCAAAGTTGGCACTTCGACTGCAAATGGCATGTTGATCATCACCATCCGAGGTTGTGCAATGAGTGCATCAAGACCATCACTTCCTCCGTACAAATCCAGCTCTATGTCAGCATTACGATGCATCTTGAAGAGCCTCAAAGATTCCTCTCCGAGGCTCCAACACACGACAAACTGCCTCCAAGGTTGCTTATAGAATAACGTCCTGTAACTGTCCACAAGACTGTCTTCGAAGGATCTCCTGTTCTGAATCGTCTGCTTTATCTCTCCATAGGAAGACACGTATTGCCAGTTAACATCTTTACGTCAATCCTCGTGTGAATTTTGTGTGTTGGATTGTGTCCGATGATAGCAATGGTCTCTTCCACAGCCTTGGCCTCGTCACGGAGTGCGCCAACACCTGCTTCTGCAGCTTGGAGGCAGAATACAGCACCTGCAGTTGCAACATGGCAGATTCATCTGTCACCGTGGTGTCTCGAGGCATTGGTTGCAGGAGCGGGAGACAAGGTATCAAATGCAAATGCAGCATACGTATGTTCTTTGTCTTACTTACATAGAACAAACTCAAGTGTACAATTTGGTGTTCAGCCAACATCTTGCGCCACCCAAGCAACAAGTTGGTGGTACTACGGAAATAAATAGAAACATTGATATCAACATTGGGGAGTTACGCGTACTTCTACATCGACGTGCAATGGCACGAGGGTAATGTAGGCTTACAGTAACTTTGAGCCAGGTGTTCACGATGGAAGTTCTAGATGGGTTCTGCTCTAGCTGCATGTCTCCACAATTGGAGGCACTGTATCCTGCTTCTCTGCAAGCATGTTGGACAAGCTGCACGGTTGCCTGGCTAGCCCCAGCAACACGAGAAGCTGTACAATAATCTCCATGAGGGATCAAGGGCCTGCCTGCGACATCATAAAGTTCCAAGCTCCCATATTGGAAAAGGGCCAAAATTTGTCAAGCACATGCTTTGCAAGGTTCACACACTCACATTGCCCATACATCTTTATAAGGGCACTCGTCAATGCCGAGTTTAAGGTACCTTCGAGGTCCATGCTCCAAGGCCTCACCATTCTGGGCATATGCTGAAATAATGTTCGTGGGCGGATGCTTTCAACTTGATGCCCGAGTGGGACATGCCGGTGGACGGCAATGGTAGCAGCATATGCCCAGGCTGGGCAAATGCAAAAGGCCTCTTCCATGAAAGAATATTCTTTGAGCTAACAGTGTAAGTTCCTTCATAGCGCTGGATGGAATTTAAAAGCCGTGTGCTGCTGGTGGTACGCACATGTAATGCACCAGCATTAGAAAGCCACTATGGCCTCGATGCAAGGAGAGCATGAACTCTTAACGTCGTCAGGAACAAGCCGACTAGTTTCTGTCAGACCTGCTTTGTTGGAGAACATGTACGTGTTGACAAAGTTGAGCCCGGCAACCACGCCATAAGCAATCTTCCTGCAAGGCTGGTGCATAAAAATCTTCCTGATTCCTTGAACCATTCTACCAACTGCTTCAATTTCTTCAATGTCCTCGCTCACCACTTGCATCACCCATACCACCTTTGACCAATCTATGTCGATCTCCTGCTGCTCACTGATACTACAGCCGCCTTTTTCCAGGAGCGTAAAGTAGAAGCTCCCAACATAGCAAAATTCGTCCCTTAATTGGTACTCAACTGCAGCTACCCTCGCTATGATCCTCAAAACTGCACGGTACCCATACAGTGCCCCCACTTCCGCCTTAGGAACAAGCTATGTATTGCTTCAGCTTCCTCGGTTCCATATCAGCTCAGCCAGCTCAAGCCACGCCTTTGGCCGGACCTCTCGTTGGATACGCTGCAAGAGATCACGGTTCGGCTCCTCCCCATCAAAGAGTCCCCACTTAGGACCTCCTTCACAATTCCCAGGAGCTCTTCTGCCATCTAGATCCAGCTTCAACACCTCATAGCCATCAGCAGCAATGCTCTTAGGTACTCCTGGCATACGCACGTTAAGAAATGCCCTGATAAAGAAAAACAAGACTGGGTCACTGGGTACAGAGTTCTCACCTTGTTGAACAACGTGCTTAGCAGCCAATCCTTTGCAGACCCATTCCGATATGCCTAGTTCATCATGTAACCAACCGGCGGTGACATCCTTAAGCTCGCGCGCCATCGATTTGCCATGCTTATTCAATGTGTCTACAATTTGCCTTACCTTGTCTGCCTTCAATCTTGGAAACAAATAGCATAGAACCTGCTCCACAGTGGATTCTTTCACCATCCTCCGAAATCGGAGGCGCCGCTTGAAATCGCTCACAAACCCTACTAAGCAATTTAAGTAAAGGCAACATTTGGCGGGATGCCGTAAATCACGTGGAACACAATATGCCAGTTGCGGGCATCTGCACTGCACGAAGCCCAGAGTATGTTCTGTACAGTAGCTGACAGACTTGGAACTCCAGTGCAAACTCGAGATCCAAACATTTGGTGAGATGCCCATGAGAGATGAAGGCTGGTGGAACACCATTATAACAACATTTGCCAAAATGCGGGCGAGTACAAGAGTCGGCAAACATTTTCCACAAGGCACAGGAGAAGAGTATCGTGTCATGGACTGCCTTGGTGGTAGGCTACGCTTAGTGAGGCAGGCATCATGTTTACAGAAATGCCCGGACGGGACGTAATCTCGTGTGATACGGCGTATGCTCTGAATGGGCATATCAAAGAAGCCTGATAGGATGCCAGAGTGCAGCACCCTGTCATGGAACACATTGATAACGGCATATGCCCAAACTGGGTTTATGGAGGAAGCAAGGGCTTTGTTTGAGAAAGACGAAGAAGCACGTCGTGTCGTGGAATGCCTTGGCTTCGTAACCGTGTCAACCTCTACTAAACCAAACGCTGCTTTGCCATGCTATCTGCGCTTGGAAACTGGGGTCAATGGCAGCAAACTATATCTGTCACTAGATGCAGTTCATACTTACATCCTAACGCCGTTAGGACGTTAGCTAAAGCGTTGTCAAAAATTATTATTAGTTTTTAAAATCAAAGAATATACTAGAAAATCAAGGTATTTTTATTAATTAAATTAATATCAAAACGTTAGAGTTGTAAACACTTGTTTATTTACAGTGTTAGAGTAGTTTTAGTCAACATAGGAGTTTTAAGTTACATATGTTCTTTTAGAGAATATAATGGAAAAAAAATATATAAGATGAAAATACAAAAGTCAGATGAGAATATAAAATTACGGGTACAATTCTAATATGGTGGTAGTGGCAGAGAATACATTCTAATATATCAATAGAATATGGCAGAGAATACATTCCAATATATCAATACAATATGCCTAATGAGTAGTTATAATAACGGCACTGAGGAAGTTATGTAACTAAAAGTTCTAATAATTGTAAATATCGAGTTGGAAATAAGGGTACAAATTAATATTGACCTTTGTATAGACATAATATATATATATTCTTTCCTTATTCTCAGTAATCTACTTTATTCTTTGTCTTCCTTAGAATTTTTGTCTGTTATTTCTATTGCATTGAGATCCACAGTACTGAATATTTCCATTCAGATTTAAATGATTGAAATTATTATGTTTAGAAGTATCACAAGCGAGATCTGACAATCCAATTATAAAAATTATGGCAAAGACTTATAGACGCAATGGAGGATTACAAGTGTAAATTTCAAAGAATATATAATTGGTGTAAAATGTGCTATATCAATGACAAATTAACAAGGAAATGGTATGTCAACGGATTATGTATAAATTTACAATTATAGGTTCAATTAACTAGACTACATAGTTTAAGAGATGTCATAAAGGAGGCGAAACAAATTAAAATGTTGATACCACCACAATATACAGAAAATGAGAAATACAAACCATGGAAATTACATAAGAGGAAAACCAAGATACGAGGGCAACCCATAATAGTATTGTACACTACTTGTAAGAATGAAGGACACAATGTTTGGAATGTAAAATACCGAAGTGTTGAATGTGTGGAGGAGTAGGACATGAAACAAGACAATGCCAAAATACAGGGTACAAACCACAACTAATGATTGGGCATATCGAAGGCTACCTATCACCCAAATGAGATGCAACACAAAGTACAAACATGTTCATCAAGACAATATAACAAGGATTAAAGGAACGGGAACAAAAGAAGATACCCTCGTGGACTAGGACTGTACTACTATTAGAACAATAATGAAGTTACCACATGCAAGGCTACCATTGTTGCCAACACCTTCACAAATGGGACCACATTTGTTACCAGCTTCACTAATACAATGTAGTGGTAATCCAAATGTTATATGTTTCAAATGTGGGGAGAAGGGACATTACTCTATAGAATGTACAAGATTAAGTAATGTCTAATGTTACATGTGTGAAGAATGGGGACATTATTCACCGGAATGCCCGAGCCATGAATTTAACCAAGGAATATTGTCTCCATAACTAGCATCACAAAGAGTTGAAGTTCAACAAGAAGATGGACAGGAGGAATAGAACCACAAATGCAACCAATCAAAGTGGGAAGATGACATAGAATTACCTTCCACAAAAACATGTGTAGTAACATGAGCTAAGCGGTATAGATCGAAATAAGTAAAGAAGAACCAATCCACAAAAATTGGGAAAAAGAGAAAGCTATAGTGTAAAAAGTAGCAGATCAGATCCATAAAATACAACAAGAAGAAAGGAAAGATCTTATGCAATACGATATGTTATAGTTTTTACTATGACTCCTCTTTACTTTGGACGTTGACTGTTGTTACCTACTGTATTATGTTGACAAGTCCTAAATGTAGTGAAAAACAGCCCCGCTTAGTGCACTTAAGTGTTTAGGGGTAGTCCGGCCGGCTGTCCTTAGATATCTCGAGAAACTCTAAGCGAAGGTAGCACTTACCTTCTAGAAAATCTTACCCTCGTTTTCCGTGTCCCGGTTGGATTAATGGCTAGTTCCGGTGAGTTTGGCATGTCGGATATGCTTAGAAATACCCCCAGGTTTGACAGGTTAGGGTTTAGGGGTTGATGGATAACTCACCAAGTATGTTCCCTCTGGGAATGAGATTTCAGTGCTAGCCCACTTATGTAAACAGGAAAACAGGGGGGGGGCCTCTGTCACATAAATAAGGTAGTATATAGGAGTGAGGGTTCATGACTGAGCTCGTTACTCTTCTCCCGGTGCAAGCTCTAGCTTGTGTCGTCAAGGCACAACCCTCTGTTGTGCCGCCCTAACTTCCAGATGCCAGGGGTACGTCCCACCTTCGGGGTAGCTTACCCTTAACGTTGGCGAATCCATGCCTGGGAGGTCTTGTCGGAATGCACGTTCCAAGAGGCATAGGTTGAGGCTTGTCTCCAGCCTCCTCCTCCACGTCAAGCTAGGTGTAGCACTCACGGCCAAGCAAGGCACATCCGTGTCCTTGTCCAACTGTGAGCGTGGGATCTTGTTTGACAGGTTCATGTTATTTGGTTCCTGAGGGTTCATTGAGGGGTTCTAGAGTCGGCATTTAGGAGCCACATTTGTGGCACTTGGTGCAACTCTTGAATCTAAGGGCTATGGCATGATAGCCCACATCGGGGAAGGCAGTGTCACATGGAGATGTGACACTGGGCTAAACGTCACATGGTACAACGCCTGAGGCACGCCCTTTACGGTTATGTCATGGGCTTGTCGCCAAGGGGTTGGATACTTTAGCAAACAGACATGCTTGTGCTTGCACTAGGGTGCTAAGCCTTGGGCATCCGCTCAAGGGAGGTTAGGTCTCATAACTAGGTGTGCTTTGGCACACTTGGCTAGGGGAGTGTTCTCCTTGGAATTCAAGGGTTGAACAACCTAAACATGTTAGCAGGAGCCCTTTCGTGAGGCACTCGCAAGGTCATGTGCTTAGGGTTATCCCAAACCTAGCCTTAGGGAGTTTGCTTAGCAAAACACTCGTGTCCGCCTATGGCGCACACTCGTGTCCTCACTAAGTACTAGCCCTAGGTCTAGGGTATAACTTGGCCACTCAAACCCTTAGGGGTTAGTCGTGGTTCAGGGTACCCCTAGTCGCCCTAAAGGGGTTGTACTTCCGGATGAGGGTGATTCCTCAAGGGGTAAGTGACGATGCCTTAGCTCTGTCCAGGGGTATGTGTGGAACGCACGTCTCCTTGATGGGGGTTAGGGCATGAGCCTGTCTAGGTCTTCTAGGGCAAGACCCTAAGTCAACTAGGGTTATCCCTCAAGGGTTTTGGGGGTAGACACTCTAGGGAGACTTAGGCTAAACCCTAAGTCAACTAGGGTTATCCCTCAAGGGTTCTGGGGGCAGACATTCTAGGGAGACTTAGGCTAAACCCTAAGTCTCTTGTCCACTTGGGCATTAGAATCTAACCCTAGGGGTCGTTGGGGTTGTTTTGGGAAACTTAGCGTTGCTCACACAGGGTGATGACGCCAAATGGCCACCTGGCAGCCACGTGTTGCCACGTGTTAGCCCTTTGGGTTAAAACTCTGACACGATACAATGGAATAATTGGTGTGATCTACATCAGCATTATCACTTGGAGACCATATTATAACTATCATATTATAACAATTGATACAGTTGAACATAGGGGATTTATATGGAGATAACTACCATATTAAATGCAAGCAATGGTCAATAGACTCCAATTGGAGTAGAGGTGAATATGACATAAATACTTAAAAATGAGAAAGATTGGAATGAGGAAGTATCAATGATAACTACAAGTATTGAAAAGAACAATATTCAAAACATACCCATAAGAGTCAACATTATCAAAGAGGAAGCCTGCAAGGAATTAGGACTTGCACCATTGGAAAGTGCACTTCTTAGTACAAATGGCAGACCAACAAAAAGTAAGACATGTTGGCAAAATTAAAGAGATGTGCTTTGACATTGTGGGAATTAAATATAAGATGTCTTTAGTTGTATTACAATTGGCCAGACCCTATCGAATCTTGTTAGGTCAACTGTGGTTACAAGATGCAAAAGTACAACATGGTTGGGAACATGACAAAATGACATTGTATAATAACATGCAGGAAGCTATCATCAAGACACAACAAAAGTTACAAATTGAGTAACTAACCAAATCCCTATGAATGAAAGACTATGACTAGTATTACAATCTAAATATGAAAAAAAGGTATTGTTTGATAGTAATCTAGATCTTGTAGAGATTGCACATGCTAATTTATATTAGATAACACCAGAAAATGAGAGCCATGACAACACAAAGAAGAATGGAGATGAGAACACGCCTACAAGTGATGCGTAATAGTAACACATGGAAACACTCGGATTAACAAACAAGTTCAAACAATTAAAGGAGCAACAATTAAAGTATGAAATGGAGAACGAGTAATTAAAATGAACCAAACAATGACTGGAGATTATAAGTAATGAAAAGACAAAAGAAATAGAAATCAAGATCTATGAACAAGGTCTACATAAAGTCTGAATTGTGGTGGATTTAGAACTGAAGTACGGGTTGAAGGTGATATACTTATTACAACAAATGCAGATGTATTTGTGGAGTTATGAAGGGGGTTCCAACAACAATTTGAACACACAAGATAGAAATGTTGCCCCAAGCAATACCTAGAAGGTAATAAGCATACCGAATGAATCTTACATTTTTAACGAAAGTAAAGGAATCTTACTCTAAATTATGCTTCTTCTTTTTGTGGAACATATGGTATTTTAGCAAGCGTTAGAATCCAAACAATAACATTATCAACCAACTTGGAGCTTCATCCATCTCCTCATTTAAGCTTTTATAGTAGCCTTCTTTGCCTCAACTGTTGGTTGCTTTTTCTTGCTCATCGTAATGACCCTAGTTTTAACACTAGGAGAATATGCTTAAAATATTTCTGACACAAAGTTGGAAACACTTTGCATAGGTTGCACACTCACACACACCAGCTTAATCTAGCACAAAACTTTTGGTTATACCTAAACTCTCATGCTGACTTGTTGAGCAAATGTTCTCCAAAGATTAATAACTTACATGATTAAACTCTTTGTGCAGAATATAACAAAAAATGATAGAGTAATTAAAAAATTTAGAGTTATCTAAACACCAAAATATCCTAAGCAATCCTATTGGCCGTAAACAACTTGTTCCAATACCAATTGTTAGAGTTTTACCTCATGCCATGATTGTGGCTTGCCAAATGCCAACCTTGGAAACCCCATAAAATCTAGTAAAGTAAACCGTGTTAAGAACCTATCTCTCAAAAACTCACACCCATAGTTGCCAAGTTCACAAACAATGCTCAAGTTAAGATGTGTGGGCTAGCCAAGATACAAGTATCATTCTTAGTTTAACATGGATGAGGCAGCTAGAGCAAGGCCTCAACCACTATACTTGCAAAACATGAACTTGGACAATGCCTTTCAAACTTGTGAGCATTAAGGATAGGCTACCTAAAGGTGGGATGTACCTTTATTATTTAAAAGTTGAAATGATATAAACTTAGTTTGCATTAGTAGAAGAATAATGAACTCTCTTTTTAAACTTCTCATTACATATACTCTACCTTATTTATGTGATAGAACTAGTTCAAGGTTGAGGATTTTAAATCCTATTCCCTATTTGAAATACCAAACTCACCAAGAAACCTAATTGGGAACGTCAAATACATGATGAGAGAGGAACTTTTTGGGTGTGTTATGTAGCAAGGGATTAGGGTTCTTAACATGATTTTGGGCAAGGCTTTTTGTGTTTGTGATATTAGATTGGAATTGAGTATATTTTATGGGCAATTTGTATATATTTTGGTTTTTAATAAGCCAGCATCCATACAATATCACAAGTGGAACATCATCTGTACAACTCCATTGTTTTAGGCCATTACACACTTTTAAGAAGATACTTATGGAATATTCCCTCTTGGTTCTATGGTTGTTCTGTGTTGTATGTAACTCCCTCATGAAGACATTCATGGAATATTATGTTCTTTGCACAAGTTTCACTTGCAAGAGTTTGAGTCTCTCAAATGACATGCCTTCTTGTGTTAGAGAGATGTTCGTATTGCATTGAATAGTGGAGGAGATGCAAAACATTAGCGTTTGGTGGGCAAAAGGGTGGTCTATTTTTGACAAGCCTCACAACACTAGTTGTTGCCCTTCCATGGGCAACCTCAACCTCTCCTTTGTAGGCTCCATGCCCAACAACCAAACCTCCATGTGTCCCTGCCAATGTAGCTCTCATGAGTATTGGTTTGTGGTGTAACCCATTATCACATCAATTTTACACACTGAAGGTCCCCAATTCGAGTTTGGGCAAAGTCATGTGTGGCATTGCTTTTGTGCCCTCACACCCTAAACCTTAAACATGCCCTCATAAACCCTAAAGCAACAAGGGAAAAAAGAACTTAGAACTTCTTTAGGCAATGGGTAGCTTCCATTGTGAATTCCTAGGCAATGTACCTAGTTTGGGTTTAGGTTAGGTTTAGGATTTAAGGTGTGGAGTTTAGGGTTTAGGGTTTATGATGGAAACATGCCATCGGGCTTCCTTTTATTTTTGTTCATAGTTGATAAAGTGATCCTCAAAACTCTTTCCAAAATATAAATTAATTTCCTTGATGCATGTTTTCAACATGTTCATCTTTAAAGTAGTTAAGACATTAAAGTGATTACTAAGGAAAACCCATATCTCATGAGCACTCTTGTATCTTAAGTACATCATAAGAGAGTTAATAAGCTTAGCTCTATCTTCTTTCTCTTTAAGTTATGCATGGGTTAAATCAAAGTTCATTCTTAAACATTCTTCATTGATCACATTTGGTGGATGCTCCACCTTGCCCTAAAGATGGAGAAACTTTGAGATGTAGTTTCTCTACCAATTAACATGGTCACCATGATTTGTCACAAGAGCGGACATCTTTTTGTCTAAGTCAAAAGTCGGTGCTTATGTATCAACAATTAAAATAACAATTCAAACCTTTAAACAAACTGAGAAATACTCATTGCCAAAAGTTTTATTTTAAACTACAATAAAAAAGTACATGCAACACTTTTGGTTCAGTTAAATGAAAGCCTAAAACAATGCCAAGCTTGTTGATCAAAGATTAAATGTTAATTTTTCTTGTAATTAATGTAATATTATTCAAAAATGTTAATCTCTCTTGCATTTTTTAGAAGTGAGAATCCTTTATAAACTACTAGTTCAATCTTTTAGAACACAAATTAACCCAATTGTATTACACTACTCTCATGCAAACTTTAATTGCATACTTTTAAAAGAGCAAATGTGCCATGACTGTTTAGCTCATGCTAATTCCAAATAGTTAAACGACTTTAAATTAAGAGTTTATGAATGGGATCAAATGTAAGTTCGATTCATAGTTGTGTAATGGGAAAACAAACTCATTAAAGTTTTCAAGCTTCCTCCACACATGATGTCCACTTGAGTTTGTGCAGTCAAACTTGTGTGGTCCAATGTGAGTGTGTTCTTAAATAGGCAAGCATTATTTCATCACATTCATCAATGATTTCACTCACCAAACTAGCGCACACTTTCTCCATTGTAAGGCACATGCCTTTGATGCTTTTCAAGTGTTTCTGGCAGAAGTTGAAGCATGCACTAACCATCGTCTTAATGTTCTTTGCATGGACTCAGGAGGAGAGTATATTGAAACTTACTTTGAGGACTTTTATAAGCAACATGGGATTCTCCATCAATACTCTTGTGCACATACTCCTTAGCAAAATGGACTAGCCAAATGTAAGAATAGAACCATCATGAATGCAATAAGACTTTAGATTTACTAGAGTTCCTCTAGCTTAAAGTAGTGTAACAATAGTTTATGTTCCAAATAGATTGCCTCACTCTTTGTATCCAAACCAAATACCAGAGGAAAGATAGACACACACACGTCAAAACATTAGCCATCTCAAGCATTTTGGTTGTTTGACGTTTGCTCAAATAATAAATAACATTCTTGGCAAGCTGGAAAATAAGAGATAAGGAGATGAAAGGATATCGATTATATAACCCTTCAAATTGCCAGATAGCTGTGAGTACTAATGTTACTTTTGATGAGCATGTTGTGTACAAGGAGCAAGTTCATGCTACTCCAAATGATTATGACTTGATGCACTGGGGTCTTGAAGATTGGCTTTGGGAAGATGACACTAAGGAAGAACCTTCTAACATATAAGACTTTGTGAACTCAAGTCCTTCTCCAAATAATTCATCTTCATCAATTCTAGTGAAAATTTAAGCATGTAAATGGGTACCAAAAGTTGAACAACTTACTCACGATCTACCACTTAGTGTGTGGTTGTCACAACTTTGGACATTATAGTAGAGTCCTACATCTAAAGAATTGGATTTTTTTCAGCTACATAAAGAAGCACCTAAGCCACAGAACTTTAAAGAGGCAGTTTTCAATTTGAATACTGAAGATTAGATTGCGGCAATGCAAAAGGAGTTTGTTTTACATTATGAGAACAACACGACATTGTTCAACACATACATTCAGTTGGTTGTTATTGAGCCTACAAGGTATAAACAGTTTTATAAGGCTTGCCTAGTTGTGTTTTTCGCAACTTCCATGAGTGGATTTTGATGGATATTCTCTTCAATGGTTAAGAAAACTAGCATTCATGCTTTTCTTGCTTTTGCTATGCAATTTGAGCAAAAGCAATTTGAAGCCTCTCCTCAGTGGTATAAATGCATTAACAAGTTTTTTTTAGTGAGTTTGAATTTTAAAAAGCTTGAGAGTGACAAAAACTTATATCAAAAGCAAACTTTATATTTCTCATCATTGCAGTTTATGGTGACGATTGTTTTATAACTAGAAACAACATTCATTAAATATAACATGTCAACTACACAGCATATATGTTATGAAGGATAAAGTTATTAAGTATGAAAGTTTCTTGAATATTCAATAGGATATCATTATGATCACCCAAAAGCAATACATTCACAAGCTCCTCAAGAATTTTAGAATGCTTGATTGCAAACTAGTGCCCACTCCAACCATAATGAGTGTCAAGTTTATGCCTTTTACAAACCCTTTTACTATCGATAAATTTGAGGTACGTTGCATTTAAATATTGCTTTTGTTCTAAGCTTATTGAGCATGTGCTTGCATGAACCCACATGCTTTCACTAGCAAGTAAGAACTATTACATTTTCTCAAGGGGATAAATTTTTTATTGGAGAACACTAAATATAAAATTGAAGCTTCATGCATGTAGTGATGGCAGGAAACCTAGACACCAAAAGGTCAACTTCTAAGTATTTATTGTATAGTTTTTGGAGCATATGCATAGCTGTACAAGTGTATGTGGAAACTATGTGCCTATTAACATGACAATACAAGAGCTCACATGTAAGAAATAGTGGGCTAACCTTGATGGAAACACCTTTATGACATGTTGATATAAGTAGGTCAATTAACTCACATGTTCGGTAAGAATTAGCTAACTTACAATACATGTGAGCTCCGTCATATAGGAGCTCCCGTATGAACATGTCAATAGGTGCATAGCTATACACATACATATGTATGATTATATATACAACATGTTGATATCAACTGATCAATAAGTGGATAATTGTACACATGTGATAGAGCATGTTGATATGAGCATGTTAATAAGTGCATAAACTATACACATACATGTGTACAACTGTGTATATGGCATGTTGATATGAGAATAGGTTGTGGTGAACATACCACCAACTGGCCCTTACCTTTTGGTTACATTAATAATTTTACAAAGTTTCTTTATTTATGTTGTAGAGTTTCAACACCAAGGTAAACACATCATATTTTATGTGTGTTTCACACCATGAAGCATTCATTTATGTGTTTAAAACATGGAATATCAACAAAGGTACTACATATATAGTCTCATTTATGTTTAACTACAATATATATAAATTAAGACTTTGGAGAAGTTTTAAGTAAGAAATCAGAAAATATATTCTTATTAAAAAACCACATACAATTGTGCTTTCCCTGCATATATACATCTCTTAATCTTTATGTATCATATCTAATATCTATGACCCAGCCAGACCATCGGCAGCCACATATTATCCAAGTATAACTAAGATAGTCAGTATATTCCAACACTCCACCCTCAAACTGAGAACTAGATAAAACTTTAAGGTGACTTTTCAACTTGACAAATTGTCGTTCATACAATGATTTTGTAAAGAGGTTGGCTAACTATTGATTTGAAGGAATGAACTCCACTTGAATATTTCAATGTGCTACATTCTCTTGAATAAAATGATGTTGAATGTTTGAAAGTGGAAAACCATATTCTTCAACATGATGATAGTAGTCTTGTTGTCATATGCATCTTGTTGTTACTGTTGTGACTCATGTAATAACATATGAATCTAAATAACTTCTTGAGTAGCAAAACTTGCAACAATGTATTTAGCCTCAGTACTAGACAATGCAATAGTAGGTTGTTTCTTATTAAATTATGAAACATGTGAATACAACATTATCTAATGTTAAATTTAACACATAAATAGCCATGTGTAATCATGATGTGAATTTATCCCTCTTTTTCACAATTCATAAATAAATGTCGTTAATGTGAAATAAAAATATTCTTTTTAAACTTAAAAAATGTCAAAGTTTATTTACTATCGAAACACTTAATTCCATGAGGAATATTTTTAAAACATATCCTTGTATTGAAGCATAATTGAATTTGAAATTGCAACTATGGAGAGCTTTTATTAAAGTTAGTCTTAACATTTTCAATCTACAAAACACAATAGACCTAAATATACTAATGGTTAATTTGGTTAATATTATAAAGTATAGTTGGTATGGTTAATTTCAAATGATTATTTTGCATTATAATAATAGTTAAATTGAATAAAAATTTATTTAAAATTTAAAAATTTAAATTCAAATTTAAAAAAATATTTAATTATCTCATGAGAAAGACTAGAAGTCTTTTACGAACTTACTTTACCTCTCTTATTTGAAAAGAGGCATATGGAGGAACATTCTCATTCTCAATTCCAAGTTCATTTGATTCTTCTTTAGGATAATCAAAATTATTTCCTCTTTTTACAACTTGTTGAATGAACTTTACAAAATCATGATCAACATTACAATCTCTCATGTCAAGAAGGATATTATACAAACACAAATATGCAAGGACAACCTATATTATGAGTGTGGGAGTTGAATTCCAGAAGTGGTTTGTTATTTTACCTTGGCTCTAGATGTCCTTTGAGCTCTTGCACCTTGGCGTCTTGTGCTTGAGCATGTTGAACTACTTAGCTAAACTCACTGACTGTTCTTGTTAATGCATTACATAAGTGTGTTTGGAATTCTCCAGCCACTGTGGCTCTTCTAACGCGTGAGAACGCATTTGCCACCACGTTAGCCTTCCTTGCGTTATGCTCAATAAGAAATTCGTCAAACTCCATGAGATTAACCATTCAACAAGCTTGCCGAGAGTTTAATTCTTTCTATATGAATAGATACACCAAAGGCTTGTGATATGTAAACACCTTGAAACTTGCATCATAAAGATAGTGCCTCCAAACTCGTAATGTATTAACAATAGTTAGTAACTCTTGCTCATATGTCAAGTATCGTTGCTCTACAAGATTAAAAGTACAACTCTCATAAGTAATAGGCCTCCCCTCTTGCATAAGTACAACTCCAATGGCCACTCCACTCGCATCACACAATACCTCATAAGGCTTAGAGGGATATGCAATATATAAAACTGGTGCACGTACCAAAGCTTGTTTCAAAGCTTGGAAAATGCTCTCATCTGAAGCACTCCATGTAAAGGGAACGTCATTCCTCAACAACCTAGTTAATAGAGAAGCTTTCTTGGCATAGTCCTTGACAAACCACCGGTAATAACTAGCTATGCCGAAGAAACTCCGTAACTCTTTACATTCTAGGAACTGGCCATTGCTCTACCACTGCCACTTTTTGTAGATCAATCTTGACTCCACTTGGTGTCACAATGTGCCCTAAAGACTACACTTTGCGCTGAGCAAATGCACATTTGCTCTTCTTTGCATAGAGCTTGTTCTCCCGCAACAACTGAAGAACTCTTTGCAAATGCTCCACATGCTTCTTTACATTCTTACTGTAAATAAGAATATTGTCAAGGAAGATCTCACAAAGTCTTGTAAGTAACCACTAAACACCTCAGTCATCAACCGAGTGAATGTGGTTGGGGCATTTGTTAAGCCAAACAGCATAACAATGAACTCAAAATGCCCAAAGCTGGTGTTGAAAGTAGTTTTTGTAGATATCTGCCTCCTTCACAGCAATTTGATGATACCTACTGTGCAAATCTATCTTGGTGAATACCTTGGTTCCACCGAGATGATCCATGATAGTATCCACACGTGGCATGGGCATTCTGTCCTTCACTGTTTGCTTATTGAGTGTTTTGTAGTGCCATGTTTTTTCCTAACAAGCAATACTGGTGCACCAAATGAAGACTTGCTCGGTTGTATGAAGCCATATTCCAATAGCTCCATCACTTGTCTCTTAATCTCTTGCTCCTCATCATGCTCAAATGGAATGGTCTACAATAAATGACTTTCTTATCCGGTTCCAACACAATCTCATGCTCCACATCTCATAAGCCATGAGGTAGTTATGAAGGAAAGACGTTAGCAAACTCCTCAAGGACAACTTGCACAGTAGCTTCGCCCAAGGTGATATTAGAAGAATCTAACTCACGTATATACATTAGAAAGACTTGATCTTCTTTATTATGGAGATATTTCTTCAAAAATAGCAGAAAAATACTTGTTTGGAGACTCAAGTTTTGTTCCAAACCAAGTGTCTTTCACTCCACTATACTCAAGCTTTACTCACTTGGTGCTCCACTTGATCTCATGATCCACACGTTCCAACTAGCTCATCCCAAGGATGATGTCCACACGCACTAGCTCTCCAGCCTTCTCCTCCACGTCAAGCCAGGTGTAGCACTCATGGCCAAGCAAGGCACATTTGTGTCCTTGTCTAACTGTTGGGCGTGGGATCTTGTTTGATAGGTTCTCATTACCCAATTCTTGAGGGTTCACTAAGGGGTTCTAAAGTTGGCATTTAGGAGCCACATTTGTGGCATTTGGTGCAACTCTTGAATCTAAGAGTTATAGCATGATAGTCCACATCGGGGAAGGTAGTGTCACATGGAGATGTGACACTGGGCTAAACGTCATACGATACAACGCTTGAGGCATGCCCTTTGGGGTTGTGTCATGGGCTTGTCACTAAGCGGTTGGATACTCTAACAAATAGGCATGCTTGTGCTCGCGCTAGGGTGCTAAGCCTTGGGCATTTGCTCAAGGGAGGTTAGGTCTCGTAACTAGGTTTGCTTAGGCACACTTGGCTAGGGGAGTGTTCTCCTTGGAATCCAGGGGTTGAACAACCTAAGCTTATCAGTAGGAGCCTTTTCGTGAAGCACTCGCAAGGTCATGTACTTAGGGTTATCTAAACCTAGCCTTCTGGAGTTTGCTTAGCAGAACACTCGTGTTCGCCTATGGTGCACACTCGTGTCCTCACTAAGTATTAGCCTTAGGTCTAGGGTATGACTTGGCCACTCAAACCCTTAGGGGTTAGTCATGGTTTAGGTACCCCTTGTCGCCCTAAAGGGGTTGTACTCTCGAATGAGGGTGATTCCTCAAGGGGTAAGTGATAATGCCTTGGCTCTGTCACGGGGTATGTGTGAGACACATCTCCTTTGTGGGGTTAGGGCATGAGCCTGTCTAGGTTACTAGGTCAGATCCTAAAGTCTACTCGGGTTATCCTTTAGGGTTCATGGGATGGTCTAGGGGACTTAGGGTAGGACTCTGAGTCTTCTTTCTAATTGGGCCTCTGAGTCAGACTCTTAGGGTTATTTTGGAAACTTAGCGTTGCTCACACAAGGTGATGATGTCGAATGGCCACTTGGCAACCACGTGTTGCCACATGTTGGCCCTTCGAGTTAAAACTCTAACATGGAATAAAAGACTCAAGCAACACTTGGTTAAATGGCACAAGGGCCTTCTCATAAACATCAATTGACCCTTTGGCCTTGATGGGGAATATGGGTATATGTTGTAACTTATGGAAAATAGTGAGTGTACGCCATTGGTTGTTAGTGTTCCATCCATTTCCTTTTAATCTAAAAAAGGCCTTTAGATCATTTAACTTAGTGTCACTTGGATCTTTTATCCCACGTAATCTTTATTCGCATGGTCAACCCACCACATTAGAACCGTGACACTCACCACACTTTTGCCCCGTCTGTGTAGTCACTAAGTATTAGTCCTAGGGTTAGAATATGGCTTGGTTACACTAATCCCTAGGGGTTAATTGTGAATCAAGTTAGTCCTCACTAACCCATAAGGGTTGTGAGAGTGATTCCTCATGGTGTGACAATAATGCCTTAGCTTCAGCATGCGATATGTGTATAGCACATGGCTCATTGGAGGGGCTAGGCCATAAAATAAGATTTCAAGTCCATTGGGGTTACCCTCTAGGGTTTTGAGGGTACACTCCAGAGAGACTTAGCTTGAGACCCTAAGTCTCTTGCTGTTCTGGGTATTGGAGTCTAACCTTGGGTTATCCTAGAAGGATTAGCATTGCTTGTCGGATGGTCATTTGATAGCCATGTGTTGCCATCTGTAAGCCTTTTATTAAGTTAAAATTCCGACACTTAATTCAATTGTTATCCTTAATTTGTGAGTTTTTTCTTAAGCTTTTATACATAAGATTAATTATTTAATGACCCTTAACCCAATTGTTATTGAGTTTATCCTTAAACTCATACGCATGAAATTAATTATTTCTAACCTGCTAGGTTTACTACTATTTAGTGAGTTTATTCCTAAATTAGACCCTCGTTTTATCACGAAGAACCTAATTGTTATTATTCTTAAGCACTCTTGATCCAGTAGCCCTAATAGTGCCATGTGAGTTTTAATTAATATAATTGTTATCCTTAATATATTGAGTTTATCAAAACTCTTGGATTAATTATTTAATAATCCTTAACATAGTCTTAAGTTGGTAATTATTAAATTTAGCTTAGTGAGTTTATTTTGAAATTAAATCCTTAACCTAATCCTTATCTTAAATTAGTTTCTTAATCCACTAGGTCAGATGTTCATTGAAGACTTCAAAGCTGTTTTAGGAGCAAGGATTGCACGATTCAGGTGAATTCACTGCTCGATTCGAAATATCCGTGTTATGTGTTGAATCTGTATAGAAATCCATGTTCTGTGTGGAATGTATGCGTTCTGTGTTAAAATATGTGTGAAATACGTCGTCTTCACTGTCGAAATCTAATTTAATTCTAAAATTTTGTTTGTGACTGTCCCTTAGGCACGACAAGTCGATCCTTGCAATCTCACGGACATGGACGAGTATACAATGCTTCTCAGAATGCCAGAATGCGAGGTAAATGCTACAGAACTTATCTGTACATACACATCTATAGTTATGCATTTTATACTTTTATATGCTACATGTGTGATTAACTTGTATTCAATCGTAGTACATGAGTGGTGTGTATTTTATGAATGTTATATATCAATGATAATGTTACATGTTATATATATATATATATATATATATATATATATATATATTATATATGGTTACATATGCAGGTGATGGGTGAATCAACTAGGAGCCATTGACGAGACGGAGAAACTAACTCCGCTTGGAAACATTCTGTCAAAGCTCGCTGTCTATCCTCGGTACGGCAAAGCCATGGTGTACGGAACGTTGCTCGGCTGTGAAGATGTGGCTGCTGCTGCTGCGTGTTTTAAGGACCCCTTTGTTCTTCCCGTAGACAGGTGCGTGCTGTGTGTGTGTGTGTCAAAGCAGCATATTCTGTGAGACGAATTCCGTGTCTCCTGTCTAATTCCAGGAAATCCTTTTGAGCATAAGTTAATGGTAATACTTAATACATGCTTGTATATAACATATACTTATATATCCGTGTAGATTCAAAATGTATGTGAAATTACTTCTCATATGTATGTACATACGTCTATTACATATACAGTGTTCAACACACACAAGCATTTCATATGCATGCATTCGTATGAGCGGACACATTTATATATACTAATAATATAATGTGTTTTACAGGAGCCGAATGCAGTTGGGGACTCATCTGAGGGTCAATAATGTAAAATGTTTACACTACACTAGTATTAAATTTAGATTGTATTTCATGGACTTCTAACATTATAGATATATATTACTTCTCATATTTTCTATTATAGATATAACTTACTTCTGGGAGAGACTTATATATCTTACTAATGAACACATTTTCCAACAATTTGAGCAGCTTTCTTCTTTGTTTCCGCATCGTTCTTCTCAATCCACGGTGAACTATAAGAACCACCAGTGCCAATGCAGGTGCACCGTGCATCTACACTATTCACCAACGTGTCTGCAGAATCATTCATTAATTAACATCATGTAAGTATAGCTTATAATGCCATATTAATACAAATGATAGTGATTAAACGGCATGAAAACTTATGAAAAAACGACATATCCTTAGTGACTGTGTATATTATAATATAGCACGTATAATCAAGCTATTATATACTGTCTGCTAACGCTTGCGTAAATTGACGACTGGAGAAATATCATTTAACTCTCACGCGGCTATAACTATATATACATGAACTATAAAAAAAGTAGCATGTAGAATTGATTAAGAACCTGTAGGAGAGCATCCAGTGAGAACTTTGTGTGCTCATTTGGATCAGCAATGACAACCAGCAATAACGGACCAAAAGCTGATATTTCTGGATTTTCTAATAAGTAGAAAATACTGTTAACACATACTTATCTGGCAACAGCTCTAGTTACATAATTTTATTGTAGTGTGAGATAAAAAAAATACATTTATATGTATATATACAGCCGTAATTTATTGATATGTTTAATATTAACGTATACCTATATAATATTTAAATAACTAACAAACTTAGAAGATCAACGAGAAACTTTGTAGCTGCTGCAAGGCAGTTTGTGCAGCCGCTTGGAAGTATCTGTAAGCACCTTAAGGAAAACCCGGCATGCTTAAGCCTTATGTTTAAACAGTGTTTGTAGTAATTTATAGACATTAACTATACCAAGACAGATATATGTAATCCATATATATCTGATCAAGGTTCATAAAAACATATATAATTACACAAACATATACAGTTGCAGGTACTCAACTCTACCTATATATAAATATATATTATATATAAGAACTTGGGTTGTACCCACCTCACTTAACTTGGGAACGATTAAAATTGCTATATGCAACAACAGCATAAAAGGGTCTTTCCCTTGAGATCTAAAATATAAACTTTGAAAGAATAGAAGACTCAGCTTAATTAATATTCAGTATATGATACTTCCTAACAGACAGACTATAAGAATATGCATATACGTTTTTAACATATGAAAGTCTATCAAGATCTTACGTCTGCTGCACATGATCGAATATAAGCAGTGCACTCCTGCAAGACGAAGAAGAAGAAGGGTACTCAGCTCCTGTAATGGGAATGGAATCCTACATATCAGGCTACCTTTGTCCTTCCACGGTCTTCTCGGTCTATTGCTCTCGTGTCAAGGCGAACTCGGACAAATGCATTTTTAATGTGATACACGAAAACCGAGAAAAGATAAATGTGAAAAAGATATACTTATTAATACACTGTAGAAAAAGACAGTTTTACTTCTTTGAGCTACTTATCTCACTTGTCTTGTCACATGTCTTCTTCTTCTTCTTTTCCTCTTTCTTTTTTCTTTTCTCTTCCAGCTTCTACACGGTAATGCATCCTCTACAATCCTCAGTGCTAAGGTGAGCAATACGATGAGTAGAACATATCACATGATGACTTATGTAAACCGAATCTTTTTCTTTTATTGAAGACTAACAGTAATTCCTTTCAATTGTGAAATTACGTACAAATTCACGAGAGTTTCTCCACACACTAAATAATGATACACCACTAGACATAGTTTGAATAACAACGAAAATACAGTCAACATAATATATATCCTGGTAAGATGATTATGTTATCATTAGTTAAACATATGTTTAAAATCAACAAACAAATCTGACCGTCCGTTTGAGATTCAAAAAATTTGTACCTCTGTTCATAAAAACAGTGCCGGAATAGTGGTTACAGAGATCATTTCGTAAAAACACACATACATACATAATAACACACTTAATTCGAATTAACGTGTGTGTCCGTCTGATAGTATACAGACATACGATTTCTTACACTGAAGACATTTCGTCACGGGTTCCATATACAATTGTCCTATATGTCCAGCCACCAAGCATTACATATCTCCAGATGCACTACGTCATTAGGACCCGCTTGTCCTATGTGTAAGCTGTCAGCAATATTCTACAAATGTAAGTATAAGTATATATATGTGTATCTGCTCATGTTATATGTAATATGTATTACTATAAAGGATCAGGAAGCAAATCCTGCAAAATATTTTAATGTTAAAAGTCCATAAAATACCAATTTAAGTTTAATACTAGTGTAATGTAAAACGGTTTACATTGTTGACCTTAGATGAGTCCCCAACTGCACTCGGCTCCTGTAAAACACATTATATTATAGAATATATCAATTTGTCCTCTCGTACGAATGCATATGAGATGCTTGTGTGTGTTGAACACTGTATATGCATAGACGTATGTACATACACATGAGAAGTAACAGTTTTTCTCACATACATCCTAAACCTACGAATGAAGTAACAAAATACACGGATATATAAGTATATTATATAGATATATATAACATATATAAATGAGTTATAATATGTTTATATATTACCATTAAGTTATGCTCAAATGGATTTACTGGATTGTTTACGCATGCCCCGGATGTGACAGGAGACACGAAATTCGTCCTCACAGAATATGCTGCTTTGACCGGCATAGTCCACTTCCGAATATTTCTGGGAATAATCCAATCATCGCTAGCTGGTCACTTCTAATGTATGTGTGGTGTTGTGTGTGTCTATATATATATATTAATGAACATCCATCTGGACATACACAGCATGCACCCAGCAGCCACAGTTAGTACATCTACAGCCCTCCGTAAACCATGGCTTTGCCGTACGGGGATCGACAGGGAGCTTTGACAGAATGTTTCCAAGCGGAGTTAGTTTCTCCGTCTCGTCAATGGCCCCTAGTTGCTTGACCGCATATTCAGCTGGTGGTTCTATTGTCTTTAGTAAAAAGGCCGATATTTCCTGCAAATAATACATTACACACACACACACATTATGAAAAAATATACGAGCATATTTAGATCGATACGCACACACATACGGAGCTACAAGTAATGTGTGTGTATATAGAGAGAAAGATTCATGTGTGCATCAAGAACTTCCACAGATATTTCTTAGTTGAATACGCATACACATTCCCTAAGGGCATATATTATCAAATATATATAAGCACCTATATATGTATATACCAGGTGTGTATATATGGTAAAAATATATACATAATATAGACCAACGGCATTTTGAGAGTTGACTGCTCTAAACTGCTTCATCTTAATTTTCCCAGAATCAACAACGTAAACAACATCGACTTGTTTCTGCTATATTTGTAGCCAATACGACCTGGAAAACGAACACACACATATATATGATATAGCATATATACATATATAGAAAATTATATACATGCATATAAGAATCTATATACGTATCTAAAAGTATCAGCACAAACATAGGGTATAGAAGAACAAGGAGTTAATAGTTATAAATAAAGAGTTCTAATAAACAAATTTGCTAAATAAAAGATTTTGCTAACGTTAACTTTGCTGAATAAGAACTATATGTCTACGTTTACATACGAGTTGGTATCCATAAACAGACGCAAACATACATGTGAGACAACCGTTTGTACATAAATACACATACATGTGTATACAACCGTTTACATTTATAAAACTTATATACATGCATATGCAGGTATAGATGTATACACATGCATATATACATGTATATGAGTATTTACGTATGCACACGTACATCTAAATGTACTTACATATACATATATGTAAGTATAATATACACATACTTTTATCACTCCCATATACACACACGCGAGCGCACGCACACACATACACACACGATTACCTTCCGCATGCCTGAGGGTGCGTGAGAAAATGCAAAGCGTTGCTCGCTTGCAGATAATTGAGAATGAAATGGAATAATGATCATGTTCTTGCTCGCACCAGCTCTTAGCAGTCTCTCTTTAAGCTTCATTATCGTGCTATACGTACTTATGTAAAATGTATGATATATGTATGCACAACTTACCGGTAAAAAGCATAGAATGCCCCCTGTGCCTGTGCATATTATTGGTTATCCACGAAATAACAGAAGCAGCAAAATCACAATTAACATCACTTCTGTCATCGTCTTCCTCTTAGAGACATGTATATGAATACATATACAATACACAAATATAAGTAAAGATCTGCAAGGACAGACAAATGGAATATATGTATAGATTAAGAGAATGCACGATCGTATGATAGATAAATGCGTGTATCTATTCCTTGCAACAATACAGACATATGGACACACAAACGATATGCATTTATGTACATAAAGAATACATCCCAATGTATATATATGCATGTGCATATATCTGTGAAGATACGTGTGTACCTTTCCGAAGTTCATCACGGAAATAAACCTTAACTGGCTTTTCCAGGAATGCTGATATGCGGACAGTCATTGAAATACCTACCAAACACAACCATTCAATTGTCTATGCATCATACATATATCTATGCGATGGCAATTGTAAATATACAATTATGCATGTATATTTACGTATGAGATCTACATACTATGATAAAAAAATTCAAATTATCAGCTGTGTATCTTGTGTATATAATCAACTACGTATGTATGCACACACACACACACACACACACACACACACACACACACACTATATATATATATATATATATATATTAGAGAGAGAGAGAGAGAGAGAGGAGAGAGAG
>PUQB01000119.1:26837-175949 GCA_003024785.1 Selaginella tamariscina | reverse complement strand
ATACAGAATACAGGATTCCGGATACAGGACATGGGTTGCAGGACTTTCCTACAGGATTCCGGATACAGGATATGGGTTGCAGGATTTTCCTACAGGATATTCCTACCAGGATTCCGGACACAGGATTCGGTTGCAGGATATTCCTACAGGATATGCCACAGGATATGCCTAGAGGATAAGGGACATGTGGACTCATCTTAGCCTCTGCATGCATGCAATCACTTTTGCATGCATGCAACCACTTTTGCATGCATGCCTAGATTAGCTCTTGGAGTTGTGAGCATAAAAGCTCCGACCTAATTGTTGTACAATCAGTTACTATCAACACCAGTCTTACTACGATCAATTTCGTCTTGTCTTGTTCTCGTCTTTCCTGTCCTGTTCCTGTCTCGCTCCTGTTTCCTGTCCTCCCCTGGATCCTTCCTGCTCCGGATCCTGTCCTGTTCCTGTCTTGCTCCCGGATCCTATCCTGATCCTGTCTTGCTCTTAGATCCGTCCTGTTCCTATTTCCAGTTCCTGTCCTGCTCTCGGTCCTGTTCCTGAGTCAGCCTTCTGTCCTTGGAATCCTGTTCCTTCCTGGTTCCTGGATCGTGGCTTGACAGTTTGATAGTAACTGCTTCATAGTTCTCCGTTTTCCAGCTACCTTTTTCTTGATTCCTTTCCTTCATTTTCCTCCTTTTTCTTTCCTAGATCATGGCTGATTTTGAGCGTTTTCAACACGAGCACCAAATGCTACTTCATGAGCTGGCCACTTTGCGCCAAGTGGTCACCGACCTGCAAGGTTCCACCACTGCGGCACATGCAGCTGCTGATGCATCCTCCAAGGCTGCTGCGCAGGCTCTCTCCCAGGCATCGGTGGTTCCCTCTTCATCAAACTTTTCTTCGGAGCCGAAGGTTAGCATGCCAGAGAAGTTCAGTGGTAATCGTGCCGATTTCCAAGGTTTCCTGAATCAGATCCGGCTCTTGATCCGTATGCAACCACGGCGCTACTCGACTGATGCTCAAAAGGTGGGTCTTTTGGCATCCTTACTAAGTGGATCTCCACGGGCTTGGGTTGCCCCCTTGCTGGAGCGTGACGATCCATTGATGGAAGACTTTGAAGGTTTCGTGGCTGCCTTTGAAGCCTGTTTTGGAGATCCTGATAAGTACCGTTCTGCATGCACGAAGTTACGGAAGCTCACTCAAGGATCCCGACCAGCTTCCGTCTATGCATCCGAATTTCAGCAACTTTGCACGAACATTCCATGGGACGAGACTGCATTGATCGAACACTTCCGTTTTGGGTTGAGGGACGACGTGAAGGACCTTCTCCTTACGTTACCGGATGCCCAAACATTAGCGGAGATCATGCAACAAGCTGTTCGTTGCGACAACCGTTTGTTCGAGCGTCGTCAGGAAAGATCCCGTCAACAGTTCCTGCAAACCAATCCTGCAGCTGTGGTACATGTTCCTGCACCACCTTCTGGAGTAGTTCCTATGGAGGTTGAGAAATCCAAGCGTGGCTCTCTTTCCGCTGCCGAGAAGCAACGTCGTCGCAGTGAGAACCTGTGCTTGTATTGTGGTGGAGCAGGACACAAGGTGGCAGATTGTCCTATTAAAGCCAGGAACTTCAAGACGCGTGAAGTGAAGCTGAAGTTCAGTCGGAAAACTCCAATGTCCACTTCGTCTAGGAGCCGCGAAGTTGGACGTAGGTGCAGGCTCCATTGGTGCTGCTCATACCATCCCATCACTTAAGTTTCCTGTACACATTCATCTTAATAATCGAGAGCTCATGGAGTTTGCCTTGTTAGACACTGGTGCAAATGCATGCTTCATGGATGACACGTTTGCAACTCAACATGGCATTTCGGTGGTGAAGTTGAAGCGTGCAGTTCCTGTAGAGGTGGCCGATGGGCGTCTAATTGCTTCTGGTGCAGTTACCCATGCTACCGAACCTCTCTCCTGCAGGTATGGCACATTCAACTGTTCAATTTCCTTCAACTTGATCAAGACTCGGTCGACTCCCATCATTTTGGGCATGCCATGGTTCGTTGTTGCAAATCCGCAGATCGACTGGAGGTCTAGGACGCTCACGTTTTCCTCTCCAAGCTAGGATCAATCCTGTACCTTCCTGCGTGCAGGATACATCCTTAGTATCTGAGGCAGTACAAGCTACAGGATTGACCGTACCTGTTCCTGTACCAGTGTTGAAGACTCCTCCTCGACAGGATTCACCTCATGCAGTTCCTCAGCACATCCGCAGGCTCTCCCACTCCTGTAAGTTTGCGGTGTCCTGTACAGGGTTCTTCCAATCCTGTATCAGTGTCGAAGGTTCCTCCTCAACAGGATCCACCTCCTGTTGATTCGTCAGCACATTCGCAGGCTTCTTCCACTCTTGCGCAACCACGGACTCCTGTACAGGATTCTTCCAATCCTGTACACTCATCAACACCACACAGGTTTTTTCCAATCCTGCTTCTTTCTGTTACCCTGCTCTGTTCCATCCCCCAAGATCCTTCCTCTTTTTCAGTCACAGCTCCCTCCTTCTCCTCTCCGAGTTCTTACCACTACCATGCATGAACTCGCCACTGATCCTGCCCCTTCCACCTTTTTGCCTTTCAAGTAACTCCTACGTCCTCTTCTACCTTTCCTGTATCCGACTCCCCTGTTTTTTCTCCTTCTCCTTCTCCTTCTCCTCCTTCTTCCCTACCATCCAAGTACCACGACTTTAAGGACGTTTTTGACAAGCACAAGGCTGCAGTTCTTCCTGTTCACAGTCCTACGACTGTCCTATTGATCTTGCGGAAGGAAAGACTCCACCATTCGGACCGATTATGCATTGTCACCCACAGAGTTGGAGGTTCTTCGTCAGTACATCGAGGACAACTTAGGCATCCGGCTTCATTCGTCACTCAAAGTCCCCTGCAGGAGCTCCTATCTTCTTTGTCAAGAAGAAGGATGGGAGTTTACGTTTGGTGTGACTACAGGGGTTTGAATCAAGTCACCATTCGGAATCGGTACCCGTTGCCATTGATCCCGGAACTTCTCGATCGGCTGCGAGGGCAAAGGTGTTCACGAAGATCGACTTACGAGGAGCCTACAACCTTGTACGGATTCGTCCCGGCGATGAGTGGAAGACTGCCTTTCGTACAAGGTATGGACATTTTGAGTACACGGTAATGCCTTTCGGCCTTACCAATGCCCCAGCTGTATTCCAACACATGGTGAACGACATTTTCCGTGACTTCTTGGACCAGTTTGTGGTGATCTACCTCGACGACATCTTGATTTTCTCCAAGGACCAGGCGGCACATGACAAGCATGTACGACTAGTTTTAGAGCGGCTTCGCGAGCATGGCCTGTACGCGAAGTTGGAGAAGTGTTTTTTCGATAGGGATTCGGTGGAGTTCTTGGGCTACATCGTCTCTCCTGCTGGCGTTTCCATGGACATGCACAAGGTGAAGACCATCGTGGAGTGGGAGAGGCCCAAGTCGGTACGAGATGTACAATGTTTCCTTGGCTTTGCAAACTTCTACAGGCGGTTCATACAGGACTTCTCCAAGCGTGTACTTCCACTCACAGAACTCACCAAGCGCACAGGACTTTTCTCTTGGTCCGACAAGGCGGAACACGCGTTCACAACACTCAAGGACGTTTTCACGACAGCTCCGATTTTAGCACATCCTGACCCTTCTCATCCTTTCTTCATTGAAGCAGATGCCTCGGATTTTGCAGTAGGATCCGTCCTATCGCAAGTTGGAGAGGACAAGTTGCTTCATCCTGTAGCTTTTCACTCTCGTAAGTTCCTGTCGGCGGAGATCAACTACGAGATTCATGACAAGGAACTCAAGGCCATTGTGGATTCGTTTGAGGAGTGGCGGCATTTCCTGGAAGGTGCTGCACATCCTGTACAAGTTCTTACGGATCACAAGAACCTGGAGTACTTTCAAACGGCTCGGGTCCTCAGTCGGCGACAGGCTAGGTGGGCAGAGTTCCTATCACGTTTTGACTTCGTCATCGTCTACAGGCCCGGCTTTCGGAATGGCAAGGCGGACGCATTGTCTAGGCGCTCTTACCTTGCACCAAGCCCGGGCGATCCTGCATTTGACGGTCAAAGGCAAGTGTTGTTGGGTCCTGATCGTTTCCGGCTTGCGGCACTGCAGGTTCATCAGGCTCCAGCAAATTCAACACTCCTACAGGACGTCCGTTCGCAGTTGGCTACAGACGACTTGGCAAAGAATGTGTTCTCACACATTCATCCTGACGTTGCAAGTTCCTCTTCCTCCAGTTCCCGTCCAGACTACAACCTGTTCACCATACAGGATGGACTCCTGTACCGGGAAGGTCTCCTGTACGTTCCTGTTGGTATTTCCAGGACTCGTGTGGTACAGGATTGTCATGATACCCCGGCTACAGGACATTTTGGTGTGGCCAAGACAGTGGAGTTGGTGACTCGCAACTATTGGTGGCCTGGGTTGCGAGGTTTTGTGGAGAGGTTTGTACGGAGTTGTGACACTTGTAGCAGGTCGAAGATGCCTCATCATGCACCCTCTGGTCTTCTTCGTCCTCTTCCTGTTCCGTCTGCTCCTTGGAGATCCATTTCTATGGATTTCCTCACAGATCTTCCTCCTTCTCGTGGATTTGATGCAGTTCTTGTGGTGGTTGACCGTTTCACCAAGCAGGCTCATTTCCTACCCTGCAACAAGACAGCTACAGGTCAGACAACTGCCGAGTTGGTGATCCGCGAGGTGTTCCGACATCATGGTCTTCCTGAGAGCATTGTTTCCGATCGAGGTCCACAATTCATGTCCAAGTTTTGGCGAGAGCTTCTTCGGAGTCTACAGGTCAAAGCGGATCTTTCTTCAGGATATCACCCACAAACCGATGGGCAGTCCGAACGCACAATTCAGACCTTAGAACAGTATCTTCGTTGCTTCATCAGTTACCAGCAGGACAACTGGTTGGACCTCCTTCCAATGGCGGAGTTTGCCTACAACAACTCCATCCACGCATCTACAGGACAGACACCTTCTTTGCTCTTACAGGCCACCATCCACGTTTTGACTTTGCTCCTCCCGCTTCTCCTTCTTCCGCTCCTGCAGTACAGGATCGTCTTCAGCATCTTCGGCAGGTACAGGATGATCTCCAGGTTCATCTTCAACAGGCACAGGAACGATACAAGCATCATGCTGATGCTCACCGTCAGCCGGCACCTGCATACAAGATTGGTGATCTCGTGTGGCTTCTTCGTCGACACATTCGCACCAACAGGCCTTCTTCTAAGTTGGATTTTCAACGATTGGGCCCTTATAGGATCGTGGCGGAGGTAAATCCTGTAGCTTTCCGACTCGAGTTACCATCCACGGTGAAACTTCATCCTGTGTTTCACACCTCTTTGTTGGAGCCGTATCATCCTTCTTCTCTTCCCGGTCGTGTTTCTTCTCCTCCCCCCCTGTGGTCATTGACACGGAACCTGAGTACGAAGTCGCAGCCATCCTTGACTCTCGTCTTCATCGTCACCAACTCCAATACTTGGTGGATTGGAAAGGGTACCTGCCTACTGATCGCACTTGGGAACCTGCATCCAACTTACTCCATGCTTCTTCCAAGGTTGCTGCCTTCCATCGGCATTATCCTGCTAAACCAGGTCCCAAGACTCGTGGAACTCGTCTTTAGGGAGGAGGTGCTGTCACGACCCGATACAGAATACAGGATTCCGGATACAGGACATGGGTTGCAGGACTTTCCTACAGGATTCCGGATACAGGATATGGGTTGCAGGATTTTCCTACAGGATATTCCTACCAGGATTCCGGACACAGGATTCGGTTGCAGGATATTCCTACAGGATATCTACAGGATATGCCACAGGATATGCCTAGAGGATAAGGGACATGTGGACTCATCTTAGCCTCTGCATGCATGCAATCACTTTTGCATGCATGCAACCACTTTTGCATGCATGCCTAGATTAGCTCTTGGAGTTGTGAGCATAAAAGCTCCGACCTAATTGTTGTACAATCAGTTACTATCAACACCAGTCTTACTACGATCAATCTTCGTCTTGTCTTGTTCTCGTCTTGTTTCCTGTCCTGTTCCTGTCTCGCTCCTGTTTCCTGTCCTGCCCTGGATCCTGTCCTGCTCCGGGATCCTGTCCTGTTCCTGTCTTGCTCCCGGATCCTATCCTGATCCTGTCTTGCTCTTAGATCCGTCCTGTTCCTATTTCCAGTTCCTGTCCTGCTCTCGGTCCTGTTCCTGAGTCAGGCCTTCCTGTCCTTGGAATCCTGTTCCCTTCCTGGTTCCTGGATCGTGGCTTGACAGGTAACGGCGCCCTAGGTTTTCTACCTTACATCCCTCGTGGCGTTGTCCATGCTGGACCTTTGGCTCACGTCCCTCGTCGCTATCCATGCTTTCACCACCTCGAGATTCCAGCCTCCGCCGCAAGACTTCCCTTTCCTGGGGTTCTCCTGTGTAGGGTTTCCTGGGTACTCATCGAGCACGGGTTCTACTCTTTGGTGTGGGGGCTCATCATGGCCGTCACTTTCGCCTATGGCAAGAGGTGGAGGGCTTCCATCGTCCTGCCATCCATCCCACTCTGCATCGTAGGTCATTGTTAGGTGAAGTCGCCTGTCTGGGTGCTGCTCATTCCCGCATGCTACTGTGCCCAGACTAATGTCTGGACAGGACGACTAAGAAGGATATGAAGAAACCGCAGAACGACACACAATGCCTTTGCTGCTAGTGTGTCGGGTTTACCGCTCCTCGGAGATTCGGCCATGCGGTATTTATGTCGTTCCCTTGGGTATGTCACAACCCGATACAGGATTCCGGATACAGGATACAGGATACAGGATACGGGTTACAGGGATACGGGTTACAGCCTGCAGGATATTCCTACAGGATATACCTATAGGATATTCCTATAGGATATGCTACAGGATATGCCTAGAGGATAAGGGACACTATTCTTAGCTCATGACTAGATTAGACTCAATGACTAGATTAGCTTGGAGTTGTGAGCATAAAAGCTCCGACCTAATTGTTGTACAATCAGTTACTATCAACACCAGTCATTCTACGATTATTCTTGTTCCTTGTTCTTGTCTTACTCTTTGCCTCCTGCTCCTGTCTTGCTCCCGGATCCTGTCTTGTTCCTGTCTTGTTCTTGGATCCGGTCCTGCGCTTTCCTGTCTTGCTCCCGGATCCTATCCTGATCCTGTCCTACTCCATATCCTGTCCTGCTTTTATCTTGCTCTCGGATCCTGTTGTTCCTGTCTTGCTCCTAGATCTTGTTTTGTTCTTGTCTCGCTCCTAGATCCTGTCCTACTCCTGATTCCTGAGTTCCCAGTTCCTATCCTGTTCCCTGTCCTGCTATCCTGCTCCGGTTCTATCTAGCTCCTTATCCTGCTATCCTGCTCCATTTCATATCCTATTCCTTGTCCTGCTATCTGACTCCAGTTCCTATCCAGTTCCTTGTCCTGCTATCCTGCTCCGGTTCCTATCCTGCTCCTTGTCCTGCTATCCTACTCCTTGTTCTATTCCTGAGTTCCTAGTTCCTATCCTGCTCTGGTTCCTATCCTGCTCCGGTTCCTATCCTGCTCCTTGTTCTACTCCTGAGTTCCAAGTTCCTATCTTGCTCCTTGTCCTGCTCCTGAGTCAAGCCTCCTTGTTCTCAGAATCCTGCTCACCCCTTTGTTCCTGGATCGTGGCTTGACAGGGTAGGTGAGGCAAAAGCCAATTGCGGCAACCAAGGTGCCTCGCTACCTTCCATCAACCTCCCTCGGCTGACCCATTGCATTCTCCTAGCTAGCTGATGCTCGCTGATCTCTAGTTGTTCGAACGAGTTAATCCTGGCTCTCCTTCGGGTTGCAACTCTGCTTGCTACAGTGAACTCCATCCATGTGTACTTTATCCCTCCGTGGTCACCCAAATGGTCGTCGGGGACTCCACAAGCCAGATGTGGTGCTTCCTAAGAAGCCTCAGTGGTCGCCAGGATGCTGTGGAGAGCATCCAACTCTGGGGGTCCAAACCGACAAGCCAGCCTCACCTCGGAAGTAATGGAAGGTGCTGAATGGCCTCTACCCAGACGCCGCAAGGGTCTGTGTACAAGGTAGGGGGAGTTCTACTAGTGCCTCGCTGTGGTGGTTTGGTAGAGAGCATTGCTCGGCCTAGGAGTGGGACAAACAGGGAATCCCCACTTGTAAGGTGAATAGAAAGAGTATGGATATATTTATAATGCCTGCCTAAGTACAACTATCTTCAATAGGGGAGCATGATACAAGACGCAGACCTGACTCCCAAAAAGACCCCGACCCACTATCAGCCTTCCTGCTTGTATAGTGGGTCACCTAGCGCTAAACCCTAGGTACAGGTGGCACTTTCCTACTGGTCTGCCGCCTGTGACAGAGTCCTATTTGTCTCATTTATGTGCCTCCCTCACGCGTGTTGTCCTGCGTACCTTGGTAGTTGGTCTGGACGATCGGATCTATGCCCGGTTACGCCGCTGCTTGACATCGATCACCATCAGTCCGTACTTGCGATACCTTCCTTATCCGGTGCTTCGTCCCGTCGCTCGTCCGCGTCGGCTGGCAGTTTGGCGGTGTCAAACCACCGTCAACCAGGCTTCGAGAAGAACCTAGCCGATGGGAATGTTTACCTGCTGGCGGAGGGTGAGGAGCAACTGAAGCTCACTCTCTACATAGATGCTAACTGATCACCGTGAGCAACAATGCCTTCATGCTCCGGGTGCATAAACTCTTCACCGCAAAGTTTGATATATCGGCGATGGGGCCTCTGAGCTACTACCTCAACATCCAGGTGCATCATGAGAGAGAGGTGGGAGTGATGTAGCTCTCGCAAGCGGCTTATGTCGACAACATCCTAGAGTGTTTTTGGATGCCTCCACTTCGATGCAAGTGGGTCTTATACTCTCTCAAGAGCAGGGGCCCGAGAACGAGGAGGAGTCACATGAAATGGCCACGGTACCCTACAGACAGGCGGTGGGGAGCCTCTTATATCTGGCTGTCTGCACACGGCCAAACATCTCCCATGCAGTGGGAATTATGAGCCAGTTTTCTTCACAGCTAGGGCCCACACACTAGAGGGCGGTGAAACGAATACTTCGTTACTTAAAAGGTACCAAAAATTATGCTCTCATGTATACAACGATGCCCTCAAAGGTGGAGACCCTTGAGCTACAAGGCTTCTGCGATGCCGATTGGGGAGGTGATCTAGATACTTAGCAATCCACCATCGGGTACATATTTCAATTTGCGACTAACACCATTGCATGGCACATCCGTAAGCAAACGCTCATACACTCGAGTGTGGAAGTTGAGTATGCAGCTACGGCTGTGGTTGCACAAGAGGCTGCTTGGCTGGATCACTTGATCCACAACTTGGACATCACCATTGTCAAGCCGATCCTGCTACACTCCGACAACCAAAGTGCTATAGTGCTCGCAACCAATCCCAAGTTTCATGCCCGGACCAAGCACTTTGATCTCTGCCTGCATTATATTCACAATCAGGTAACTACAGGGCATCTACGACTCCAATACCTTTCGACCAACAAGATGCCGGTGGATCTCCTAACCAAGCCACTGGCGATGTTACTCTTCCAAGCACACCGGGACACACTAGGTATTCGACCTTTACTTTTCGCATGTGAACTGGGGATCCACGAGGAGCGTGCCTAAGGAGGAGTGTTGGAGGTTTAGCTTCAGGCTTATGACTCTGAAGTTCAATCACGCTACACCACGTCACTATTGCCATGTAGGCATAGAGTCGTGTCTGCCCAGTTGCCCTTTAGTGGGATCATGTACCTCTTCAGATTATTATTCATCACACATTTTCTAGAGTTCTCTCACATTCATCTCTCCTAGAGTTTATGATATAATACATATTAACATTAAATCAATGCATATTGATATTAATAATACATAAGTTGTGTCTAGGCTTGCTATTACAGATACTTTCGGTTTTTCCCGAATTCTTTATTTTTCAAAGTTATAGCTACTTATATATAAGCAAATGTATATTTTTGTTTCAGATCTCTTCATTTAAGTTGAAGGAAGTCGCAAAAAACATTCAATCAGCGTTCTAGAAGAGACGATATCTATGGTGGCGCTTACTGATACTCAAGTACGTATATTTGTCACTAATAGCATGTATTTCTATATGCTATGTATAATATTTTAGAACACGATTATAAGAATTGTGTAATGAGCTTGATCATGTGAATTATATTATGTTTATTTTGGAGGGACATTGTGGACTCCCTCTAGCATGGCTCTTCCACGTGGCTTTGCTGCGTAAGCAGGGCAAATGACCTCTCCACATTCTAATCTAGGTCTATAACTTGGTAGAGGAGCGCTTAGGTTGCTCCTGTCATGATCAATAAATCTATGTTTTGCAACATGATATCAAAGCTAGTGATGGCAGAGTCGCATGCTTTACTTCGACATGACATTGGGGTCCATGTTTGATTTTGAGGGTTTCCCAAACCTTGGCAGTTGGCCTTGGTCTCCCCTTGAATCACCTGGAACCCCTCCCAACCACCCCACTTCACTAGTGCAGCAAATGGCAGTAGTACAACATGTGTTGTCATGGATGCGCCACCACCCAAATTCACCGGCCAAGTGTCATGACCCAATACATGATGCAGGATTCTGGATACCGGATACCGGATACAAGATACATGATACAAGATACGGGATATAGGATATGCCCATAGGATATGCCTACAGGATATACTTATAGGATATGCCTATAGGATATGCTACAGAATATACCTACAGGATAAGGGTCACCATTTTTAGCTCATGACTAGATTAGGCTCATGACCAGATTAGCTCTTGGAGTTGTGAGCATAAAAGGTTCGACCTAATTATTGTATAATTAATTACTATTAACACTAGTCTTTCTATAATCAATCTTGTCTTATTCTTGTCTTGCTCCTTGCTTCATGTTCTCTCCTTGTCTTACTTCTAGTTCCTGTCCTGCTCCTGTCTAGTTCTTAATTCATGCTCCTGTCTTGTTCCTAGTCCTTGTCCTGCCCCTGAGTCAAGCTTCCTTGCTCTTAAATCATGGCTTAACAGTTTGATAGTAACTCCTTTCATAGCTCATCGATTTCCAATTACCTTAGCTTTTCTCTCTTGCTTTTCTTCTTCTTTCTTTCAAGGATCATGGCAGATTTTGAACAATTCCAATGTGAGCACCAAATGTTAATTCATGAGCTGGCCACTTTGTGCCAAGTGGTCACAGATTTGCAAGGTTCCACCAATGCGGCGCATGCACTGCTGTGCATCCTCCAAGGTTGCTGTGCAGGCTCTCTCTCAAGCATCCATGGTTTCTTCTCCATTGAACTCTTCTTAGAACCAAAGATCAACATGCCAGAGAAGTTCAGTGGCAATTGCATCGATTTTCAAGGTTTCCTGAATCAGATTAAGCTTTTGATCCGCATGCAACCACGCCGCTACTTGACTGATGCACAAAAGGTTGGCCTTTTGGCATCCTTATTAGTTGGATCTCCACGAGCTTGGGTTGCCCCTTTGTTGTAGCGTGACGACCCATTAATGGAAGACTTTGAAGGATTCGTGGCTGCCTTTGAAGCTTGCTTTGGAGATCCCAATAAGTACTATTCTGCATGCACAAAGTTACGAAAGTTCACACAAGGATCTCGACCAGCTTCCGTCTATGCATCTGAATTTCAGCAACTTTGCACGAACATTCCATGGGATGAGACTGCATTGATCGAACACTTCCATTTTGGGTTGAGGGATGACATAAAGGACCTTCTCCTTACGTTACCGGATGCCCAAACATTAGCAGAGATCATGCAACAGACCGTTCGCTGCGACAACCATTTATTCAAGCGTTTAGGAAAAATCCCGTCAATAGTTCTTGCAAGCCAATCCTGTAGCTGTAGCACATATTTTTGTGACACCTTCTAGAGTAATCCCTATGGAGGTTGAGAAATACAAGCATGGCCCACTTTCAGCTGTTGAGAAGCAACATCATCGAGGTGAGAACTTATACTTGTATTGTGGTGAAGCAAGACACAAAGTGGTAAAATGTCTTTTCAAAGCCAGGAAGTTCAAGACATGAGAAGTTGAAGCTAAAGTTCAGTCGAAAAACTTCAATGTCCACTTTGTTTAGGAGCCGCGAAGTTGGACGTAGGTGCAAGCTCTATTGGTGCTGCTCATACCATTCCATCACTCAAGTTTCCTATACACATTCATCTCAATAACTGAGAGCTCAAGGAGTTTGCCCTGTTAAACACTGGTGCAAATGCATACTTCATGGATGACACTTTTACAACTCAACATGGCATTCCGGTGGTGAAGTTGAAGTGTGTAGTTCTTGTAGAGGTTGCAAATGGTCATCTAATTGCTTCTAGTGCAGTTACCCATGCTACCACACCTCTCTCTTGCAATCATGGCGCATTCAACTATTTATTTCCTTCAACTTGATCAAGACTCGATCGACTCTCATCGTTTTGGGCATGCCATGGTTCGCAGTTAAATCCTCAAATCGACTGGAGGTCTAGAACATTCACGTTTTCCTCTTCGGTAGCCAGGATCAATCCTGTACCTTCCTGCATGTAGGATACATCCTTAGCGTCTGAGGTAGTACAAGCTACAAGATTGACCGTGCCTATTCCTGTATCAGTGTTGAAGATTCCTCCTTGACAGGATTCATCTCATGTCAGTTCATCAACACATCCACAAGCTCTCTCCATTCTTGTAAGTTCACGGATTTCTGTACAAGGTTCTTCCAAACCTGTATCAATGTCAAAAGTTCCTCCTCAATAGAATCCACTTCTTGTTGGTTCGTCAGCACATTCGTGGTCGTCGGGGACTCTGCATGCCAGATGTGGTGCTTCTCAAGAAGCTGCAGTGGTCGCCAGGACGCTATCGAGAGCGTCCAACCCCCAAGGGTTTGGCCAGCATGCCGGACCTTACCTCAGGAGTGGTGGAATGTATTGGGTTGGCCTCTACTCGGACACCGCGAGGGTCCGTGTACATGTGAGAGGGGAGTCCTACTGAGATGACTGGGTAGAGAGGATTGCGGGGCCCAGGAATCTGCAAGCGGGACATACACGCTGCTGGGGAGAGTAGAAGGAAATGGATATATATTGCCTGTCTGAGTACAACTATCTTCGATAGTGGAGTAATCTATAAGACACAGACTTGACTCCAAAAGACCCCGACCCACTACTAGCCTTTCGGCTTATATAGTGGATACCTACCACTAGTCCCTAGCTATAGGTGGCGCTCTCTCACTGGTCCGCCGCCTGGTGACAGAGTCCTGCCTGTCACATTTATGCGCCTCCCACGCGTGCTGTCCTACATACCCTGGGTAGTTGGTCCGAACGATCGGATCTTCACCCGCTTACGCCGCCACCTGACACCGATCGCCATCAGTCTGTACTTGAAGTACCTCCATTATCCGGTGTTTCGTCCAGCCACTCGTCCACGCAGGTGGCGATCGGCTGGATGGCCGCGATGATGGGTCACCGTCAACCAATTCGCATGCTCTCCTCACTCCTATGCATTCACAGACTTCTGTATAGGATTCTTCCAATCCAATACACTCGTCAACATCTGCATAGGTTTTTCGCAATCATGCCTCTTTTCATTACTCTACTTTCGTTCCACCCCCCAAAATTCTTCCTCTTTTTCAGTCACAGCTCCCTCCTTCTCCTTCCTGAGTTCTTACCACTACTATGCATGAACTTGCCACTGATCCTTCTCCTTTTCATCTTTTTGCTTTTCAAGTAACTTCTACGTCTTCTTCTACCTTTCCTGTATCTGACTCTCCTGTTTTTCAATCTCCTTCTCCTTCTCCTTATCCTACTTCTTCCCTGCCATCCAAGTATCACTCCTTTCATGACGTTTTTGATAAGCACAAGGCTACAATTCTTCCTATTCACAAGTTCTATGACTGTCCTATTGATCTTGCTGAAGGGAAGACTCCACCATTCAAACCGATTTATGCACTATCACCTACAAGATTGGAGCTTCTTTGCCAGTACATCGAGGACAACTTGGCATCCAACTTCATTCGTCACTCAAAGTCCCCCACATGAGCACCTATCTTCTTTATCAAGAAGAAAGATGGGAGTTTGCATTTGGTTGTAGACTACAGGGGTTTGAATCAAATCACCATCAGGAATCAGTACACGTTGTCGTTGATCCTGGAACTTCATGATCGATTGCGAGGAGCAAAGGTGTTCACGAAGATCGACTTACGAGGGGCTTACAATCTTTTACGGATTCATCCAAGCGATGAGTGGAAGACTGCCTTTCTAACAAGGTATGAACATTTCGAGTACACGGTGATGCCTTTCAGACTTATAAATGCCCCAATCATGTTCCAACACATGATGAACGACATCTTTCGCAACTTCTTGGACCAGTTTGTGGTGATTTACCTCAATGACATTTTGATTTTCTCTAAGGACCAAGTAGCACATGACAAGCATCTACGACTAGTCCTACAGAAGCTTCGTGAGCATGGCTTGAATGCAAAGTTGGAGAAGTGTTTTTTCTACAAGGATACTATGGAGTTCTTGGGCTACATCGTCTCTCCTATTGGCTTTTCCATGGACATGCACAAGGTGAAGACTATCGTGGAGTGGGAAAGGCCCAAGTTTATACGAGACGTATAATGTTTCCTTGGCTTTGCAAACTTCTACAGGCAGTTCATACATGTTAAGCAATAAAATCCTACAGTCTAAAACGTAGCAGTGGTTGCCACTGAGAAACCCGTATTAAGAGTCTATCGAAATATGAAAGAATAGATATAGAGTATAGATCAGACTTCAGAAGGTTGGGAAAGGGTATGGATGGCAAGGTATGTAGCATGTAGAACTGTGGATCCCATCACAGTAGAAATAAAAGGAAAAGACTAAGATAACATGTAATATGGGTATAACACTAACACATACCCGTAATAAGGGTATAGCATATAACAGACCCGTAATAAGGGTGACAGACAGACAAACAAACCCGTAATAAGGGTGACAGACTCACAGACAAACCTGTAATAAGGGTGATAGACAGACAAACAAACCCGTAATAAGGGTAATAGACAGATAGACAAACTCGTAATAAGGGTAATAGACAGACAAACAAACCCATAATAAGGGTAACAGACAGACAAACAAACCCATAATAAGGGTAACAAACAGACCCGTAATAAGGGTGATAGACTCACAAACAGACCCGTAATAAGGGTAACAAACTCACAAACAGACCCGTAATAAGGGTGATAGACTCACAAACAGACCCGTAATAAGGGTAACAAACTCACAAACAGACCCGTAATAAGGGTGATAGACAGAGAAACAAACCCGTAATAAGGGTAACAAACAGACAAATAGACCCGTAATAAGGGTAACAAACTCACAAACAGACTCGTAATAAGGGTGACAGACAGAGAAACAAACCCGTAATAAGGGTAACAAACAGACAAACAGACCCATAATAAGGGTGACAAATTCACAAACTAGAAACCGATCCTCAGATGGTCAAACGAAAGTGAGAAGAGAAAAGATATAGCAAGTAGTACTGCAATCTCGATGCAGTAGAAATGAGAAGTAGAAACAAAGAATCAAAAGTAAGAAGAGTAAAGATATAGCATGTAGTACTGCAGATCTCGACGCAGTAGAAATCAAAGAATCAAATAAGATACCAAAGATAATAGAAAGAGAATAGATATAGCAAGTAGTACTGCGGATCCCGAACGCAGTAGAAATGAGAAGTAGAAATCAAGTAAGATATTGAAGAGTGAGAGTAAGAGGAGAGTATATATTGTCAAAACATAGTACAATATTCAGTATACCCTGGGATGCTTTTCTACTCCTAACTTCATCTATTTATACCCACACTTCCAGTCTAGTACATTCAGTTATCGTAACTTCCTTTGAATCTTATCCAGTTGGTTGCGTAACTTCCTTAATGTCATTATGATAACTGCTCCCTTAGACGTAATACACTGAAATCTGGAACTGCCGTATTCTGGTTCTCTCTGGAACTGCCGTATTCTTGTTTCTCTCTGGAACTGCCATATTCCGCTAATACTTGAATTATGTATGTTCTATGTTCTTCTCTAACTCTCGTATTTTTCACCATATATATTGTTTTTGGTATTTTCCCCGTTATACTTTCCTAATGAAACACGTGTAAACTTAGAAATTTATGATGCCTAAGTACTACTCTAACAATACAGGACTTCTCCAAGCGTGTACTTCCACTCATGGAACTCACCAAGCACATAGGGGTTTTCTCTTGGTCCGACAAGGCGGAACATGCATTCACAGCACTCAAGGACGCCTTCATGACAACTTCGATTTTAGCACATCCTGATCCTTCTCGTCCCTTCTTCATTGAAGCAGATGCCTCAGATTTTGCAATAGGTTCTATCCTATCACAAGTTGGAGAAGATAAGTTACTCCATCTTGTAGCCTTTCACTTTTGTAAGTTCATTTCGATGGAGATCAATTACGAGATTCATGACAAGGAGCTCAATGCCATTGTGGATTCGTTCGAGAAGTGGTGGCACTTCCTAGAAGGTGTTGTGCATCATGTACAAGTTCTTATGGATCACAAGAACCTAGAGTTTTTTCAAACGACTCGAGTTCTCATAGGCTAAGTGGGAGGAATTCTTATCATGTTTTAATTTTGCCATCATCTACAGGCCCGATTTTCGGAATGGCAAAGCGGATGCATTGTTTAGGTGGCAAAGAATGTGTTCTCAGACATTAGTCCTAACATTGCAAGCTCCTCTTCCTCCAGTTCCCATTCAGACTACAAGTTGTTCGCCATACAGGACGGACTCTTGTACCAGGAAGGCCTTCTATACCTTCCTGTTGGTGTTTACATGACTCATGTGGTACAGGATTGTCATGATACCCTGACTACATGACATTTTGGTGTGGCCAAAACAGTTGAGTTGGTGACTCGCAATTATTGGTGGCCTGGGTTGCGAGGTTTTGTGAAAAGGTTTGTATGGAGTTGTAACACCTGCAATAGGTTGGAAATGCGCCCTCTAGTCTTCTTCGTTCTCTTCCTATTCCTTCTGCTCCTTGGAGATCCATTTCTATGGATTTTTTCACAAATCTTCCTCCTTCTCATGGCTTTGATGTAGTTTTTGTGGTGGTTGACCGTTTCACCAAACAGGCTCATTTCCTGTCATGTAACAAGACGGCTACAGGCCAGACAACTACTAAGTTGGTGATTCATGAAGTGTTTCGACATCATGGTCTTCCTAAGAGCATTGTTTCTGATCGAGACCCATAATTCATGTCCAAATTTTAGCGAGAGCTTCTCCGAAGTCTACAAGTTAAAGCGGATCTTTCTTCAGGATATCATTCACAAACTGATGGGCAATCAGAACACAGGATTCAGACCTTGGAGCAATATCTTCGCTACTTCATCAGTTACCAACAAGATAACTAGTTGGAGCTTCTTCCAATGGCGGAGTTTGCCTACAACAACTTTGTTCATGCATCTATAGGCCAGACACCTTTCTTTGCTCTTATAGGCTACCATCCACATTTTGACTTTGCTCCTCCTACTTCTCCTTCTTTTACTCCTGCAGTACAGGATCGTCTCCAGCATCTTTGTCAGGTATAGGATGATCTTTAGGTTCATCTTCAGCAGGCATAAGAACAGTACAAGCGTCATGCTGATGCTCATCATCAGCCGGCACATGCATACAAGATTGGTAATCTCGTGTGGCTTCTTCCTCGGCATATTCGCATCAACAGTCCTTCTTCTAAGTTGGATTTTCAATGATTGGGCCCTTACAGGATTGCGGCTGAGTTCAATCCTGTAGCTTTCCGACTAAAGTTACCATTTACAGTGAAACTTCATCCTATGTTTCACACCTCTTTGTTGGAGCCGTATCATTCTTCTTCTCTTTCTGGTCGTGCTTCTTCTCTTCCCCTTCCTATGGTCATTAATGAACCTGAGTACGAAGTTGCAACCATCCTTGATTCTCGTCTTCATCACCGCCAACTTCAATACTTGGTGGATTGGAAAGGTTATTTGCTTATCAATCGCACTTGGGAACCTGCATCCAACTTACTCCATGTTTCTTCCAAGGTTGCTGCCTTTCATCGGTGTTATTCTGCTAAACCAAGTCCCAAGACTCATGGAATTCGTCCTTAGGGAGGAGGTGCTCTCACGACTCGATACAGGATGCAAGATTCCAAATACATAATACCGAATGTAGGATACAAGATACAGGATACAGAAAACAAGATACAGGATACAGAAAACAAGATATGCCCACAAGATATACCTACAGAATATACCTATAGGATAAGGGTCACCATTTTAGCTCATGACTAGATTAGGCTCATGACCAGATTAGCTTTTGGAGTTGTAAGCATAAAAGCTCTGACTTAATTGTTGTACAATTAGTTACTATCAACACCAATCTTTCTACGATCAATCTTGTCTTGTTCTTGTCTTGCTCCTTGCTTCCTGTTCTCTCCTTGTCTTACTTCTAGTTCCTGTCTTGTTCCTAGTTCTTGTCCTGCTCCTGTCTTGTTCCTAGTTCCTGTCTTGCTCCTGTCTTGTTCCTAGTTCTTGTCCTGCTCCTGTCTTGTTCCTAGTTCCTGTCTTGCTCCTGTCTTGTTCCTAGTTCGTGTCCTGCTCCTGAGTCAAGCCTCCTTACTTTTGGATTGTGGCTTGACACCAAGAGTTTTACCTTTGGCGAGTGAAGATGGAACTCTACCTAGAAGACCTAGAGCTTTGGGAGATTGTGTCTGGCACCGAAGCCAAGCCCATGGCTCTTGTTGTCAACGTAGCCGCTGTCAAGCCACGATCAGGAACCAGGAAGCGAGTAGGATTTCGGGAACAGGAAGGCTTGACTCAGGAACAGGACCGAGAGCAGGACAGGAACCAGGAACAGGAACAGGAACAGAAATCCAGGAGCAGGACAGATCAGGATAGGATTCGGGAACAAGACAGGAAAGCGCAGGATAGGATCCAGGAACAAGATAGGAATTAGACAGGATCCAAGAGCAAGACAGGAGCAGGAGGCAAAGAGTAAGACAAGAACAAGACAAGAGCAAGGAACAAGAATAATCGTAGAATGACTGGTGTTGATAGTAACTGATTGTACAACAATTAGGTCGGAGCTTTTATGCTCACAACTCCAAGCTAATCTAGTCATGAGTCTAATCTAGTCATGAGCTAAGAATAGTGTCCTTATCCTCTAGGCATATCCTGTAGCATATCCTCTAGGCATATCCTATAGGAATATCCTATAGGTATATCCTGTAGGAATATCCTGCAGGCATATCCTGTAACCCGTATCCTGTATCCGAAATCCTGCATCCTGTATCCTGTATCCGCAAACCTGTATCCTGCATCGGGTTGTGACAGCCGATGAAAGAAGAAGAACCGCAAAGCCAAAGGTAAACTTTTCAAAGCCCTAAAGCAATGCGAGTTCCAGACAGTGGTGTGTTGTAAAAGAGTTGCCAAGTTTGGACATCCCTCAAGGCAACGTATGAGGCTCCACGAGCAAGCAACTGCATTTACCTCAAGCGGAAGTTGTTCACCACACCTATGATTGAGGGAGACTCTCTCCTCGATTATGTCGGCAAGGTAAGAACCATACTAGACACCCTCTAGGGAGTGGGAGCTACTATGGACAAGGCTGAGGAGTGCGAATACATCTTGTGCTTGCTTCCCCCCGTACGACTTGCTCGTCTCCACCCTCGATTGCCAGACTACTCCACTCAAGTTGGTTGAGGTCCAAGCAGCATTGCAAGACCTTGACACCTGGCGAAAGAACACGGAGCAGTAGCCAAGGACTGCCCTCTTCACGGCAATGTGCAAGGGAAACAAAATGAGGACACCAGCTCATCTAGCTCACCAAGGCGAAAATCCAAACCTAAGGTGAAGTGTTCTCACTACAAAAAGAAAGGCCATGAGGAGACAAAGTGTTGGGTTAAACACCCAAAACTCAAGCCTACCCTTGCTGATGAGTGTGGCATCGTTGGTGACATAGCAATGTACATGGTCCATACATTTGTGGTGGTGAAGAACCCCCACACCTTCTAAGTGGACTCGACAGCAATGCACAACATTACAAACACGTGAAGCTGGTACGTGATCTTTGAAGCAGCTTTACTAGACAACATGTGCTGGTGGGAGATGGACGCCCTCTTCCCATAAGGATTTGGGACGATTCGTCTTAACTTGCTAAATGGACACTAGGTGCAGATCAAAGGACGTGCTCTACGTCCCTGCACTGCATGCCAACTTGTTAGCACTTGGGCAGCTTTGCGATGCCCGCTACACCTTCCACGATGATGGCACCAGCATCTCCTTCACACCCCAGATAGGACATGCACTAGCACTGCAAGCACATCATGATGGTAGTGGGAGCTTGTACAAGCTGGAGATGGAGCTCGAGCCAACTTCCCCTAGACCGCAAGCTCTAGTCACTCAAGGTCACACCAGGTCACACCGAGAATCTAGAGTTGTGGCACCAACGTTTTAGCCATGCTGCAACCTCACAAGAACAGATGGTAGAAGGACTGACAATCCCCCCACTGGGGAACTGCCATTCTGTAGGGGATGCCAGCTTGGGAAGATGCCTTGCCAAGCTTTTCCTCGCAGCAGAGCAACCAAGGCCACTAGAGTGTTTGAGCTCATGCACACAGACCTCTGTGGCTGATGCAAACTCAGTCCTATGCTGGCGCTCGCTACTTCATGACCTTTGTGGATGACTTTAGTTGCTATTGTACCATGTATTTCCTTCGAGAAAAACACAAGCCCTGGATTACATGTAGTTGTACTACACACTGGCCCAAACTGGTTAGACACTATGACATCTACGCTTTGATGGTGGTGGCGAGTACACCTCCAATGCCTTTTACCAATTCTACGAGTTAGTTGGCATTGCACGAGAGCTGATAATGACCAACTCACTGCAGCAGAATGGCATGGCAGAGAGGAAGAAAGTCATTGATGGAGAGTGCTCAAGCATGCTCCAAACAAGCCAACTCCCACAAATGTTCTAGGCAGAAGTAGTAACACCGCCAACTTCCTGCAAAATCACCTACCAACCTCAGTGTTGAAGGGACGACGCCATATGAAGCTTGGATTGGTAGGAAGCCATTGTAGCAGGACTGAAGATCTTTGGCTGTGAGGCCTATGTCCACACCATTGATGACTCCTCACTCAAAAAGCTTGATGCCAGAGCATCTAGTGTCACTTTTGGGCTATTGCACATATAGGAAAGCCTACAAGCTATATGATCCTTGCCAGGAAACCGATTTTGAGCAGGGATGTGGTCTTCAACGAACGCCCCCTGCTCAGCTACCATCAAGATTCCTCAACAACTCCCAGAGCTTCTTCTAGCTTTGGACCTAGTGAGTGCTCACACGCAATTGAAACCTTGCCATTAGACTCAGCTCCAGAAGGTGTGAAAATCCTACTGCAAGTGCAACCAACCAGTGGGCGTTCGAATCACCAGCCTCTAGTAGCTTCCCATGGTGCTAACGCTACATCAACTCCAGCACATGGTGCTTCTACATCAGACCCTATAGCTCAAGCCCCATTGCCCATGGTGACAAGCGCCTCCTCAAGCACTCCCCCACCTGGTGCAACCCTAAACATGGTTAGTATAGGGCCAGTGACTTGTTGGCGTAGCAAGGCACCCCCTCCACCTCACAAGCAACCAGACCGCACCCGCAAGGTACTTGATAGGCTCATCACGACCATGCTCCTACAGGCACATGTCGTACATAAAGTGCCCTCCAACCTGAGAGAGGCACATGTGTCACCAGATGCAGAGCACTGGCATGCAACATGCTTGGAGAAGCTTGGATCCCTGGTTGAGAACGAGACCTATGACTTGGTGGCACCAGAGGAGGTTCCAGTGGACCGCAAGCTGATCAAGAGCATGTGGGTGTTCACACTCAGGCTTCATGCTAATGGCACCATCACCAAGTATAAAGTTAGGCTTGTGGCCAAGGGATGTGCACATGTTCTTGGTGTCAACTTCACGGAGACGTTTGCTCCCATGGTGAAGATGACTAGCCTACGTCTACTCTTCTCACTAGCAGCAGCAGCTAGGGATTATGAAATCCACCAAATGGATGTAAAAGTAGCTTTCCTTTATGGGGAGCTAGAAGAGGAGATTTCATGGAGCAGCGTGAAGGCTTTCAAGTTCATGGACATGAGAGCGCTACGTGCAAGCTCAACAAGTCGTTGTATGGGCTAAAACAAAGCCTTGGTACACTCGATTGGACAAGTTCCTCCTTCAAGCTGGCTTCCCCAGGAGCAATGCCAACCACATTGTGTAAGTGGGAGCTGACTTCGTCTTCATAGAAGTGTACGTTGCGACCTTTTGATCATCAGCAGCAAGAACAACCGACTGCTTCCATTCGCGAAGGAGGTTCTCGCCAACCACTTTGCGATGAAGGACCTTGGTGAGGCCCTCGGCATCCAAATTGTTCATGACCAAGACAAGAAGTTGATTCATTTACACCAAGGTAAGTACCTACGAGACATCCTCCACAAGTATGGGATGGAGAGCTGTCACCCAGTGGCAACTCCCATGGACACACACCTAAAGCTATCATTGGAGCAATGCCCAAGCACTGATGCTGAGCAAGCAGCGATGACGAACATTCCTTACAAGAGCGCAGTGGGGAGCCTGATGTTCCCCATGGTCTGCACCAGACCCAACATTGCCTACACTATCAGCCAAGTAAGCAAATTCCTTGCTAACCGTGGCATGGCACATTGAGCAGTTGTGAAGCAGATTTTTTGCTACCTCCAAGGCACCCTCGACTACGGCCTCTGCTATGAAGGGGTCCAGCCCACTCTCGTGGGATACTATGATGCCTGGGCATGTGTCAGACAATAGGCATTCCACCACAGGCTACTCCTTTGGCTTGGGCAGTGCTACAACTTCATGTAGCAGCAAGCACCAACCCACGGTGGTGACCTCTAGCACAGAGGCTGAATACATGGCTGCCTGAGCAGCCACCAAGAAAGCCATTTGGCTTTGCATGTTAGTTGTGAACCTCGGCTTCACTTAGGAAGACGCAACTACAATCTACACTAATAATTTGGGGAGCCTGGCAATCCCCAAAACCCTTGCTTCCACTCCCGAATGAAGCACATCGAAGTGGTACACCAGTCATGAGAAGACTGAAGATGGTTACATCAAGCTAGTCTACTGTCCCACAAACAACATGGTGGCGGATATCTTCACCAAGGCTCTTCACCGAGATCGCTTCAAGAAGCACTGTACCACTCTTGGAGTTTTACCCCTGCCAGAGTGAGTTCCACTATGAGTGGGAGTGTTGGAGGGACATCGTGGACTCCCTCTAGCATGGCTCTTCCACGTGGCTCCGCCACATAGGCAGGGCAGATGACCTCTTACATTCTAATCTAGGTCTATAACTCGGTAGAGGAGCGGTTAGGTTACTCCTGTCATGATCAATAAATCTATGTTCTGCAACATTTATGTAGGTTGATACAGCTATGTTCATCCAGGAAGGTTTCCTACAGTCTCAGGTACAATACACACACACACACTCCTACATTATACGTATTATATATAGAAGATCTTTTGTGTGTGTGTATCTCTCTCTCTCTCAATTAAACTTTCAGAGTTCGTGGTACAACCGTGGGTGCAAGTAACAGGCTAGATTTGGTATTACTTATCACAACTGGGTTAAATGAGAGTGAAGCAGGTGTGGAAGAGGAGGAAGTGTTGAACACAGTGAAGAATTGGGAAGAAGGGGAGACCCACAGTCCAAATGTTCCTGCAGTCACCCACATGAAAGGTGCAGCACCGTTTGTATTTGTCCCATTTGAAGAGGTTGGTTATATACTTGTGTGTGTGTGTGTGAGAGAGAGAGACAAGAGAGAGAGAGAGAGAGAGAGAGACAGAAGAGAGAGAGAGAGAGAGAGAGAGAGATTAATTATGCATGTGTATATGTATATTGAGACAGGAGAGAACTAGTCCCAAAGATATTAGTTTATATACCTATTCTCTGTGTTTAGTGTGCGTGTGTATATGTATATAGATACAAACAACAAGTTGGTGCTGTGAGTATATCTGTTCAATAATATAATGTATATATATTAAATTATATATACATGCATCTATTAGATGTGAACAACTTCTACATATGCATTTGTCTTCGTCCAAATCAAAGTGGCTGGTTATATATGAGGGATAGGTTATATGTATGGATGGATGGATTGTCTATTCTGTAGACTCGTTCATTTATCTCTCTCTTTCTCTCCGTTAATATACACGGTCGTATGTAATGCTTTATATATATATATATATATTATATATCTGTGTGTGTGTGTGTACTTAGACAATCTAAAATATATACAATATATAGACACGTCTGTGCAGTATCATGTTTTCTATCTTATAATGCATAACCAGAAACACAAAAACCACATGTTATAATATTGTGTGTGTACTTCAGATCTCAATTTGCCAGTGGACGTAATGGACTATTATGTTTCTCATTAGAATATGTAAATATAATTATTAGCTGCTTGTCTCAAATAAATAAGTTTGTATTTATCTTCAATCTTCTTGTTTATTATCGTCTTTTATAAATTTTTTAAGTTCACAGTGAAAGATTGTTTTCATTGACATTTTTCATGATGTTTTTGACAATATCTTATATATATAAGATATTGTCAAAAACATCATGAAAAATGTCAATGAAAACACTGTATATATGATTAAGTACTCTTATACATATGCAATATATAATATATTAAAAATTATTCTTTATATAAAATTAGATAATTAAAACTGAAGTTACTGAAGACAAAATAAATAAAATAAGCAATATTTACTAAATATACGAAGAACAATAATGGAGGTACTTTATCAAGATTTTCCAAATTCATTGTTCATAATATTAACATAGCTATTTTGTGGCCTGTGCTATTATATTTGTAATAGAGCCGGCCTGCTCCTTAGCATTCTCCACCAGCGTATCCTAATTAAAATTTCATTATATAATAGTTTATATTACATATCAAATAATATGTAAAAAGTTGACTCTCTCCCTCTCCCTCTCTCTCTCTCACACACACACACACAACCTGGGCAGAAATGACTCGTGAAACAGACCTTTTATTGGATTCCTGCAACTCCCACCAATGAAAATCTCATCCAGAATAAAATATGCCTGAAAGAAACGAGTTAAAATGTGTGTGTGTGTGTGTGTGAGAGAGAGAGAGAGAGAGAGAGAGAGTTTATACCTTGTGGAAGTTGAAAATGAGATCCAATTCACAAACCTGACATTGTACAGCATATAATATAAAATTACATTATATGTGCCTATGATACACACTAATACACCCATTTATACATGTTTAACGAAGGAGAAAGAACTCACATTGCCAAAGTATCGGTCCAGAATCTGAACGTAGTGGTGAATGAGCTCCAGGGTATCAAGTTCGTTGTCTTTAGAGTCCATACATATGCAGAAATACAGGCTTGCATATCTACATAAAACAAGTTGATATATATATATCTGTGTGTGTGTGTGTGTGTGAGTGAGTGAGGGGGTATGTCTATATGTAATTTGTGAAAAAAACTACAGAACATCCATCTTAATGTTTAGTTTAAGGATGAGAATATCATTAATACCTGATGTTAAATGTGCTAATGCTTACTCATTACCGTTTGTAGACGACTTTGAGACCCTTCCATTCCACAAAATCGCAAAGCTTGGGTCCTCTCGGGAGTATGAGGGCGGTTAACTCTCGAATTGCCTAAAAATAAATCATGTGCGTGCGTGTGTGAAGTCAATATATTTCATTCACTTTAATATTTGATAATTTAATTATATATATGAAATACAGACCACACAATATAATTACTGATATATTATTCATTTTTGCATAACAATATATGTATATACAGATTTGTGTTGTTGTACACACACGTATAAATACATACCGTACAGTACACATAAATCACACACACACACCACGTGTGTGTGTGTGTGTGTTTGTATTTGTATAATATATTATTGCATTATTCTTGCCACAACATGATAGTATTGAATTGGGAATATGCTAACAGGAAATGATATATCATATATACTACACACACACACACCACACACACAACACACACACACATCTATTAAGTGTGTGTGTATGTGCGTAAGAGTATTCTGATATATTGGTTATATATATTGTATGCATATCTATCTATATATATATGTATGTGTGTGTGTGTGTGTGTGTGTGTGTGTACCTTTGCTCTTTCTTTTTGGGTGTACGGAGAATACCACTTTGTCAATCGCACCTTGCCTTGGAGGCTGACGAGCACAACGAACTGAATCTGAACACAACTACAAACTTATATAATTTATATATTTTAAATTCTCATTATAGAACTATTATAAATATTTATCCATATATGAATTTGTGTATATCTAATATATGAGAAATGAATCAATTATGTGTGTATAGATCTTTGAGAGAGAACCAGATCGATACCATATATTCGATTAGAATATTCCACCTGCACATCTGTAATACATCTGTATCAATCCACATATATATCCGTAAACACACATATATACGTCACATATACTCACAGTATCTCGATTCCATCATGTGACGTAAACAGTACAAATAAAGTATATGCATATACATACATACAAGACATGTATACATGTCACTACAGAGAGAGTATATAATGTAATGTGTATGTATATGCTCTATTCAAATTTTATTTCAGTTTTAAATTTTATTTAAGAAATTTTAACTGTAATAAAATAGATATACTATAGAATGTGCCAAACACGGTATATGTGTAAATGTGACATAAACAGTACACATGCATATATACACATATGCATACGTAACACACACGTACCTATATACACAATGTCAACATCTGACTGGCACAAAAGCTGTAAGAAGACTCGTAAGAAGACCATAGTGAGACTTCCAAATGGAAAGAAAAAACATGTACTATGTACACGTGTACGTATTTTTTAATACAGATATAATACACCCATACACAAATATATATATAGGATGTTTGTGAGTGGTATATCATATACATGCGTACTGTTGTGTGTAAATCTTAAGTGTATAATATTTTAATGTACATGTAAAGATAAACGTATGTATATGTGTGTGTACATATAATCCTATACACATGTTAAAAACTATGCACCACACGTATGCACGTGTCAACGAGCATCAAAATTAAGAATCTATAACATTAATATTTCAGGAAGTAGACACACACACACACACAATATTATATATAAACTTCGAGAGCTCTAGCACCTCTGAAGAGCAACCATTCTCAGCAAGTGCGATCATCACATTCTCCTCAGGGATGTTCAGAAACACCCGCCTTGCAGATTCTACTTACCTGCAAATGCCATACATTGTCACCAATGCAGTCCACCGTGCAAGGACTTGAGGATGGTCACAAATGTAGCACGGTGTGGAGTGAACCCTTCAAGCTCCATCTTCCTGTAGACGGCTAATGCCTCTTTGTAATGCCCGTAATGGGCATTTGCTGCAATGAGTGCATTCCACGATACAATGTTTCTCTCAGGCATGTTCTCAAAGACAGAAAGGAAGCTCTCGATGCAACCATGTCTAGTGGCCACGATAATGTCCGAGATCGAGAATCCTTGCATTCCCAGTCCGAGGTAACTGCAGTCCCTGCAACAACTGAGGATCGTGGACCTGTCTTGTAGATGAAGAAGACCAATGAGCGAGCTTTAAATAAACAATCTCACGCTCGAGTGCACTCAGCACAGATATGACATTCGGGAATTTACACAAATCAGATACATGAAAGGTGTTCTTAATCTATTACAAATCTTAAGAATATAATGCCCTTAAGATCTCAATATCTCAAGAAATGGTAACCCAGCTTTAAAGTTCTCGTCAAGCCTACTCATTGAAGGGTTTCTCCTTGCGACTACATAAAGTTTCCTTTTATTTTCCGGAGCTAGAACCTTCAACCCTTCGAGAACGTTTCCCTTATTCGCGTAAATGCGCATCACGATATTATAATCGAGCGTCACGAAATCCATGTCACTGGTAAAACAGAAATTAGTATACACATTATACTATATCTATATCTATATCTAAATTAATATCTCTCTCTCTCTCTCTCTCTCTCTCTCTCTCTCTCTCTTAAATAATATAATATATATATATATCTATCTTAAGTGTCAACTGCATCAAGAAAAGCTCCTATATCTTTATGTTCATTGCCAACGAACTGAAATTCAACAGCTGTAGTAAAAAAAACAAATTAATATATATTAATAAACTTGTATATTGTAATAAACTTACGTGTGGTGGTTTTTTTGACATTGCCTTGAATCTTATTCACCACCGTTGTGGCTTGAGCAGATTGAGGTATAAAGTCCACACTCTCCCTCATAAAAGCCTTCGACTTGGAATCCCTATATATTCACACACAATTAATCATTATTTAATGAACACACACAATGAATTAATCATTATGTGTTATTACTAACATACACAATGAATTATTATTTAATGAACTTACTTGACTTCTGATTTGATTCGTTCAGATATATAAAGGTGAGAAGATTTAACAAGACTTGCAAGTTTTGGTGACATGTCATTCTTCTCCGCTGATTATCACATTTGTATTGAGACTTAACCTTCGCTCTTGCTGAAGTATAAAATATTCAATCAATAACACACACCTATATAATATATACATCCACTCGTGCACGTACCTGTGTAGAAGAAGGTGTAGGTGCACGTTGTGAATAAAGATGACCATGCCATGTCTCTTAAACGCAGAGAAACCCTAGAAAACAGAGAAACCCTAGAAAACAGAGAAACCTAGAAACAGAGAAACCCTAAAAGCAGAAAAACCCTAATACGCCTAAAACCCTAAACCCAGAACAGAAGATGCTGAGGTAGAAGATGGCTGCAAGCGGCGATGAATGCAAATGCATGTAACATAGTAAGAAAGAAAACAAGAAGAGAGCGGGAAATGAAAAGAGAATACCTGAATAAAGAGCAAGAGAGGGAAAGAGAATCTACTTGGAGTACAAAGACTTACTTGGAATACACGAATGCCATAGATTGCAAGAGAAGCTCCAACCCCTGTAAGAAGCAATGCAGAAATTACTCTTCCTCCCATGTCTGGAAAGAACTAAGCAAATGAACTAGGGCAAAATGTAAAATGCCCCAACTTATGGCAAATAAGCTAGGGCGAAATGTATAAAATGCCTAAATTAGGGCAAATCAGCTATACAGAGTTCTTAAATATCTTAGAATATTCATATTAATTAGGGTGAAATTCAGGAGAAATGCGAAGGCGGCAGCTATGGTGTCCGCGTGCGAGGGCACCGCAGGGACTCTGTATGGATTTCCGAAGCTAGATCGATGAAATCTGTACGAGACGAGGATTTCTTTACTGTTCTTAGGGATTTTCAGGTGATTTTTTGTGTTCTTAGCGATTTCTAAGTAGATACAAGGTGATTTTCAGTGATTCTATAGAGATTTTCATGTTTTCATACTGATTTTGAATCTTGGAGGTTTTCCAGGTGTTTTGAAGCGATTCTCGTCGTTTCCAGGTATTAAGTATCACTTCTTGGAGGCTTTTCTGGCAGCTAGAGATATTTCAGGTGAGTTTCATGTTTTTTTTTAATTGATTTTCATGATTCTATGGTCTGAAAGAGGTGATTCTTGAAGGATTTTTAATATAATCGAGGATGATGATCTCCGTGCAACAAGGAGCAACGCGGCAGCAAGGCCAGCACACAGTATTTGTCCGAGACCCTATGAAGAGCGAACTTTTGCTGCCACAGAGTGAAGTGTCTCGTTCTACTTTAGACGGTAAGCTACTAACTTTGCATGCTTATATGCGTGCTGTAGAAACATATGATTCTACTTTTGCAGATAGAGATAATACGCTTCTTGCTTTGAATACAAAGAGGGAAACTATGAGCCTTGAAACATTGCAATGTAGTTCATGAAAGGAGCCCCAAGCGAACAGATGCGTTGCTCTTACTAGGCGTTATTTACTACCAGGTATTTTATCATTTATGTGATTATTTAATATGGAACTGATTTTGTTATACTAATTATGCTGTTCATTTTATATTCGTTTTTAACACGTTTTCGGTGTCTATCTTCACGACTTCGACATGTGCATTGTGAATAATGAAGAAGCTCTTAGAATTGACCCACAATTCGCAGAGTGCTACGGGAATATGGCAAACGCGTTTAAGGCAAGTTATACACATACATACAGACGTATACGCACAAACCTACATATGAATTGTTCGTGCATGTGTGTGTGTGTGAGAGAGAGAGAGATTTATCAACTGTACATCATGTGACACATTATATATATTCATATTATTACATTTATTATGACTTTATACCTGTTTGAATTTATTTTTACAGGAGAAAGGAAATGTGGATATTGCCATCGATACTACCTTATTGCTATTTAGGTATTTTTATTTTTTATATAAGCTCTTTAACTTATTTGTTTATATGCAGTTGAGACCTGGTTTTTGCGACGCTTGGTCGAACCTAGCGAGTGCATATATGTGAAAAGGAAGGCTTCAGGACGCTGCAGCATGTTGTCGCCATGCACTTACATTAAACCCACATCTGGTATCTGTTCCTTACTTATTTTAGAGTTTTATAACAGTTAACTATTTAATCTGTATCTGTAGGTGGATGCTCATGGTAATCTTTTGAAGGCTCAAACATATAATTATATATATCATTATTCGAATATGTCGTTGAATATTTGAATTATTTGTTTGTTAGGGTTGCTATTTTATGCCGAAGCAATTCGCATTCAACCTACATTTGCCATTGCATGGTTTATTAAGTATGTGCAGAAGATCCGTGAATATATATGTGTGTGTGCGGTGTGCGTGTGCGTGTATTTAATATGCCATTGTATCCTATAATGTAGTAAGGGATCTGACACAAAGACTGCTGTAGAATTCAGACAGCTTTACGTTGATGCATGATAGTTGAGATATCTACATCTGTAACATACATGCATATATATAACTGAAGGTATGCCTGTGTAACGATTATCGCCTATATTAACTATAGTTTTGTACTTCCAGCCGACATGTAGCTATACATTCATATATATATTTGAGATACTGTACACATGTAATTACACATTCGTGTGTGTGTGTCTGTGTCTGTCTGTCTAACGAGAGTATTCGTAGGCGCTTGGGAAACCAGAGGATGCAATAGTTTGCTATTTGAAAGCTATACAATTCGACCAGATTACGCAATAGCTTATGGTAAGTTTTAAACCTGTGTTTGTTGCTGATTGTATATGTGAGATCCCTGGCAATAGGTCTAACAGGCCGTGGTTTCTTTTTTTGTTTTTATTTTCTATCCTTTTTACATGTGTGTTCATCATGAAGATATACGCGGCATCGAAGACATTGTTTTAGTTGTGGATCACCTTGTTTTGTTTAGCATGCCTTAAACCCAAAACGCTATACCTTTTAGTAGAAACAACGTGTCAAACAGGAAATTTGGCAAGCGTGTGACCAGGCGATTATTCATTACCACAAAGCGGTCATGCTGGATTCCTCATTCATTGAGGCTTATAACAATCTGGTATAATATTACTACGAGAGAGAGAGATTTGTATAATGTTATACTTCTTTTCTTTATTCTGACTTTCATTTATCAGGGAAATGCTCTTAAAGATGCCGGACGAGTGGAGGATGCAATAGCTTGCTACCAGGTAGATTATATGTTATGTGAATGTGTAAACTTGTAAATGTATTCGTTGATTTATGCATGAATCTTTACTGATGTATATATCTTATTGGATTATGCATTTGACTTCTGCGCATTATATTATCTATATTTACCTCGTACATGTTGGTAGTATGATCAGCATTTTAGTAGTAAGTGTTTTCTGTCATAATCGGCTTCCGATTCTTTTGTGATGCCAGCATAGCTGGCACAAGCGCGACGGAGGTTGTCATCTTCTGTAGCTCGTGAGGATGTACGCACGCTGCGCCTGAAGAAGGTAAGTCAATGATGTGTGTGTTTGTACATATTATGCATACACGCACGCATACATATTATGCACTTCAATAATGCATTTAGATACATCGATGTGTGTGTATATCATGTGTATGTGTTAATAGAACGTTCTCTTTTTTGTGTGTGGGCGCGTACTTGTCTATGTGTATGGTATATGGTGCTTCACACTTGCATACGTGTGTCTGTGTACATGCATGTATATGTGAGTACAGAATTTGTGTAAACTTATTCACACACACACGATAAAGTGCCCCTGAATGAGGTAGTACAGTCTGTCGACTGTTTCATACGATAAACTGAAATATCATGTGCTAAACTAAAACGATCTATATATTCAAGTGCTCCCACACAAGCTCCACTCAAGAACTTGATATATATCATGTGTGGTATGTGTCTTTTTATCTGTACCTGCGTACATATGGTATACGTGTGTATAGACTACCTTAAAGACGTGTGTGTAAATGTGCATTTTTATGTGATGGTTTCAGTGGAAGTAAGGGAATCGAACCCTATGCATATTCATGGAGCAGAACACACAAGGCTGCTTGAGTTACAAGATAAGTATGCCGACTTGGCTGCAGGAAAGGAAGCAAATCTTGAACAGGATCGCGTCTCTGTTGCGGGCCGGATTTTTGCACGGCGCACTTTCGGGAAGCTTGCATTCTTGACTATACGGGATGATTCTTCATCTATTCAGGTGTGTGCATGCGTGTGTGTGTCTCGCATATATGTACGTATGAATCCAGACATTTATGCTCTCATATATATAACATAATGTATGTATACATAGGAATGATTCAGGATCCATATAATTGTGTACATTCATAAGTGTGTGCGTGCGTGCGTGACATCTATGTATGTATTGCATATCCACACGCGCACACACACTCTTTTATATATACATAAGCATTCAATTTAGACACTAGACTTATATGTATATATTTTTATAGTATACATATATATCATTATCACTGCTATACATAGTAACGTATCTACACATACACAGACATACTTACACATATATACTGTTGGCACGCATACAGATACGTGTGTTATTATTTCTACGCACTTAGACAACGTTTTGTAAGGTTATACAGATTCATATTCATACGGTAACATGAGTACATATATACAAATGTAAAAGTATAAATAGCTATATTATCACACACACACACCACAGACATATTATATATATATATATATATATAATGTTTTGATTGTGCAGCTCTATTGTGACAAAGGGAAGCTAAAGACTTTTAATCAATTAAGTGGATGGTTGTGAGATTGTTTGGTGCCACTGGAACGATAAAGCGAACCGAAAAAGGTATATACCATTCCCTTAAAAATTACTAGCAACTTATATAATAATATTCATAATTATTTGTGTGCATTATATATTTCAGGGGAGCTTTCAGTAAATGTGGATGAACTAACCATTCTTACAAAATCAATACTAGCCTTGCCTGAGATGTGGCATGGATTAACAGATAAATAAAAACGATACAGACAGAGGTTTCTGTATATACATACGTATATGTGTGTTTTGTGTTGTGTATGTGCGTAGTGGTATAATCCTAATGTGTGTATGTACATTTATACGAGCTGGACTGTGCAGATATCTAGACATGATTATGAATCCAGAAGTTGCTGCCGTGTTTTGAACTCGTGCTAAAGTAAGTTATTTATATTCATCTATATAAATATATTTATCTTTTTGCAGATTGTTTCAGAAATTCGGAGGTTTGTAGAAGAACTAGGCTTTTTGGAAATTGAAACTCCTATTCTCCAGGTAGGTGTGTGTGTGTGTGTGTGTGTGTGTGCGCGAGAGAGAGAGAGAGAAGAGAGAGAGAGAGAGAGAGAGCGAGAGGGAGAGGGAGAGGGAGAGGGAGGGAGAGGGAGAGGGAGAGAGGGAGGAGGGAGGGAGGGAGAGAGAATCTTTTATACTCTAATGTATGAAGGGAGCGGCTGGAGGAGCAGATGCGAGGCCGTTTATTACATATCATAATGCACGTGCGAGAGATTTGTATTTGCGTATTGCGACTGAGCTACATTTAAAGCGTATGCTGATTGGTTACACTAATATATTGTAATTATACTTACAAATGATATATATATATAATAATGATATAACTACATTTAATATGTATATACATATGTTCAAGTTATAATATGACAATATTATGCTTTGCAGGTTGGAGGGTATGAAAGAGTGTATGAAATAGGTCGTATTTTCCGAAACGAGGGAATTTCTACTCGACATAATCCTGAATTTACATCCATAGAGGTATATGTACATATAAAAATACGTATGTATTATATACATGTACACGTATATACACACACATATTAAGCAGATATATCAAGCATATGCGGATTACAATGACATGATGAGTTTAGCGGAAAGACCTCATTACTAAATGTGCATTCGCAGTCCTTGGGAAGCTTAACATGCAATACCAAGTCAGTTACACATTTTTACTTATATCTTAATATTATTGTGGTACTATATATAGACTAAATTTTTTTTTTCATATAGTTCTGGCATAATAAGTGAGCTTTATTTATGTCTAGGGAACTGAAATAAGTTTGCATAAACCATGAAGACGTGCTACTATGGATTCTTTGGATAAAAGAGTTTACAGGAGTTGATTTTGCTACTTTTGCAAACAATGTTTCCCCAGTTAAAAACGCTGCTTTATCTGTATTAACAAGGTACTTTAACTATTATGTGTATATATATAATGTAAAGTATATATGTCTATATCATTGTTTATAAATAAAGTATGAAGCTTATGATGGATATGTCTAAATCATGTTCTTAAGTTAATTATTTCCAAGCCGGAAGGATGGTTATGAAAGCTGCGATATCAAAACTCCTCAACAGTAGGAAACGTTTTGAATGAGGTAAACACTAAGTTTTATATGTATTGTGTACATATGTGGATATGTACACACATAAGTCATAATTGTGTACATACGTGGATATGTTTGTGTAGGTGTTTGAAGCTGTGGTGGAAATCTCTCTCACACAGACACATGCAAGCACACACACAATAGATGATATGTATGGTACATATGTGAAGACTAAGGTTTATTGATACTATCCATTATTTTTTAATAGCTATCCTGGACTACTTGAGCGTTTTGAACTCTATATATGCGGACGTGAGCTTGCAAATGCGTTTTCTGAACGTTGAACAGGTTCGTACACACACACACACACACACACACATAGAGAGAGAGACGGTTAGGATTTCACATGAATAAGTACATATATTTATATATGCATACACGTACATATGCATATATAAGGGGACCGCAAGCGGAGATATAATATATATATATATATATATAATATGTATGCACAGCCATGCATTTAAGTATATACATATACACCTTTTCGATTTCCATAGAAGGTGAAGCTCAAATAGTCAGAATATAGAGAAGGCTGCAGAACTGCCCTTAAACAACATAAGTATGAAGTTTATGATGCAACCTTAGATGACGACTTCTTAACTGCGAATACGGAATGCCTCCAACTGCTGGAATGGTATGCTTTATTATATTGAATTTTATATGTTTAATTTAATTTGTTGTAAATGTTATCTAATAGCACTTCATCGCTTAGATGGTGAAACTATCTGAATATTTAATGTTTAATGCTTGTTTTCAGTATAAATTTAGAAATTTACAAGTAGATTCTCATTAAACTTAATCAGTTTTAATAAACATTACAGGAATTTTAAAACAATAGAGAATATTTAGTGAGTTACTATGTTTAATATCACTTAATATGAATACTAAGTTATAACTATTTTAATGTTCAAAAACTAGGTATTATTTCACTTATATTAATTTGCACTAACTATACTTGAATGCTTTAATTGTAATCAAATTAATTTATGCATTTACTTATTAATATTTTGTCTGCAGGGAATTGGAATTGATCGGTTAATAATGTATGTTAACCACCACGGGCAGCCGACAGTAGCACATTAGTCACCCAGATGGAGCACAGATTGAGGAATCCCAGTCAGAGCAATCAAACCACGGGGTGAATAGGGAAGACGAAGCGGTCGGAAGCAGGATCTCCAAACGCATGTGTGGCCAGCTCACAGAATCACATGGTCCACGAGGTTGGACCGCATGCGTGAGGCATGCACTACAAAGGCAATGATGGTCGGGCAGCGCCATTATTGCGTATCTAGGCATAGGGATAGACGCGCCAATCACCTCGGAGGACGCCAAGCACTGCCATGACACCTATACTCAGGAAGGAGGTGTACAATGCCACACTTCCACTACCGTGACCACAGGGTGGACAGAGAGGAATTGGCCGGTGGTAATCAAAGAAATTCGCATGTTCATCAAGGGATAGGAACGATCAGCGGAGCTAGTGTTGCCCAGGCACTCTAAGTTCAAGGAATTAATCAGGCAACCCAACGTCCGACGAGTTAGAAGGCATTTGCAATTGGACGGTTAACCACGACGGGCAGCCGACAGTAGCCACATTAGTCACCCAGATGGAGCACAGATTGAGGAATCCCAGGTCAGAGCAATCAAACCACGGGTGAATAGGGAAGACGAAGCGGTCGGAAGCAGGATCTCCAAACGCATGTGTGGCCAGCTCACAGAATCACATGGTCCACGAGGTTGGACCGCATGCGTGAGGCATGCACTACAAAGGCAATGATGGTCGGGCAGCGCCATTATTGCGTATCTAGGCATAGGGATAGACGCGCCAATCACCTCGGAGGACGCCCCAAGCACTGCCATGACACCTATACTCAGGAAGGAGGTGTACAATGCCACACTTCCACTACCGTGACCACAGGGTGGACAGAGAGGAATTGGCCGGTGGTAATCAAAGAAATTCGCATGTTCATCAAGGGATAGGAACGATCAGCGGAGCTAGTGTTGCCCAGGCACTCTAAGTTCAAGGAATTAATCAGGCAACCCAACGTCCGACGAGTTAGAAGGCATTTGCAATTGGACGAATTCTTCGACCTTCTGCAGGGAGAAGTGGAGGACCTAGGATTCACTAAGAAGGCCAAACAATTCCTCCAGTTAGCGGAACTAGTAGCTAGTCAAACCAGGCATAGGGGAATACAATTTTGCATGAATGGGAGCGCAGTCTTTCGCATTATGTTCGACGAACTAGCGATAATGTTCTGACTACCAGGGGACAGCCTAGCCCTAGGGGAATGCTCGGACATGGAGGTTCAATGGTCCGCCACCACAGGAACTCATGGACTACAAGACATACAAGCAAAGGAGGAAGCAGCCAAGTTCGTAACGCTAGTGGCCTTCATGCTTATGGGAAGAACAGGGAGTCGGATCACCAGGCAACTGGCGAACAGTCTTTGCAGGGCGTAGGAAGGAGTTACAGTAAATTGGGCTGACTGCCTTAAGTGGTACTTGGTTTTGGCTCTAACTAGTGGAATTCATGGAGTTCGAACCGGCACTAAGCAATGGCTCCCCACGGCCGGCCATATTGCTATTATGACCACAAGCTCGTCCGGCCGAACGGTAGTGAGAGCACCACCACCACTCAAAATGAGGGAATAGCCAGAACCCCCGAGTCAACAGAGGAACAGGCGGAGGGTAGCCCCTTTCCGGACCAGGAATCACCAGGGTATGGAACGCCGGAACCCATACATGCGATTCCCCTGGCCGTAGGATCCCACTACCGGAATCCTCGATAAACGCAATCGAGCAATCCACCGGACCCAGCCAGGGAGGAGAGAAGGACAAGCCCGAGGACGAGTGCAAGAGTAACTACCAACATTTCTAAGCCGATGGACGATGGACCTCCACGGTCTATACAGAGCTCATGGGGGCCTTCGACCAGCTAAAAGAAGCCATGATGGTATATAACAACCTCGACCTCCCAACGGTGGCGAAAGAACACGATGACATAGTGACAGAACTCATGGAGTGGCGGCAGGGAGCCCGAGAGGTTGCCCAAAGGGCTAAGGAGCTACTGAGTGAAGGGGTCGACTGTGTATGTTGACAATGAAGAGAACGAAGGACACCTAGGAAAGCTAGAGCGAGAGGAGAGCGGAATTCCAGAAGATATACAGTGAGTGCAAAACTCTCATAGGGCTACTCAATGACGACCAGCATGGCCGTAGCCAGGTCATAGCATGAAAGGAACAACAGATACAAGAATGCAAATCTCGGTTAGAACGAAGGTGTGGGGAGCTCGCGGAAGCACAAGCAGAACTGACGACGGTCAGAAAGGAGTTACTGACGAAGACTCAACTCTCAAAGGCCATTACCACACCTACAACTAGCCAACCGGGACCCCTACTCAGGAAGCCAGAGGTGAGCGATACAAGGCCATCAAGCACAGGACAGGAACACGGCCCAGCCAGGGAACCAGACACACCACGAATCACCATTTCCGAACAAAGGGGGCATAGCCTAGCTCCTTGCGAAAAGGGAACAAGAGCTACAATACTCCCGAGAACGAATGTAGGACCTAGAGGATCAGCTCAAGCAGGCTCGAGAGCAACAGGTAGGGTTCGAGACAAAGCTATGGAGGGTGATCGTGCTACGGGAGGTGACCATCACCACATTAAAGACCACGCTAGCTATAAAAGAGAACGAAATCGCCATGTACCGGGAGCTCCAAGGGGCAGATGCCTAGAGCACATGGCTCAAGGACGTGCCAACAAATAAGTCTAGGCATCTGGTTGACAGTGGTTAGACATCGTCACACGGCCAGCCAGTGCGAACAAGCGACGGGACGAAGCACTGGATAAAGGAGGTGCTTTAAATACGAATTGATAGCGACTGATGTCAGGCGGCGACGTAACCAGGCGTAGATTGATCATCTGGACCAGCTACCTAGGGTATGTAGAACAACATGCATGAGGGAGGCCCATAAATATGACAGGCAGGACTCTGTCATATGGCGGCAGACTAGTAGGAAGGTGCCACCTGTACCTAGGGTCTAGCATTAGGTAACCCACTATATAAGCAAGAAGGCGGGTAGTGGGTCGGGGTCTTTTGGGAGTCAAGTCTGCGTCTTATATCTTACTCCTCTGTCGGAGATAGTTTGTACTCGGACAATCAATATATATATCCATATTCCTTCTATTCACCTTACAAGCGGGTGTTCCCCGCTTGCCCCACTCCTGGGCTCAGCAACACTCTCTGCCAGGTCACTGCAATAGAACTTCCCCTACCTGTACACGGGCCCTCGTGGCGTCCAGGTAGAGGCCATCCAATACCTTCCACTACTCCTGAGGTAAGGCCCGACTTGCCGGTCCAGACCCCCGGAATTGGACGCTCTCAACAGCGTCCTAACGACCACTATAGCTTTCTGAGAAGCATCACATCTGCCTGCGGAGTCCCCAACAACCATTTATATCCTGAAAATCCATTTAGAAAGGAGTACATTTCTACTGTATCCAACAATTCTTCGGTGAATGGTATTGGATATGTATCCCGCCTCGTTACATCGTTCAATTTCTTATAATTGACGTAGATACGCAATTTGCCATTTTTCTTTGCTACTACGACAATTAGTGATAACCATTGCGGGTTTTCAATTGGATAAATGAATCCGGCCTATAATAACTTGTCCACTTCTTCTCTAACTTTCACCAAGAATGTTGGATTCATTCGGTATGCTTGCTGTTTCCTGGGGACTGCATGTGGTAGTAATTCTATTTTATGGGTACAAATTGTGGGTGGAACTCCTTTGAGATCTTCGTAACTCCAAGCAAAGACATCTACATTTTGACATAATACATTTATCAGCTGTCATTAGTATTCTGGTTCGAGATCAACTATTATTCGTACTTTTCGTGGTCCATATTCACTTGTCTTAATTTCAACTTCTTCAGTCTTCTCATTGGTTGTAATTTCTAGTTTCTGTTGAGTCCATATTCTCTGTTCGTGCTCTGTCTCGAATTGTAGTTGTTATTGCATGGGTTGTTTGAACTTATCCATCAGTCCGAGAGTATCCATATGTTGCTGTTGTTGATCATTAGTAGTTGTCTTTTTTGGGTTTTCTAATCAGCTTTTGCTATCTCTACGAGGTCTGGATTGCTTTCGAATAGGAGTTTCGAGTCTTCTTTGTTTGGTTCGACTCGTACTCATTTAGCTCGTGTTATAGCATATGTCTCCATTGAGAGTAATTTTGTATCTTGTTCCCATTTGCACTCGTAGTTTTCTTCATGATCATCCGCTGGATCATTTTCGTGTTGAACTTCAATTCTCCTTGTCGCTGTTCAGTGGGTGATGTTCTGGTGTTAAATTCGCATTGTGGACATTCTGGTGAATAATGTCCCATCTCACCACATGTGTAACAGCAAATACTATTGAGTCGATTACATTCATAGAATAGTGTCCTTTTTTTCCACATCTAAAACATGTCACATTTGGATTCGGACCTTGTAGTGTTGGTGGTGGTGGTATTGGTGGCAATAAAGTTGGTCCAATTTGTGTGGGGCTGGTAACAACGATTGTCCCCTTCGTGATATTTCCGTATTATTGCTTTGTCGGTAGAATGCTCCGAATTCACGGGGAAATGATCTCCTTCCATTGTCATTTCTTCGTTCCCCATTATACGCTCGTTGCGGATGGTCGTATGGATTAGTATTTCATGATTGTGGATAATCATTTGAGTTCGCATCTTGGTTGTTGTTCCATCTAGGTGGTGGTGGAAAACTCTCAGTACGTCCAATCATTGATTGGGGTTTAATTCCCGCATTGCGACATTGCCTTGCTTCATGTCCTATTCCTCCACACATCTGACACTTAGGTACTTTACATTCAGAAGCATTATGTCCTTCATTTATGCATGTTGTGCAAAATATTGCTTTGGTTCTTGGTCATATTTCGTTCTCCTTCCGGTATTGTCTTCTTGATTCTTGTTCATCATCATCTACGTATCTTGGAGGTATCAACACTTCAAGTTGTTCTGCTTCTTTAATTGTATCATTTAAGTCATGCGGTTTTATCAGTCGTACTTGAAGCTGTAAGTTGTCCCGTAGTCCGTTTATATACCATTTCTTTTCTAATTTATCATTGACATCTCTGACCTTGCAACAGTTGTATAATCTCTAGAATCGTCGCGTGTAATCTTCCACCGCCTCAGTAGGTTCTTGCCATATTTCCTGTAACTATACTGTTGGGTCTCGTTTACGATATTTTCGTATATAGTAATTCCTGAATAGTGTAAGTAGTGTACAATACTTGTCGATTGTGAAGGCATTTTCATAATACCAATCACTAGCGTCTCCCTTCAATGTAAACGGAAATATTCTCAACTTCTCGTATTCATCCTTGATTTTGTTAGCTTCACATGCCTTTTCAAATTGCTGTATATGACGATTCATATCCTCATTCTCAAGACCTGAAAAGGTAGATGGTATGACCTTCCCATAATTGTTAGTGTTCCCATTTCTTCAGGTACTTCCACTGACAACAGATCCCTGTTTCCTTACGTTGGTGTGCGTTGCCCGTGATCGTCACTCTCCTGATTATTATCCTCTTCCTCTGTAACCTCGTCGTACTTCGTCGTTTGTTGCTCCTCTCCTCGAGCTTCAGTTTGCTCCTTCCTTCTCTGTTCTTCACGCTCCTCAATCCTCTTTTGTGTCTCTATTATTGTTTATCGTCGTAAGTATTGCTCCTCGCGTTCCCTTTGCTGTCTCTGCCTGATCTCTTCATACCGTTGACGTTCTGCAAGAATACGTCAGTAATCATCCATTCACTTACTACTAAATGCTGCAAATCCATTCTCATGCGGTCTTTGTTGAGCGTTCTTCCGTCTCCATGATAGCTGTCTTGATTGTATTGAGGACCCACTCCTGAGCTTACGAAAAGCCTCAAACTTCTTCTTTCGCCAAAATTTCTCTTCAAACTCCAACACTTCTTTGGATATCGATCTACCCATCCTGGTACATTCTACAAACACATTATCTGTTACCTACTAACACGACCATCCCTCCGTGGTCGCCATATGTTGAACCTAGAAAATCCTACCCACTAAACATAGTAGTGGACCCCACCGACAAACCCGTATTAAGGGTCAATCGGAATAAGATAGAAAAGAAATCAAACATCAGAAGGTCAGGAAAGGGTAAGGATGGCAAGGTGTATAGCAGGCAGCAGTACTATGGATCCCGTCACAGTACTGAGAAAATGAATAGTATTCATCAAAGTAGGAATACGAGTAAGAGATAGAGGTATAGAGAGGGAAAGTAAACTTATATTATGTCCGCACATGGCACATGGTACAAAATAACAATATACTTGGGATCCCTTTCTAGTCCTAATCTGGTCTATTTATACCCGTACTCTTGATCTTGTACTAGCAGTTATAGTAACTACTTCTTAGCCTTATCCATTCAGTTACTGTAACTCCTTCTTATCCTTATTCAAGTATGCCGTACTCCGCCTTAAACATCGTGAGTGCCGCCATTTTGGAGGCTTGGGGCCCAGGAGGCCTGGGCTCGAATATTCTAGAATATTTTAGAATATTCTTTCTGGTCGGCAATATTGGCCTCAGTCGGCAAAAAAGAATTCTAGTAAAACTATTGTATTTCTATCTTATTCTTTTTTATATTAGCTTAATTTATAACTCAATATACATTAGCTAAAGTTTCTTCTTCATCTTAAGTAAAGCTGCAGTTCTCGAACCACCAGCTAGGCTTGGACGTGGAGGTGTTTGAGTAGGTAATTCCTCTGGTCTAATGTTCTCTGCGAGCTTGTTTGTTGCCAACCTAGAGAGTTCAAACTCTTCTCGGTTCCTATAATATTCCTTCCAGCTCGACGGCAGCTAACAATGATGATCCGGTTCCGGAACCAATATCCCAGACTAGGTCGCCAGGTCTACTGAGACGCTCGATCAAAAGCTGCATGAGTCGAACACTCTTCGGTTGAATCATCATCCTGCACAAACTTCCATTAGGATAAACAAAGCAAAGTACTTCCTTACCAAGCCTCCTGAAAACGGTTGTGATGTCGACGAGGATCGTGTTCGTCAATGCCAGAGGGTTTGGCCTCTTCGACTTCTTCTCAGAGCTTTGCAGCACCAAGAGAACTAACAAGTTATCCTGCCACATAGACCAAGTTAAACTTGAACTTGAATAGCTAGCTTACCTTAATTTTGTCACGGTATCCCCAGCCTCGTGCACGGTAGACGCTGTAAGTCCCTGCAACCTCCAAGTTGATTACCGCAGGCCTGAATCACCGCCGAAACAGAAGGAGAACTCGCGAAGATGACCATGAAACCACTCTGCCAGTGCATTCCATGAACTGCAAGGCCTCCTCAAACTTCACCGGATCTAGCTGCACAATGTCCTTGTTGATGCTAGCACCTCCATATACAAGCTCATTGGGCAAGTCGAGGATGATGAGGTTGAAGCCGTATTCACCTACCACTTCCTGGAACACCGTTTGTGACTCAGCCGTATGTAGTCTGTCAACCTGTTGTTGGAGCTTGGTGTACACCTCTGTCTGGGAAGCACCCGGCTCGAAGAAAGACCTGCTCATCTCCTCCATATCGCACACAGCCAGGTCGTAGGATCCACGGGATGCAGCCAGGGTCGGGATGAAGGTCATCAGGTCGTCCTTGATGTCCAAACCAGCTACAAGTGGCTGCACCTCATTATTGTAAAGTCGATTGCCGACGGAGGTGCTGTAGAAGAGCTTGGTCCGCTCCCGATCCCTTTGCAGGTGTAGTTGTCTTCCGCACCGTCTTCTTCATCTTGCTCTTCTTGATAGCCTCTACTTTGTCCGGCTCCCAAACAATCGCTGGTAGATCATTGCCATGCATGTCGAATATGAGCTCTCCCAAGTTGGTGGCTGTTGCGACGGACAGTCGAGCCAGAATGGAACATGCTCCCGTTCGAACGGTGTTAGAGCTCCTCTGCTCTTCGACCACATGTGAGGCTCGCTTGTATGATCTGTCCACAGCTTCATCGTCTGAGACGGTGCCATTTTCTTCGCTAGTATGAACCTGTAACACAAAGTCAGACAGTAGCAATGCTGGAATGAAAGCTTACCTCCATATCATCCGACACGCAGACTCCTCACGCTCCAGAAATCATTCGGCTCCATCGAATAAGTGAACCGTATGCAGTCATGGAAGGGCTGAAAGACCAGGCACTTGCTCGAGTTCGCATCTCGTCAAACCAGCTCATGAAGTCGACATCCGTTCCAACTTCTTCACCATCCTCTCGCAACCCCTTAAGGATCTGAATGGCTTCCTCGCGCACAGCCTTCCAATATAAGTCCAAGGTGAACCACTTGATCCACTCTTTGTCCTGCATGCCTGGTAGCCCAAGTGTCTGTTGTTCTGCCTTGGATTCGAGATGAGTGAGCTTGTTCAAGTATCGGAGTCGCAGCATGTTTAAATCTTTGCTTTGACATCGCATACAGCTTCTCAATGCCCATCCAGCGACACTGCTTATGAGAGATGTTCGTCACCTTCTGGAACCACTCCTCCCCCAAGTCTGGGTCTATGATGGAGAGGAACTTGTGCATACGCTTGTCATGCTTCTTGTACACTAGCTGCTTCAGGTTCAGCTCAAGCTGTGGATTGCCCTTAGCACTGGTGACTGCTCTGTCGAGATCATCATTGATCTCGTTCTGCACATAGAATAAGTTAAAAACTTCTTTCCTATCAATCAAATCGGAGGTTACCTTGAAAAGGATCTTTGCGCAGATCAGGTTTGGAAGAGGATGCCAAGCCGTCTTTCCTGTTGAACTCTCCTTCCACTTCCGCACCTCAAGACGATCAACCTCCGTGAGTGACTCGAGGATTTTCTGAGTTCCTTTGGTACTAGTGCAGACCGCCTTTACAGCGAGGAGAATATGTGGTAGCGTTGTTTCCACAGATGTTGCTGAAGATTGTTCAATGAAACTGTAAGTCTAGACCTTAACAAAAAAAAGAAAATACTCACATGTTTATCGATTGGAACATCGAAACCAGTTGAAGATTGTCGAGGTTCTCCGTGGAGATGAAACTCGATCAACGCGAATAGCCCATCGCTGGTTGTCCTCTGCATCCTCCCGGTAGCTTCTGCAAAGCCTGTAGCCTATGGTTCCCGTCCCAGCAGCTGAACTTCCGGTTTGAGAGCCTTGAAGCCCACTGTTTGTACTCCGGCTAGTAAGAGCTTGCTCGAAAGACCGGTGCTGCTCGTACTGAACCGTGTCCTTCACAACTCCGATAGCTCCTCAGCAGTGAGTCGATCTCCGATGGACAAATGAACAAGGCCGTGTTGCGTAGATAACCAGCCTTCTTCAACGATGACACCAGCATGTCCAAGTCCCCTGGTTCACTCGTCGAACCACCTCGTTCAATGCATTCTACAGATGGGCACATCAGGAGGATCACCAAGTCCCTTGACAAATTTTGTCGAGCAGGTTCGCTGAGCTCTCCAAATGCAGGCTAGCCGGTATGCTGTATAACTCCTTCGGCTCCTTATCGCTCTTCGCCTTCTTGCCTTTTGGATCAGCTTTCCCGGCCTCTCTTTTTGCTGACTGCCTCCTCCAAGTCGTCCTCGCTAGCTTCAACTGCCTCTCATCTGCACTTGCTCGTTCAGGACTGCAACCTCAGCGGATGAAGGAGGCAACTGCGACGAGCTCTCCGGGAAATCTGTGATGGTTGATGGAGGCTGCTCTTGCTCAACTGGTACTACTTCAGACTGAGTCACTGGAGGATCCTCCTTTGCTACATTAGATGGTTCTCCTCTCTTGCCTCGCTTGTGCTTCGATATCCTCTTCTCTTCCCGTGGCTCTTCATCAGGCGCAGTCTCTAGTAGACGTTTTGAAGCTCTCACCATTTTGTAAACTCTGGAAAGCAAACACACAAGTCAATTGATTAGGAGACAAAATAAAAAAAAAATCAAAGATGACTAACCTTGTGGCTGCCGACTCAAGCTAGATGGTGCCGACCCTCTCAGTCGGCACAGAGATGTAGAAGAACAAATCCTGCCGACTGAGATAGTTGGTGCCGACCCTCTCAGACGGCACTGAAGAGATAATGGTGCACTGAGCTAGGATGGTGCCGTCCCTCTCAGACGGCACAAATGGGAAGACCCATTAACTCTGAAAAAAGAAATACTTGAGCCGCAAAGCAAAAAATAAACAAATTCAAAATACCTTGTGGTTGCCGACTGAACCAGGATGGTGCCGTCACTCTCAATCGGCACAAATGGGAAGAACCTTTATCTCTGGATTCCAACAAATGGGAAGAACATTAACTCTGAAAAAAAAACATTGTGATACGGATACTTGAGCCGCAAAGAAAAAAATAAACAAATTGAAAATACCTTGTGGTTGCCGACTGAACCAGGATGGTGCCGTCACTCTCAGTCGGCACAAATGCCCTTTATCTCTGAAAAATAAATTATTTGAGCCGCAAATCATAAAATAAGAAATTGCACATACCTTGTGGCTGCCGACTGAGCAGGATGGTGCCGACAATCTAAATCGGCACAGAAATCTCGATTGATTTACTTGGGCGCTGCACGAATCGACTCGAAATGGATGGTGCCACTCCTCTCAAGCCCCTTGAGGAGATTTCAGAACTCAGATCTGAGATTGAAAAAACCCTAGCCGCAGTGGAAACAGTAAACCCTATCTACCAAAAAACCCTAGCCGCAATGAAAACAGTGAACCCTACGGAATAAATGTGACATTAATATTTAGGGTTAATATTAAAATATGTGAATAATTGGTAAAGGTGAAGATATTTCAAATCATAAAAGGTAGTAATTAAATTAAATCGGTGATACTAGAGAGGACAGCATTAAGAACACTGTGAGCTGGGCAGTGTAGAATTAATTATATACAAAAGTGTATTCACGTTTATTATCAACGATTATAATTTTTTTGGCAACGAGAGTGTGTTTAATCTTTTGCTTTGCTTTCCTAAACCACCGAGCTTTCTCCTTGCGTTGTCATGGCCAGAGTTACCTATGAAGGCATTGACAAAGATTTCCCAGTCGATGAAGATGGAAATGCTTTTGTGTTTGAACATGATCTTCACTTTGCTTTCAACATTCCTTGTTGGTTCAGTATACATGTGGTTCAATTGATGTCAGTTTTGCGAGTTCTGGAGAAGATGTGGAGTTGTTACCAGAAGGCAATGCATCAAACCAGTTTGTCTTTTACACATTGTGCCCGGTAAAGGGCCCGTTGTTCAGGTTGCGGACAAAGGAGCGTGAGGAATCCATGCTGGTGTGTCTTTAAGAGCAGACAAATGTAGGATAGGGAAGGATCTCATTGGTTCGTCTGAAGTTAAACAGTCTCTGAACTACCGCAGATATACAATGGAAATGTCATTTACGAACTTCCCCAAAGAAAGAAAGCACAGAGAAGTACTTGGGGATGAATCGCAAGGATGGCTGCTACCATTGGACACACCCGAGCACAACACACTGGCATGTTCCGGCGCGAGTCAGTCGAAGTTCATGTGTCGGACATCTCAAATGCATCAATCCTACCTGCCCCTACTTGGCTTTTGAGAAGAAAGCAAATGAATGTCACTTCAAGGGTGTGTGGAGAAGGCAAAGACAACTGAGACAGGCAAAGTAATAGGCATGAAATGTAAGCATTGTGGAGAGGAGCCATTGCTAGTGCACACTTGTCCGGCTTATGTGTACTACATTCTGCCAGACGACATTTCTTTTACAAGGTTGTTCATTCACAGAGGTGTTCATCAGCATCCAGTCAGCCCCTCAGTGTCAGCTTCAAACATTCAGTGTGCCAGATCTAGTGTCAGCAACGTGGTAAAGAGCAGTCCGCGAACCAATCAACGAGTGATTGAGTTTCAAGCTGCGCTGAGCTCATCTTTGAAGAACTTTTCAAGGAAGAAGGAGAAGTCTCGTACACTGGTTTACTCTCAAAACTTGAACCTCTTACAAACCATCGAAGGTATTTTTCTTTAGATCTCTACACACTGACGTGACCTTTCCTTTAGGACTCGGGACTGGATTACACAATCAAGACAGAAGGAGACACACTTTAGAGAGGGTTACGAGGGTCTTCTGGAGCTGAAGACAAAGTTGCCAATACCTTTCATTCACGTCATACATGTTCCAGGGATGGAACTGCATGGTGCTGAGGAGCAGCCTCTGATCTTCAAAATGACAGTTGAGGGACCGGGTTCAGAGTTGACTACATCAGAAGGTGTCAAAGTGGAGGAGACCTTCATGATCAATGGGTTGTTCTGGACCACTAGACTGGGCACAATTGGAATACACCTTTATGACCCATTGTAAGTTGTAGAACTCTTCATAACACTTTCTAATCTTTGTTATCTAATGCTCTCTTACAGTGTCAGATCCATGGTGACTATAGCTTACGCAGATATGTGCCATGAAGATAATGTTGCAGTGCTGAAGTTCTTGAACACAATGCTAGAGGTTTGTAAGAAGCAGGGTTTGGAGAATGTCAACTTTGCTGGTTTCATGTCGGATGAGGCTGGAGCGATATGATAGCCTTGCGCCAAGTATTCAACAATGGAAAAGATGAAAGGGAGGGAAAGAAGCTGTCTGTTTCACTTTATGCAATCCATGCGTTAGGTGACAAAGAATATGCAAGTTGTAACTAAAATGGGCATGGCTATAGTCCCATTTCCTAATAATTAGCAATTTTAGCTATTTAATTAGCATTTTCTAATATTAAAGGAATATTCTTTAGAATATATGTTTGAAAAAGAATATTCTTTAGAATATTCTATTTTGTATTCTACCCTTTAATAAATTATAGCATTCATTGAACAAAAATTAATAACATTATAAAAGTAGAAGGTATTAAATTATATAATATATTGCCTAATATAACAATTAAGGAAGAGCATAAGAGGTACATTATATAAATATTGATGTTGTTATTAAAATATTAATATTTAAATATAACATTATTAATTAAAAATTTGTAGTAGTAATAATATATATATAAAATCCTATAATAATATAGTCAATCTTCCATATCATTTTTTAAATTTATATAGTTAAGTAAACAATTTGGTACTATTATTAAAGAGTTTATAATAATTATGAATATTAAATATATGATATTTTATAATTTTGTAATTGCTTTAAGCTTCAGAAAACATACATTCCCTTGCAGTTTTGTTAATCGTGACTTTATCAACGCTTCTTGACATCCACCCATATCGAATGGATTTAACATTTATAAAACATGCTGGGTCTTTTTGATTGGGAGACCATGTTTTCTCTAGGCATCCATTATATCTTTCGCTCTCCTTCTCGTGTCGCCTTTTTTGTGGTTTGAACCATGCAACCTTAACAATACTATTTTTTGTGATTACTTCAGGTGTGTCGATAATTTGACCCATCCAAATAGGCTGATTATATGACGCATCTGGAGTAATGAGAACCATCATTAGTTTTTGAAGATCCTGCAGCAATCAAAGTATGCTTTAGGTTTTTGGTTCCTTTGTCCAACAAAGTGTGGGGTTTGCACTTCCACATCACTACTGGCTTCTATGTCGTCTGTGCTCAGTGATGTCATTTCAATCTCCTCTCGCCACCTTGTTTTAGGCCAAAAAGGGTGTTGCAATTCTGTACTTGTGACAGTAGGCCCTTCCAACTCTCGAACAACAGTCTCCCAATAGTCGACCACATGCTTATATAGTTCTGAGTAACCAGTTGCCTTATCAGAATTCTTTGGCATCGATTTTTGAACCCATGCCACATATTTTTTGATGCCATCAATAATAACCTCTTGTTCCTTGAGCTGGGCACTCAATGGAATAGGGTCTGGTTGTCCTTCTGGGAGAAGTGGCTTTCCATCCTCTCCACTTTTGAAGAGCATTAACCCTCTTTCGGTAACCACTCCTGCTCTGATGGCCGTAACTTGTACTGCATAATAGGTATACCATCTCGTATGGAGAAAAAGAATTGTAGCGGCACAAGGTGACCAACTAAAGAATCACTCCCTTCTTTTATATACTCCTTGAGAAATTTTTTGAAGTCTGGCACCTCAGTCACAAGCAAAGCACAACTTTTTTTGGAGATGCAATTTTCAAAAAGATTCATCATATGCGGTAAGGTAAGTGCACTTGTCCTTTTTGTAGAGTTGGAGACCTTGCTGAAGAACGCATCAATATCTTCATGAGTGTGACCAACCATAAGGAAACTGAGCGTGATTGTTTCAAACACACCTTTGCAACAAGCATTGACAAGTATGCTAAGCACATATTAGAAAATAAAATAAGTATGAGCTTGAGAAACCCTTAAGTAAAATGATTTACCTATTTTGTTCTCGCCTGCACAATTATCCATCTGTAAAAGCAAATGACGAGGAAGCTTATTTGATGTTGAGGACACATGTACACTATTTTGAGCTAGATCCTCCACTGAACCAGAACTCTCAACAGGGCCATCTGTTTTCTGTGCAGGCTGTTGACAATGCCTCTCATATTCCCAAGTAGCCTCAAGTGCAGACGTGTTCATGAGAGCATTATGTAAAAGGTTGAAGGTGTTGTTTCTTCACTTTGAGATCACTGATAGGACTTGTCTGTGAGTGGGCTTCAAGGTTCTGAAACACATGGCTAACGACCCAATAGTGAAATTGGAGTCGCTAGACCAATGTGGAGTGAAAAGTGTCCATATGACTCACAACCGTGTCCATGTGTTAGCACACCTGTCAATGAAATCGGAAGTTTCATGACATTTCCAAGGCACTTTGGTGTTGCAAGAGCTTTGGAATGCTGGTCTTTGAATGATCCATCTTGTCATGGATCAAGCACAGGTACTCTGATGGGCGTGACACAGAAAGCATGCGGTGTGCATAGTACTGAGACCGGCAAGTTTGTTGTGCAATCATGTGGGCCTCCATCTTCTTTTGAATGGCAGTGATCTCCACTAAGGTTTTTGCACAAGCCTCTGCAGCCTTCAATGGTACAAGTGTCACACTTGGAAAAGCTAGAGTGTTTTGCAATCTCCACATCCTTAAAATGAGTATTCCATATGTTGTTGAAGGTACCAGTGCAGATTGCTTGGAGCCCCATCAAACTGAGGCACTTGTTCACATGTTCACACAGCTTCAATTGAGTGTAGATTAAAGGCAAAACCTTGAGATTTTCCCTGACCCCTGCATTTGTGGTTCGGCATTTGTGAGGCATCCTGTCTGCATTTGCTTCCACAAAAGCCTTGAGTATCTCTATGGCTGCCATGATGTGAGAGCAGGTTTTGACCAAGCGAGTGTTCCCATGAACTGAGGTTCGCTCCATCTAGCCACTCATCCCTCCGACGGTAGAACGTGGTCTTTGGGATCCCGTATATACTGTACCAAGCTTTGAAGCAGATGGCCACCTTATTAAATACCATGGATGTACTCTGATAACCTGTGTCCGAAGCCATTCCATCAATACACCCAGTTAGTGCAACATATACAAACTCATGCCTTTGCTTTGGGTGAGCGTACGAAAGACATGTCTACATTGGGTAATTTCATTCCGGGACAACACTTCTTCTTGCAGCAGTCAATCGTGGAAATGCTCGTAACACTTTCGGAAGATGTAGGATCCATCTTCATCCTCTTGCTGAAACTTGCAGGGGAAGATCTGCAACCCATGAATCGCCTTTTTCTTTTAATAGGACCAATGCAAGGAACCTCTTCAAATATGAATTGTTCTTCCAGGTTGTTTTATTGAAATCCAACCCAGAATATGTTGAACCATCTTGCTGTCTTAATTTAGATGTTCGCCACCTCACAAGGGATCCAGGATGCAAAGTGCCATTAGGTGAAACCTCTATCACAACTACACCCACGAAGTTGGACCCTAGTTTCTCTTCTGACACTGCTTCTATTGGATTATAGCTGTGATGATGCCTCTCCCAACCTCAATCTCATGAAGAAAGAGAATCACCTCATCCATCACAGCAGGCAAGCCATCATCTGGAAAACTCGTGCTACTGTTTGTTTGACTCTGTATATTCTGTGTCAGCCTTGACTTCATCCAAATTCCACAATACAGAAGAACCCTCCTCAAATTCCATTCTAGGAACCTCAACATGCTTGAAAATGGTGTTCACCCATACGTACACACAAGATCCTTGGCAATATTGTGACATGATGCATTATCATCTCGAACTTCCACAATTCCAGTGCCAATTATCTCGTTGTTCTGAAGAAGACATACTTTATCTCCAGTATTATACATATTGTCCTGCACATAAAAAATTGTGTTATTTATGATATCTGTTTATGCAATATTTGTAAGAAATCATAACTGCAGTTGCTTAATAATATGCATGTGCAATAATACATAATTATATATAAAAATAATATCTCATGCTTTATTAATATAACTGATGGGCGGGATTAATCCCGCCGCAGACTCTACCCTTCAGAGTGAGTCGGCAGGATTAATCCCGCCGCCGACTCTACCCGTCGGAGAGAGGCGGCGGGATTAATCCCGCCACGGGCTCCCTCAGACGAGGAAGTACCAGCGGGATTAATCCCGCCGCAGACTCCCTCCGACGAGGAAGTAGCGGCGGGATTAATCCCGCCGCGGCTCCCTCCGACGAGGAAGTACCGGCGGGATTAATCCCGCCGCAAATTTCTCCGACGAGGAAGAGGGGGCATGATTAATCCCGCCCACAACACTGAAGACAGAGAATAGGTGGCGGGATTAATCCCGCCCACAACTCTGACGACGGGGAATAAGCGGCGGGATTAATCCCGCCCACAACTCTCTCCGAAACTATGATTTCAAAGAGATTCGGGATGAATTCTGCCCATAAATATTTAAAACAAGGAAGTAGTGGCGAGATTAATCCCGCCACCCCTTCTCTGCCTTTTAAAATGGTTGGCGAGATTAATCCCGCCGACAACTCTTTCTAATAAATTCAAGTAAATCATTATCAGTTAAGAGAGTTATCGGCGGGATTAATCTCGCCGCTCTTTTTAAGAGGCGGAGAAGCATTGCCCGAACTAATTCTGCCATAGTTATGAAAGAGATGGTGGCGGGATTAATCCCGCCACCTCTTCAAAGAGGCAAAAAAAATGGCCGGATTAATCCCGCCGCCCCGGCTAACCGAGAATACTAAGTTAAAAGTATATTTAAACGGGATAAATCCCTAACAGAATATATTGTAATCCTAATGCATTCCTAAATCCCTAAATTCTAAAATTTAAGGAGAATGTAAGAGAGTGAATCTTTATAAATATATCTAAATTTGTCTATAATACTTACTTGTAAACAGCACTGAAGGCGCCGTGCTTTCCTATAAACAATAGCGCACCCAATTTAATGTCGCTCCTGAGCTGATCACTAAGAAGAAAAAAGAAAATCTAAAGAGTGAAAATGAAGAAACCCTTGCCGGAAAAGAACCAAATCTGAATTTGAGTGGGAAATTAAATGCATTTTCAAATTTACATGTCAGATTGACAATACTTATGTCAGAAATTCAAAATTTTTGAAATAACAGAAAAGAAAATTTAAGATGAGTTGAAACAAATAACCGACAGTCTGACATATATACTCTCCAATTCCAATGAGTGTTTTAAAATTGCATTTAATGTCATTCAAGTGCTTCAAGCTGTTTAATATTACGAAATTTTTGTAATTATTCTACATTCTTAATATTCAAGTATATATTATTAAGTTTATATATATTATATATATATACACTAATACAAAAAATAAATTGATATATTATTATGTATCATTTAAAATATATTCATAGTCTGTTTATTATTATTATTTTCTTAATTACTCGAGTAATTAATTTACATTTCCTACTATTAATGGGATATTCTTTATTATTTTCTTAATATTCAAAGAATATTTCAATATTAAACCTGATTATCATAATTAAATTAGTCTTATTCTTAATTATCTCAGTAATTATTCTACATTTGTATATATTAATGAGATTTTCTCAATTAATTTGTTATTATTTCAAGAATATTCTAGTGTTAAACCTTATTATCAATATTAAATTAATATATATTATTAAAACTATATATGGATGTATATTAGATAAAATCATATATTATTAGTATAATTTAAAATATGTTCATAGTGTGTATATTAATATTATTTCTTAATTATTCGATGTTTGTTTGCACATATTATATATAAACACAATCATAAATTTATATATACATGTGCACACGCATTAGAAGCACTTACAGAGACATATATGCACACACATGCACATTGCCCTAAACCAAACTTGAGAAATTATATGTTGCTTCTTTATTGAAAAACATCATGTTCAACGCATGTATGATCTATATGTACTCAGTGTGTGTGTATGTAACACATTGAATTACACATGTAATATATATGTATGTCTCTGTGTATACACGTGTGTATGTAATATGTGTACTAATATAATATATGCAATGTGTACGATTTTCATTTGTTAACACTGTATCTCTTCTCTCATACATACACAGTGTCACCATGCATAATCCCTTCTCTCATATATACACACCATGCATGATCATGATCTATAATATGTAGCCTGTCTCTTCTCTCAACATACACACCATGCATAATTCATAATATGTACTGATGTTACAATATTATGTAATATGTATAATGTATATCTGTGTATAACACTCACTCCTCTCATACATAAACACCATGCATGATCCATCCTAACCCTAAACCCTATGTAACACATTGAATTTACACATGTAATATGTATGTATGTCTGTGTGTATACACGTGTGTATGTATATGTGTATACTAATATATCCAATGTGTATGAATTTAATTTATTAACACTCTCACTCTTCTCTCATACATACACACCATGCATGATCCATGTAAATATGTACTGTCTCTCTTCTCTCAAACATACACACCATGCATGATCTATAATATGTATTGTCACTCTTCTCTCATACATACACACCATACATGATCCTGTATGCACGTTGTAACTAAAGTGGGCATGATACGTGAAAATGGGAATATAAAATAAATTACTAATTAATACTTAAGTTTTAATTATTAATTAATCATTTAATTAATATGTAATTAAGCCTTAAATATTAATTAATTAATTAATTAATCCTTCAATAACCTTACTTAGTAAGGAATATTCCTAAAATATCTTAGAATATTCATATTATTATAAAAATAGTTTACCCATCAGTTGTATTAATCAAACATGAGATATTATCTCTAAACATAATTATGTATTATTGCATATGCATATTATTAAGTAACCGTAATTCAGATTTCTTAGAAATATTGCATAAACAGATATCATAAATAATACAATTATTTATGTGCAGGACAATATGTTTAATACTGGAGATAAAGTATGTCTTCTTCGGAACAACGAGATAGTTGGCACTGGAACTGTGGAAGTTCGAGATAATAATGTATCATGTCACAATATTGCCCAAGGATCTTGTGTGTACGTATGGGTGAACACCATTTACAAGCATGTTAAGGTTCTGGGAATGGAATTTGAGGAGGGTTCTCCTGTATTGTGGAATTTGGATGAAGTCAAGGCTGACACAGAATATGCAGAGTCACAAACAAATAGTAGCACGAGTTTACCAGATGATGGCTTGTCTGCTGTGATGGATGAGGTGATTCTCTTTCTTCGTGAGATTGAAGTCGGAAGAGGCATCATCACAGCTATAAATCCAATGGAAGCAGTGTCAGAAGAGAAACTAGGGTCCGACTTCGTGGGTGTAGTTGTGACAGAGGTTTCACCTAATGGCACATTGTATCCTGGATCCCTCGTGAGGTGGCGAACATCTGAATTAAGACGGCAAGATGGTTCAACATATTCTGGGTTGGATTTCAATAATAATAACCCGGAAGAATAACTCATATTTAAGAGGTTCCTTGCATTGGTCCTATTGTAAGAAAAAGGCGATTCATGGGTTGTAGATCTTCCCCTGCAAGTTTCAGCAAGAGGGTAAAGATGGATCCTACATCTTCCGAAAGTGTTACGAGCATTTCCACGATTGACTGTTGCAAGAAGAAGTGTTGTCAGATGGCAGACCGGAATGAAATTACCCAATGTAGACATGTCTTTCGTATGCTCACCCAAAAGCAAAAGCATGAGTTTGTATATGCTGCACTAACTGGGTGTATTGATGGAATGGCCTCGGACACAGGTTATCAGAGTACATCCATGGTATTTAATAAGGTGGCCATCTGCTTCAAAGCTTGGTACAGTATATACGGGATCCCAAAGACCACGTTCTACCGTCGAAGGGATGAGTGGCTAGATGGAGCGCGAACCTCAGTTCATGGGAACACTCGCTTGGTCAAAACCTGCTCTCACATCATGGCAGCCATAGAGATACTCAAGGCTTTTGTGGAAGCAAATGCAGACAGGATGCCTCACAAATGCCGAACCACAAATGCAGGGTCAGGGAAAATCTCAAGGTTTTGCCTTTAATCTACACTCAATTGAAGCTGTGTGAACATGTGAACAAGTGCCTCAGTTTGATGGGGCTCCAAGCAATCTGCACTGGTACCTTCAACAACATATGGAATACTCATTTTAAGGATGTGGAGATTGCAAAACACTCTAGCTTTCCAAGTGTGACACTTGTACCATTGAAGGCTGCAGAGGCTTGTGCAAAAACCTTAGTGGAGATCACTGCCATTCAAAAGAAGATGGAGGCCCACATGATTGCACAACAAACTTGCCGGTCTCAGTACTATGCACACCGCATGCTTTCTGTGTCACGCCCATCAGAGTACCTGTGCTTGATCCATGACAAGATGGATCATTCAAAGACCAGCATTCCAAAGCTCTTTGCAACACCAAAGTGCCTTGGAAATGTCATGAAACTTCCGATTTCATTGACAGGTGTGCTAACACATGGACACGGTTGTGAGTCATATGGACACTTTTCACTTCCACATTGGTCTAGCGACTCCAATTTCACTATTGGGTCGTTAGCCATGTGTTTCAGAAACCTTGAAGCCCACTCACAGACAAGTCCTATCAGTGATCTCAAAGTGAAGAAACAACACCTTCAACCTTTTTACATAATGCTCTCATGAACACGTCTGCACTTGAGGCTACTTGGGAATATGAGAGGCATTGTCAACAGCCTGCACAGAAAACAGATGGCCCTGTTGAGAGTTCTGGTTCAGTGGAGGGATCTAGCTCAAATAGTGTACATGTGTCCTCAACATCAAATAAGCTTCCTCGTCATTTGCTTTTACAGATGGATAATTGTGCAGGCGAGAACAAAAATAGGTAAATCATTTTACTTAAAGGTTTCTCAAGCTCATACTTACTTTTATTTTCTAGATATGTGCTAGCATACTTGTCAATGCTTGTTGCCAAAGGTGTGTTTGAAACAATCACGCTCAGTTTCCTTATGGTTGGTCACACTCATGAAGATATTGATGCGTTCTTCAGCAAGGTCTCCAACTCTACAAAAAGGACAAGTGCACTTACTTTACCGCATATGATGAATCTTTTTGAAAATTGCATCTCCAAAAAAAGTTGTGCTTTGCTTGTGACTGAGGTGCCAGACTTCAAAAAATTTCTCAAGGAGTATATAAAAGAAGGGAGTGATTCTTTAGTTGGTCACCTTGTGCTGCTACAATTCTTTTTCTCCATACGAGATGGTATACCTATTATGCAGTACAAGTTACGGCCATTAGAGCAGGAGTGGTTACCGAAAGAGGCTTAATGCTCTTCAAAAGTGGAGAGGATAAAAAGCCACTTCTCCCAGAAGGACAACCAGACCCTATTCCATTGAGTGCCCAGCTCAAGGAACAAGAGGTTATTATTGATGGCCTCAAAAAATATGTGGCATGGGTTCAAAAATCGATGCCAAAGAATTTTGATAAGGCAACTGGTTACTCAGAACTATATAAGCATGTGGTCGACTATTGGGAGACTGTTGTTCGAGAGTTAGAAAGGCCTACTGTCACAAGTACAGAATTGCAACACCCTTTTGGCCTAAAACAAGGTGGCGAGAGGAGATTGAAATGACATCACTGAGCACAGACGACATAGAAGCCAGTAGTGATGTGGAAGTGCAAACCCCACACTTTGTTGGACAAAGGAACCAAAAAACCTAAAGCATACTTTGATTGTTGCAAGGATCTTCAAAAACTAATGATGGTCCTCATTACTTCAGATGTGTCATATAATCAGCTTATTTGGATGGGTTAAATTATCGACACACCTAAAGTAATCACGAACAATAGTATGGTTAAGGTTGCATGGTTCAAACCACAAAAAAGGCGACACGAGAAGGAGAGCGAAAGATATAATGGATACCTAGAGAAAACATGGTCTCCTAATCAAAAAGACCCAGCATGTTTTATAAATGTTAAATCCATTCGATATGGGTGGATGTCAAAAAGCATTGATAAAGTCACGATTAACAAAACTGCAAGAGAATGTATGTTTTCTAAAGCTTAAAGCAATTACAGAATTATAAATAATCATATATTTAATATTCATAATTATTATAAACTCTTTAGTAATAGTACCAAATTGTTTACTTAACTATATAAATTTATAAAACGATATGGAAGATTGACTATATTATAGGTTTTGTATATTTATATATATATTATTACTACTACAAATTTTTAATTAATAATGTTATATTTAAATATTAATATTTTAATAACAACATAAATATTTATATAATGTACCTTTTATGCTCTTCCTTAATTGTTATATTAGGCCCATACAATCTTAAATATAATATATTAATAATTAATACCTTTTACTTTTATAATGTTATTAGTTTTTGTTCAATGAATGCTATAATTTATTAAAGGGTCGATTACAAAATAGAATATTCTAAAGAATATCTGTTTTTAAATATATATTCTAAAGAATATTCCTTTAATATTAGAAAATGTTAATTAAATAGCTAAAATTGCTAATTATTAGGAAATGGGACTATAGCCATGCCCATTTTAGTTACAACTTGCATCTGTACTCTATCTCTCTAATATTAATATCTATAATATGTATGTACTATGTCTATGTGTATAATACTATGTGTGTATATATGTATCGCTGCATGTGAAACTTTAACACTCTCATGGACACACACGTGTTAACCCTTGCATGATATTTATTCTTGGGGTGTATGTGATACACCCACGCACAACGAAACGCTGATAATATAATGAAAGAATATTCGTTTAGGGCGAATCTATAGTTTATTCTTTTTAGGGTTTAAGTATATTCTTAAAAGGAATATTCGATTAGGGTTAATATATATTCTATTCCTTTTAGGGTTTTGGTATATTCCTAGGGTTTGTAAGGCAGCGGCGGCAGGGAAATCTCCTTCTCTCTCACACAGGTGAGATCTCTCTCTCTCTCTCTCACACGCACTCCTCTGCGTTTATTTGTGAGATTTATTTATTTTTATTCACATATATATTTATATGTGTGTGTATCTTAATAATATAATTTAGATCTCTATCTCTCGCACACACACACACACTCGTATACATATATACACACAGATATATATATATATATATATATATATATATAATATATCTCCTCTCTCTCTCTCTTCTTTATAGATCTCTATCTCTTGCACACACACGCACACTCGTATACATATACACACACATATATATATATATATATATATCTCCTTCTCTCTCTCTCTTCTCTATAGATCTCTATCTCTCGCACACACGCACACTCGTATACATATACACACACACACAGATATACACACACACACAGATTTGTTAATTGTATCTCTCGCACACACACGCACACTCCTGTATATATATGTGTGTGTGTGTGTTTGTTTATCTGTATGATTTTATTTGTTTCACACACGCATACACAACGATATACACATATACACACACCACACACATATATATATATATATATATATATATATATACCTATGTATACATACATATACTATGTGTACCAGTATCTGTATAATCTGTATATATGTGTGTGTGTGTGTGTGCGGCGGGATTAATCCGCCGCTATATAATTAGCCACTCGGCGGCGGGATTAATCCGCCGCCATTGGCCTGTCTGAAGGGCCTAGGCAGTGGGATTAATCCCGCCCGATTCCACACAGGGCATTGGCGTCCGGCGGGATTAATCCCGCCGCGTACGCATGTCCTGCGCGGAATCGGGCGGGATTTATCCCGCCGCCATTGGCCTGAAGGGCCTAGGCGGCGGGATTAATCCCGCCGGATTAGCACAGGGCATTGGCGTCCGGCGGGATTAATCCCGCCGACTAAGGCCCGAGTGAAGGGCATGGGCGCGGATTAATCCCGCCACATACGCATGCCCTGCACGGAATCGGGCGGGATTAATCCCGCCACCTAGAGCCCGAGTGAAGGGCCTAGGCGGCGGATTAATCCCGCCGCCCTGCGCGAATCGGCGGGATTAATCCCGCGCCGGCCTTCACTGGGCCTAGGCGGCGGATTAATCCCGCCGATTCCGCGCAGGGCATGCGTCGCGGGATTAATCCCGCCGCCTAGGGCCCAAGTGAAGGGCCGGGCAGGGATTAATCCCGCTGCCCTGCAGAATCGGGCGGGATTAATCCCGCCGCCAAAGGCTGCCTAAAGGGCCTAGGCGGCGGGATTAATCCCGCCCGATTTCGAGCAGGGAATTGGCGTCCGGCGGGATTAATCCCGCCGCATAGGGACCGAGTGAAGGCCCTGGGCGGCGGGATTAATCCCGCCGAGCCTTCAATGCCTGTTGGAGGAATGAATCCCGCCACCCTTCCTTTTTTCTCCATTGGTGAGTCGGACCAATCCCAAACGTTTCTGTCTGAGACGTAGAAGGTTTACAACATACCAATNGCGGGATTAATCCCGCCAAAGCCCTTCAAATGCCTATTGGAGGAATGAATCCCGCCACCCTTCCTTTTTTCTCCATTGGTGAGTCGGACCAATCCCAAACGTTTCTGTCTGAGACGTAGAAGGTTTACAACATACCAATGGAGAGAACTGGGAAGGGTGGCGAAATTCATTTAACCATCCCTTACATGGTGGGCGAGATTAATCCCGCCTCCTTTCTGGAGTCACTGAAGGGGTGTGCCAAATAAATCCTGCCAGTTCTCTCTGAGACCGAGAAGGGTGGCAAGATTAATTCCGCACTCCCGTTCAAGGCCTCCAGAAAGGTGGCGAGATTAATCCCGCCCACTCTTTCAGGAGGCATTGAAGGGGTGGCGAGATTAATCCCGCCGCACCTTCCATGTGAATATATATGTGTATTAGTATATATAAGTTGCATATCTCATTTTATTTACTTTTATCATCTTATCATAATATTTCGAGTAAAAGCTAGGAAACTATGTAAAACTGTCCAGAGCTCACATTTGTGGTGGTTCTAAAACGAAATGTTATCTTTCTTTTGCACTAGCACAAAGGAGCTTTGGACAGTTAATTCCGTCTACTTCTCTCTGTGTATTATTTTTGTATATTCGGGTTTATACAAGTGTGTGTGCGTTTTTATATGATTTGTATTCATAGTGTATTATTTTGCAGAAGGACGATTTAATTAAACAAGGAGATCGAGTCATTAGTATGGAGTCGTCGTCAAATTCTGGGTAAGAATTAAAATAAAATCTGTTATACTCGGATATGTGCTTGAACTAATCATTTTTGTATTCAGATGTGGAATTGAGGTGACATTAAAGACGAGAGCAGGAGAAGAGATGGGCAGGGGGATTCTGGAATCAACTTGGCCATATTTCAAACTAAACGGGAAGCGCATTGGAACAACCATGGTTGCTGTCAAACTAACCTCTGTCACATCGCATGGACAAGCAAAACAATGGAAAGTGGGTGTGCTAGTCAAGCATCCGAAAGCATGCTGCGAACCCAGATTGAACGATGCTCGACACATATGCCTTGTTCCATCCAATGTCACGTTCTCGGATCCAGAGGTCGCCAGTTACAACATTAATTTCGGGTGGTTTTGTCGACTTGTGGATAATGACGTTCACGTGTTCACTAATGATGTTGACCGGAGTTCTTCTTCAACTCAACGAAAGCCCATCTATGGAGGGGATCCATGGATGTCTACTTCGAAGATCTTCAGACTCATCGAGTAGGTGTATTCTCAGGAGATATTGCTTCACAATACAGAAAATCACAAGTGGAGCAATCGTCCCTCTTCACATTGAAGAAGAACACAGCGACATCATAAGGAGATTGAGAGGGTGGCTTGGTCTCAGGTTCTTTACAGATCACGTTCAATTTGCTTAGCAAATTTCGGGAGCTGGAAGAGTGTGCCGAGAACATTAGAACAGCATCAATCGGGGATCACACATGTTGATTCGGATCGTAGAAGAAAATCATTAGTCGTTTTGTCAGCTGCACCTGTGGCGTCCCATGCTGCAATAAGCCACAAGGAAATGATGTTGGATGATAGGATTTACGAGTGTAGGGTTAAGTATTGCAGCGTCAACTTCAATTACAGGCCACTCAACGTGTAGCTGAGCTCATGGAGAAGATGAAGGACGACAATTCTTACACCGTTCCACATAATGCTGTTTTGTGCGCATACTACGAGAGAAAACAAGGCGCTGACAAAGTGTGAATCACAACACCGGAACAAATGAGGAAGGTTCAGACGGAGAATAGGAAATCAATCAAGTACTACATCATTAGTGGCCAGCACAATAACGGCAGCCCAACGACTTCTCGACGAACACAACAAAAGGAACGATGGCAAAAAACTTTCCGAGCATACCGTGAGAAGCTAACGAAAAGATCGGCGTTTTTAGCAAAGCCGAATCTCACAACGAGCAGTACCATAAGTTATCGGCGGAATGGGACGCTGCAGACACCAACCACTACAACAGCAAAATATGGGAGAAGTTCAAACACACGTGAGCCGTGTGGGAATCTCTTCAGCGACCACAAAGAGCTACTGCAGGGAATACACAATCTGCGGACTACCGGGTAAGTAAATTGTTTGGGCATTTATCTCGCCGGTAATTAATCTGTCTTTTTCTCAGAGAGTTGAAGAAATTGCAGCAGTTGATTTTGCCCAGGTGGGCGGGAAGGAAACATCCTTTTTTGATGATTTGATTTTTGTCCGAGGATAGGATCTTTGCGAAATGGTTGGGATTATGGAATCCTTTGCAAAAGGAACACTAAAGAAGAAGCAGAAGTGAAGTGGAGCCCTCAGAGAAGTTTGCAAAGAAACCCAGTAAAACGCCGAAGCTAAGTCTGTTCAATTTATAAAGGATGTAGACAACGATTTCAAGCTCACATGGTTGAAGCCTTTAAATGGAACAATGATGGAGGAGATGAAAGTCTTGGCTGATTTGGTGATTGATGGCAAATTACAGATTAACAACAAGCCCACCTCTCCTTTTCATCTCAAGGCAATGGAGTTGAAGACGATCAGGCACTTCAAGGAGTTGGGAATACACTGCCCAAACTGGGTTGGATTTCGGCTTCAACATACGAAGAGGTCAGCAAATATTTGCATGTGACAAATGATGATATGCTTGTCGAATGGGTGAATCAATCGGAAGATCTGGGCAAGAATCTATTGCACGCTAACACCAAAAAGGAGAACATTGCGATGACGCCCTTCTTTTATGGCAATCCTTCAGCAGTGGAGAACTGAGTTGAACCTTATAAAGGAGGATGCTACGAATCACGACAAGCCCTACAGATGTTTGTTGTTGGATTCGGAGACTTTATGGGTACCATCACTGCTTGTAAGAAACCGTTTCAATTGTTCGTGATGGATCGGCGGGTGTCAAAAAATCCTTCGACAAACAGGACACTAGAGGATTTGGTGGAGAAACTTAGTCGTGCAAGTATGTACAAAGAAGGTATTTATTATTGAATTCATACTTGCACTCTTGACTGATATCTACGTTTTCAGTATTTATTTCTTGATTCTTGCTCATGTCACCGATACCTTTGCCTTCTCCTTTGCCAAGAGGAATAAACATCGTTGGACAGGATTTATATGAATGATGCTGATCCGAAGTGCATTGATTCGGTTGTTCACTTGGTTGTTAGGAATGCGCCAAACAGTTTCAAACTTCCAAATGACTGGCCAGGCATCTGTTTGCACTTCAACGGCCCTGAACCTCCATCCGATACACCGATAGGTGAGAGTGACGTATTCGGTAATGTACGTTATTCAACATCACAAGTCAAGCGGCACGGAGCATCGTCAACTTGATCAGGGTCCTCACAGTGATGCGTGGGTTTTTGATTACTGCACTAGGGGGTTCGTCTTGAAGGAGTGTTACCTTCGGCATACATGTGTATTGCCGTTGAAAAGGATAAGACCATGGTTGAGGACCTGAACAAGTGGATAGATAGGTTCTCAACTGACTACCCCAACGAATCCATAAAGGCGTATTTGAGAAAGTTCCCTCCAGATAAGTGCGATAGCTTTGAAGACGAATCTGGTTCAATGTCGGAGTCTGAGGACGAACTTCATCAGATATTAGACCGGAAGTTATCTCGAGGAGTACAGAACATTTGCACACTCCATTACCCATGGAAACATCAATAGAAGATGCAGAAGATCTTGAACCATCTCACAAGCGGCTTAGACCTTTTGCCTCACTTAGAAGGTAATAGCGAAGAAGAATTGTTAATGAGTTCTTAGAGTGACGAATAGTTGTAAATGAGTGTAACATAAGGCATTTTTGTATATTTCGTTTATATTTGTACAGAAAATAAATTCTCAAGGATTAATGAAGCTTTTAGTTCAAACATGGGTCACACATTAACAAAGTAAATAATATACCTTGATAATTTTAAGGTGAGCTAATTATCATTTTGCAGATGTAATGAAACAATTAAGAACATGGATTTTTCAATTGGCATGAGGTAAGAGAGGGGTTTGGCAACAATTTCTTGTGTCACATGTCAGAATGACAGAGTTCATGCAGGAAATGGATAATAATGCAGCTCAAAACATCGTTACCATGGGGGCCACTTCAGTTTTTTCATTATCATTTTTATTGGCTTCAGTTCCGAAATCAATTTCTTCAGCGCATGCAATATCTGAATCTTGTAAGGATGATGTACAATTAAATGATGAAGAGATAGGCAACAAAAATAGTGGCAACGGATAAATGTGAAAGGGAGCAAACAAGTGATTTGCAAAGTATTCAAGAGGCAACGCTATCCCATGTTACTCATGGCCATATTGTGTTGTTGGATGTCAATGGTGTTCTGCTTCATCGACAAAGTCCCGAAGATAGGAAAAAAAAAATCAAACAAGATTTCATTCCTTGTCATGGTAAATTTCGATATGATATTATTTTTCGTCCAGGGTTGGATCGTCTCTTTCAAAAGCTTAAGGAGATGGGTGCGCTTGTGGGGATTTGGTTATGCATGCAGATTCATAACTTAACACCGCTGTTGAATTTGCTTAAGAAACATTGTAGTGTTGCAGAAGAGGTGATTCGTAAAGATTGGATTTTTGACCAGCGAATATGTTATAAACCTCTCGAATTTCACAATATAAAAAAGGAAAGCAAGCCATACTTCTTCAAGAATGAAAGAATAATTGGGACTCATGGGGAGATCAGTCGCTTAAGGATAATGAAGAATGCACATATCTTAGTAGTAGACGACTCTCCTCAGAAGGCTATGCTCAACCAAAACATTGCTTGTATTCATCCAATTGTCACGACCCGATACAGAATACAGGATTCCGGATAGGATATGGGTTGCAGGACTTTCCTACAGGATATTCCTACCAGGATTCCGGACACAGGATTCGGTTGCAGGATATTCCTACAGGATATGCCACAGGATATGCCTAGAGGATAAGGGACATGTGGACTCATCTTAGCCTCTGCATGCATGTATCACTTTTGCATGCATGCAACCACTTTTAGCACTCATGCCTAGATTAGCTCTTGGAGTTGTGAGCATAAAAGCTCCGACCTAATTGTTGTACAATAGTTACTATCAACACCAGTCTTACTACGATCAATCTCGTCTTGTCTTGTTTCTGTCCTGCTCCTGTCTCGCTCCTGTTTCCTGTCCTGCTCCTGGATCCTGTCTGCTCCTGTTGTTCCCGATCCTGTCCTATTCTGTCTTTTCCTGATCCTGTCTTGCTCCCGGATCCTATCCTGATCCTGTCTTGCTCCTAGATCCGTCCTGTTCCTATTCTAGTTCCTGTCCTGCTCTGTCCTGTTCCTGAGTCAAGCCTTCCTGTCCTTGGAATCCTGTTCTTCCTGGTTCCTGGATCGTGGCTTGAAGTTTGAATAGTAACTGCTTCATAGTTCTCCGTTTTCCAGCTACCTTTTTCTTGATTCTTTTCCTTCATTTTCCTCCTTTTTCTTTCCTAGATCATGGCTGATTTTGAGCGCTTTCAACGCGAGCACCAAATGTTACTTCATGAGCTGGCCACTTTGCGCCAAGTGGTCACCGACCTGCAAGGTTCCACCAATGCGGCACATGCAGCTGCTGATGCATCCTCCAAGGCTGCTGCGCAGGCTCTCTCCAGGCATCGGTGGTTCCCTTTCATCGAACTTTTCTTCGGAGCCGAAGGTTAGCATGCCAGAGAAGTTCAGTGGCAATCGTGCCGATTTCCAAGGTTTCCTGAATCAGATCCGGCTCTTGATCCGTATGCAACCACGCGCTACTCGACTGATGCTCAAAAGGTGGGTCTTTTGGCATCCTTACTAAGTGGATCTCCACGGGCTTGGGTTGCCCCTTGCTGGAGCGTGACGACCCATTGATGGAAGACTTTGAAGGTTTCGTGGCTGCCTTTGAAGCCTGTTTTGGAGATCCTGATAAGTACCGTTCTGCATGCACGAAGTTACGGAAGCTCACTCAAGGATCCCGACCAGCTTCCGTCTATGCATCCGAATTTCAGCAACTTTGCACGAACATTCCATGGGACGAGACTGCATTGATCGAACACTTCCGTTTTGGGTTGAGGGATGACGTGAAGGACCTTCTCCTTACGTTACCGGATGCCCAAACATTAGCGGAGATCATGCAACAAGCTGTTCGTTGCGACAACCGTTTGTTCGAGCGTCGTCAGGAAAGATCCGTCAGCAGTTCCTGCAAACCAATCCTGCAGCTGTGGTACATGTTCCTGCACCACCTTCTGGAGTAGTTCCTATGGAGGTTGAAGCGTGGCTCTTTCCGCTGCTGAGAAGCAACGTCGTCGCAGTGAGAACCTGTGCTTGTATTGTGGTGGAGCAGGACACAAGGTGGCGATTGTCCTATTAAAGCCAGGAACTTCAAGACGCGTGAAGTTGAAGCTGAAGTTCAGTCGGAAAACTCCAATGTCCACTTCGTCTAGGAGCCGCGAAGTTGGACGTAGGTGCAGGCTCCATTGGTGCTGCTCATACCATTCCATCACTTAAGTTTCCTGTACACATTCATCTTAATAATCGAGAGCTCATGGAGTTTGCCTTGTTAGACACTGGTGCAAATGCATGCTTCATGGATGACACTTTGCAACTCAACATGGCATTTCGGTGGTGAAGTTGAAGCGTGCAGTTCCTGTAGAGGTGGCCGATGGGCGTCTATTGCTTCTGGCGCAGTTACCCATGCTACCGAACCTCTCTCCTGCAGTATGGCACATTCAACTGTTCAATTTCCTTCAACTTGATCAAGACTCGGTCGACTCCCATCATTTTGGGCATGCCATGGTTCGTTGTTGCAAATCCGCAGATCGACTGGAGGTCTAGGACGCTCACGTTTTCCTCTCCGACAGCTAGGATCAATCCTGTACCTTCCTGTGCAGGATACATCCTTAGTATCTGAGGCAGTACAAGCTACAGGATTGACCGTGCCTGTTCCTGTACCAGTGTTGAAGACTCCTCCTCGACAGGATTCACCTCATGTCAGTTCCTCAGCACATCCGCAGGCTCTCTCCACTCCTGTAAGTTTGCGGTGTCCTGTACAGGGTTCTTCCAATCCTGTATCAGTGTCGAAGGTTCCTCCTCAACAGGATCCACCTCCTGTTGATTTCAGCACATTCGCAGGCTTCCACTCCTTGCGCAACCACGGACTCTGTACAGGATTCTTCCAATCCTGTACACTCATCAACATCCACACAGGTTTTTCCAATCCTGCTCTTTCTGTTACCTGCTTCTGTTCCACCCCCAAGATCCTTCCTCTTTTTCAGTCACAGCTCCCTCCTTCTCCTCTCCGAGTTCTTACCACTACCATGCATGAACTCGCCACTGATCCTGCTCCTTTCCACCTTTTTGCCTTTCAAGTAACTCCTACGTCCTTCTACCTTTCCTGTATCCGACTCTCCTGTTTTTCTCCTTCTCCTTCTCCTTCTCCTTCTCCTCCTTCTTCCCTACCATCCAAGTACACGACTTTAAGGACGTTTTTGACAAGCACAAGGCTGCAGTTCTTCCTGTTCACAGGTCCTACGACTGTCCTATTGATCTTGCGAAGGAAAGACTCCACCGTTCGGACCGATTTATGCATTGTCACCCACAGAGTTGGAGGTTCTTCGTCAGTACATCGAGGACAACTTGGCATCCGGCTTCATTCGTCACTCAAAGTCCCCTGCAGGAGCGCCTATCTTCTTTGTCAAGAAGAAGGATGGGAGTTTACGTTTGGTTGTGGACTACAGGGGTTTGAATCAAGTCACCATTCGGAATCGGTACCCGTTGCCATTGATCCCGGAACTTCTCGATCGGCTGCGAGGAGCAAAGGTGTTCACGAAGATCGACTTACGAGGGGCCTACAACCTTGTACGGATTCGTCCCGGCGATGAGTGGAAGACTGCCTTTCGTACAAGGTATGGACATTTGAGTACACGGTAATGCCTTTCGGCCTTACCAATGCCCCAGCCGTGTTCCAACACATGGTGAACGACATCTTTCGTGACTTCTTGGACCAGTTTGTGGTGATCTACCTCGACGACATTTGATTTTCTCCAAGGACCAGGCGGCACATGACAAGCATGTACGATAGTTTAGAGCGGCTTCGCGAGCATGGCCTGTACGAAGTTGGAGAAGTGTTTTTTCGATAGGGATTCGTGGAGTTCTTGGGCTACATCGTCTCTCCTGCTGGCGTTTCCATGGACATGCACAAGGTGAAGACCATCGTGGAGTGGGAGAGGCCCAAGTCGTACGAGATGTACAATGTTTCCTTGGCTTTGCAAACTTCTACAGGCGGTTCATACAGGACTTCTCCAAGCGTGTACTTCCACTCACGAACTCACCAAGCGCACAGGGTTTTCTCTTGGTCCGACAAGGCGGAACACGCATTCACAACACTCAAGGACGCTTCACGACAGCTCCGATTTTAGCACATCCTGACCCTTCTCATCCTTTCTTCATTGAAGCAGATGCCTCGGATTTTGCAGTAGGATCCGTCCTATCGCAAGTTGGAGAGGACAAGTTGCTTCATCCTGTAGCTTTTCACTCTCGTAAGTTCCTTCGGCGGAGATCAATTACGAGATTCATGACAAGGAACTCAAGGCCATTGTGGATTCGTTTGAGGAGTGGCGGCATTTCCTGGAAGGTGCTGCACATCCTGTACAAGTTCTTACGGATCACAAGAACCTGGAGTACTTTCAAACGGCTCGAGTTCTCAGTCGGCGACAGGCTAGGTGGGCAGAGTTCCTATCACGTTTTGACTTCGTCATCGTCTACAGGCCCGGTTTTCGGAATGGCAAGGCGGACGCATTGTCTAGGCGCTCTTACCTTGCACCAAGCCCGGGCGATCCTGCATTTGACTGTCAAAGGCAAGTGTTGTTGGGTCCTGATCGATTCCGGCTTGCGGCACTGCAGGTTCATCAGGCTCCAGCAAATTCAACACTCCTACAGGACGTCCGTTCGCAGTTGGCTACAGACGACTTGGCAAAGAATGTGTTCTCACACATTCATCCTGACGTTGCAAGTTCCTCTTCCTCCAGTTCCCGTCCAGACTACAACCTGTTCACCATACAGGATGGACTCCTGTACCGGGAAGGTCTCCTGTACGTTCCTGTTGGTATTTCCAGGACTCGTGTGGTACAGGATTGTCATGATACCCCGGCTACAGGACATTTTGGTGTGGCCAAGACAGTGGAGTTGGTGACTCGCAACTATTGGTGGCCTGGGTTGCGAGGTTTTGTGGAGAGGTTTGTACGGAGTTGTGACACTTGTAACAGGTCGAAGATGCCTCATCATGCACCCTCTGGTCTTCTTCGTCCTCTTCCTGTTCCTTCTGCTCCTTGGAGATCCATTTCTATGGATTTCCTCACAGATCTTCCTCCTTCTCGTGGATTCGATGCAGTTCTTGTGGTGGTTGACCGTTTCACCAAGCAGGCTCATTTCCTACCCTGCAACAAGACAGCTACAGGTCAGACAACTGCCGAGTTGGTGATCCGAGGTGTTCCGACATCATGGTCTTCCTGAGAGCATTGTTTCCGATCGAGGTCCACAATTCATGTCCAAGTTTTGGCGAGAGCTTCTTCGGAGTCTACAGGTTAAAGCGGATCTTTCTTCAGGATATCACCAAACCGATGGGCAGTCCGAACGCACAATTCAGACCTTGAACAGTATCTTCGTTGCTTCATCAGTTACCAGCAGGACAACTGGTTGGACCTTCTTCCAATGGCGGAGTTTGCCTACAACAACTCCGTTCACGCATCTACAGGACAGACACCTTTCTTTGCTCTTACAGGCCACCATCCACGTTTTGACTTTGCTCCTCCCGCTTCTCCTTCTTCCGCTCCTGCAGTACAGGATCGTCTTCAGCATCTTCGGCAGGTACAGGATGATCTCCAGGTTCATCTTCAGCAGGCACAGGAACGATACAAGCATCATGCTGATGCTCACCGTCAGCCGGCACCTGCATACAAGATTGGTGATCTCGTGTGGCTTCTTCGTCGACACATTCGCACCAACAGGCCTTCTTCTAAGTTGGATTTTCAACGATTGGGCCCTTACAGGATCGTGGCGGAGGTAAATCCTGTAGCTTTCCGACTCGAAGTTTACCATCCACGGTGAAACTTCATCCTGTGTTTCACACCTCCTTGTTGGAGCCGTATCATCCTTCTTCTCTTCCCGGTCGTGTTTCTTCTCCTCCCCTCCTGTGGTCATTGACACTGAACCTGAGTACGAAGTTGCAGCCATCCTTGACTCTCGTCTTCATCGTCACCAACTCCAATACTTGGTGAATTGGAAAGGGTATTTGCCTACTGATCGGACTTGGGAACCTGCATCCAACTTACTTCATGCTTCTTCCAAGGTTGCTGCCTTCCATCGGCATTATCCTGCTAAACCAGGTCCCAAGACTCGTGGAACTCGTCTTTAGGGAGGAGGTGCTGTCACGACCGATACAGAATACAAGATTCCGGATACATGATATGGGTTGCAAGACTTTCCTACAGGATATTCCTACCAGGATTCCGGACACAGGATTCGGTTGCAGGATATTCCTATAGGATATGCCACAGGATATGCCTAGGGATAAGGGACATGTGGACTCATCTTAGCCTCTGCATGCATGCAGTCACTTTTGCATGCATGCAACCACTTTTAGCACTCATGCCTAGATTAGCTCTTGGAGTTGTGAGCATAAAAGCTCCGACCTAAATGTTGTACAATTAGTTACTATCAACACCAGTCTTACTACGATCAATCTCGTCTTGTCTTGTTTCCTGTCCTGCTCCTGTCTCGCTCTTGTTTCCTGTCCTGCTCTTGGATCCTGTTTGCTCCTGTCTTGTTCCCGAATCCTGTCCTATTTCTGTCTTATTCCTGGATCCTGTCTTGCTCCCGGATCCTATCCAGATCCTGTCTTGCTCCTGGATCTGCCATGTTCCTATTCTTAGTTCCGTCCTGTTCTCGGTCCTGTTCCTGAGTCAAGCCTTCATGTTCTTGGAATCCTGCTCTCTTCATGGTTCCTGGATCGTGGCTTGACACCAATCACTTTCGATCCATATTCTGATACCGATATCATGGATGAGCTAGTGAACTACTTGGATACGTGCCTCAAAAGAAGAATCTCAAAATTTTTGTGAGCAGTATCCATCGTATCATACATTTCCTAAGCTTTTCTTTCTCGTGATTTTGAATTTTATAAAATGAAGGATAGCAACCGGGCGCTTTATAATATTATTCTTAAGGAACGTCATTCTTTAATGAGCCTTTATGCAGACCTGGTCTTATTACATCTTATGTATTAACAAGGATGGCAACTCCCAATTGCATTCGTAAGAGTGTTAGGTGGTGGCAACAACATCAAGATATTGACCAAAATGATTTGATTAATCCGGAGAGTGATGATTTAGAAAGTATTTATAAATAAATTAACATGTTGATAAGGAAATGATTTCATTTGTAATTATGTTTGATAGTATTTCTTCATTATTGTAAACTATTTTTAGAATAATATGAATATTCTAAGATAGTTTAGGAATATTCCTTACTAAGTAAGGTTATTGAAGGATTAATTAATTAATTAATTAATATTTAAGGCTTAATTACATATTAATTAAATGATTAATTAATAATTAAAACTTAAATATTAATTAGTAATTTATTTTATATTCCCATTTTCACGTATCATGCCCACTTTAGTTACAACGTGCATATAACATGGCGTGTGATTAAATCGAGCTTGAAAAGTGAAGACCAGATGAATTAGTACCAAGTGAACCCCTTGATGATATTCCCAAAAGAAAGACGAAGGGGTCACTAATTTATTTGCATGAGGACCCGCGATTCATCATTTCTTAGAAAATTCACCGCATCAAGACCTTCCACTACAATGGCACCAATTGGACGTTGTTGACGTCAAGGCCTCTACCCCGAAAATGGGGACGCCAATCGGGAAACTGTTGACAACGCCAATATGTGTGTCCAACCTCATCACATGCCCAACAACAAATTGCACGTCCATGTCCTTGTCCATGGGCCCAACCTTTTGCTAGTACATAAGCAACAACAGCATCAACCTTCATCAGAGCAGGACCATCCCCAACATGAAATGGAACAAGAGAATGTGAAGATGCAAGTGGGAGAGGCGATGACTCATATCATTATGCTAGCCTCAAAGCATCGTTAAGAGTTATTGGAGCTAGTGCATGCACAAGCCCCAGAAGGTCTTGATGAAGTGTTGGTCACAACATACCTAACTTGATATGTTCCAACATATTAGGCTCTACAAGCACCAAAAGACTTCGAAAGCAAACATCAAATTTCATCATCGACTCAGATGGCTCCTAACAAATACGATGCAACTACTGAAAAGCATCGTCACAGTTGTTCATATACCCAAATGCACATTTAAAAATCTTTGGAAGAATACTTCAATCCTCCTGAGTTGCAACGTCTAAACCATTGTACTATTATAATGCTGTTCCTTAAAAACAAATAAGAAACTTGCGTAAACACTGAGCACCGTCCCATAAACCATTAGTACACATCATCCTATGTAACAACCATGGTGAAGTGGTCAAACCATTACTACACATCATCCCCAGGACGTCTGCGAAAGAAATCCGGCCAGACACGCAAATTTGTTACAGGAACATGAGGAGTACCATGGGTTGTGAATGCCGCCATCAATTGAGAGTGATTGTTCAGTTATATTCACATGACATCCAACAATTACATGAGTAGTTGCTCTATAAATAAAGGATTTGCTTGTTGTGCATCCATGTACAAAAAAGAAGAAAAAACAAAATCTACAAGCAAAGAATAGATTTAAATAATGAAAAAGCTAGATCTTACCTTTATCGATTAATCAAAAAACCCTAATTTATATACAGAAGTGAGTGATCCAAATTAAAACCAATTAGACAGCTATTAAAACCCATCACGCTAATAATAATATATGTACATAGATATTACAAGGCTGATTAACTTGATTATAATATTGTTAATTTGATTGACTTCCGTTAAATTAATATAAAGTAAGATCATGCTACAATGTTGCATCATTTACTTGGGTTTCCTTAATTTCTTTTAATACAACATTAACTTTTTTATAGTAATATGGATGTATTTTGCACTTTACATAACAATAGATTTTCTTAACTGACCATTTAAGTTTTACAAAAATTTAAGAACATTCACTTACAAATTTATAGGTTATGTGATGCAGTGTCTTAAGCAGTGAACACTTAAATTTATTAAGTAATAAATAAATATTTAAATTAAATACCAGTTTGTTTAATAATTTTACTTAAATATGAGTTTAAGATAACCCTATATATAATAATAAAATAAAAAATCAGTCCACTTGGGACGATCTATGAAGATGAGCTTGAGTTTACAAGTTCAAGAAGGTAGGCAAAGCAGAAAAGATACTATGATATATGTGTGTGTGTGGCATTTTGGGTGTTGTAATTCTCTTCACAGTCAACAATAACAACAATACACATTTAAAAAGAAGGAAACCTCAAAAATGTCAAGGCTTAGCTTAGACTAGCTCAGGAGTGCCTCCAATGCATCGAAGAACATAGATGCCATCTCCAGAGTGCCAGTCTTGACAGCGCACTTGATGCCCGCTGAACCCACCTGTGTAGTGAGCTCCACCAGGAATATGAAACTGGGAGGAACTTTGGCGGACAGATAGAGCAGCTCTTGATTGCTCTCCCTCAGGACTCTTCTTGCGATGAAAAACACATTGGCAGCGTTTAGCTTCTCGATGCTCGACTCCACATTGCTCACCACCAGATTCGGAAACTCTTTGATGCTCTCGTGAGTGTCGGGAAGGGACTTCCACGTCTGAGTAAAAGCATCCATCCAGTCACACACGCAGGCACCCACCCACCCACCCACACACACAAACAAAGAGAAGCTTACCTCTAGGAAGCTCCCTCTTTCCATTCTTCCGTCTTCACTGAACAAGGGCTCAAGAGGAATCTTGTCATTGAAGTACCAGACTGGCTGCTGGCTGTTCTTCACAGCCACCTGGAGAAGGGAGCTTGGAGGCCCTTGTGAAACGTTCTGGTACATCACCATCGGGAGCAGTACGGTTTCTGATCTCCCAGGCGCCAGTGGCGGTACTTGAAGAGGCCCTGCAGCCGCCAGACCGAACGTATTCTTGTTGAACTGTATCATGAAGCCGTCGAGCTGGAATTGTGTGTTGTTATCCAGCTCGAGTTTGTAAAACACGTGACCATCCTGGCGAACTAGCCCGCCGCTGATTTGCAAACCTTGTCCAGCAGAGGCAGCAAGTAGAACCGGAAGTGGCCTGCGGAAGAAACATTTGTAAGTGGTGAGCGTTTTCACAAATGGAGATCATCTCACTCACTTAGTCGTTTGGTTAGCTGGTCCGCCATCCAAGCCTATCAAGTCTCCCAAGAGGTCGGATGCAGGAGCAGCAGAAGCCCTTGCTGGTGCAGCAGAGGAGATCTCGGCGATGGGTGCTGAAGAATCTCCCTCATGGTTCTCCGCATAGTCATCTTCTTCTTCTGGTTGCACCGTAGTACGGACACGGCTGACGAAAGCATCCGGAGGCTTATGGTAAACGGAAGCCAGAGTTGCAATATTCGTAAGCAGCTCGTCCAGCAGAGACGGCTCCAGCATGTTGGAGTCATCATTTATGGTCGGCTTTTCAGCAAGCACCACGTCCTTAGCTGCCTGCACAAGTGTAACCGTGGTTAGGCCTACTTCTGCCGTACACATGCAAGGACAGCACCTCTGGATCCGTGGAGAGCAGTCGCCAGTAGATGTATGCACGATCACGCAAGTCCGGATTGTCTGTCTCTTGTGTCGCGTTGTTAAGTACCACCTGGCACAAAATGGTAAGTGTCTTCGTAAGTAGCCGAGGGAGACCTACCTGGATCATTTGCTGTGGTCCCTCGGTCGGCTTCTTAAGGAAGAGCTTCACAGTCGCTGTGAGCAGCTGCAACTGAACTTGAGCGGTCTCTTCCGGAAACGTCTCCAGAAAATTCTCCAGCAGCTCATCCGCATTATCAATGCGCTCCGCATATTCACCTATTATCCATATCATGGACGCCTGCAAAGAACATTCTACATTCAACAACCTGCTCACTCCTCCTTGCATGATGACGTACCTTAGCCTCGGGCTCATCGAGATTGTCCAGATTCTCACACAGGGTTGCGATAATGGACTCGTAGCTGCGCCAAATTTCTCACACACGTGATCATTAAAAGAAAGAAGAAACTTACGTGTTTGGATAGCGGCGGAAGATGTCTTTGATTACCACAATTGCTTCCTGGACTACGTAATTCACCTTCAGCTTGATGAGCTCAAGAAGCACGCTTATGCAGCGCTCTGCTGCCCGTTCCAGCTTGATCGCGCATCGGCCAATGGCTCGTACAGCCTTCCTAACGAAATCAACGTCCACTTCCGTGGCATACTCTTTAAACTCGAGTAACACCTAATAACATCATCACATGAACGAGAGTTGGTTTTGTTATCCCTTCCGATACCCACCTGATCGATGTTGCGGTCGGAGGCAAGCTTTATCATGATTTCCAGCTTTTCCATCTTAACATATATAGGATCGTTGTATTTGCAGAAAAATACCTGAATGAAAAACCACAACGTGTTACATAGGCTAACAACCACAGAAAGTACCTGCCTTGATTTCGTGAGCAAGGATGGTCGGCCTGCGCTGCACAATGAGGTTGATGTTCCGCAAAGCCACATATTGAATCTCTGGCTCCGCAGAGATGAGCGTAACAAGAGGTGGCGCCATCTTCTTACACAAGTTGCGTACAACGTCTGTACTCGTTATCAGCTCCATCTGCTGTAGAATTACCTGTGCAAAAGCCGGTTGAAGGACAAGCCATGTACGGGTGCAGCAAACTCACCTTGACAGCGGACAAAACAACAGCACAATTAGCATGCTGAAGCCGTGGTGTGACCCTCTCCACGATGTTCTCAGCATCGCGGGCATCCTTCGCCCTGTACCTGGATAGCGCATCCAGTATAAAAACCTGACCCCATCTGCAAGAGATGAATCCAAGAGTTAGCAGCAGCTGTCGTTCTCGGTGCAAAACTTACTCGGTGCATTCGTTAAGCGCGGCAAGAAGCTTGAAGAGCGTGTGATTTGTGATCTCGAATATGACTTTGGTGGTGCCTTCCTGTATTTCAGAGAGAGATGCCACTGCATTAGCTACCACCATTGGATTGCTGTCCGATATCAAGTCCTTGAGTATCTCCAGAAACCCTCTGTCCTCGACGAGCTCTGCATTGATGTCGTGCAGCTTGGCAACGCAGATAGCCGCTGTCTTCCGGACGTAGGGATCATCGTCCTGTAGAGGAAATGGGCAGTCAATGAGATTGCTGAACGAGTTGTCTGACAGTTACCTTGAGACATCTCTGCAATGGATCACAGAGGTATTCGGTGATCTTATCGACTCGGATGCATCCCATGGTTCTGACAGCCAAAGCTCGAATGAGGGGGTTGGGATCCTGAGAATCCTGGGGGATGGGAAGCGCTTTTTATCAACAAGAGTGTTCGAAATCGATTCGTGTTTACCTTAACGAAAGTGTTGACTGCGAGAATGGCGAGATCTGGCTGGCTCTTGGCATAATTGATGAGATAGAGATAGACGAGCTTCTTGAGCTCCAGATTGTCAGTTTGCATGCAATTCACAACATCCGTGAAGAGCATAGACACGTCCTTGCCTACAGTCATTGCGGCAATCACCTTCTTCACCGCATCTTTCTTCTTGTCCTGCAGGGGACAGAGCAGGCTTGACCGATTGATTACACACAGGGATTGGATCACCCACCTTGTACTGGGAGTTGAGCTCTTCCTTGAGCTCGTGGATCTCCCCTTCTTGGTGGTGGTGAAGTACTTGGAGTCGTGGCCGCTCATCGCTGCCCACCACTCCCGCCCCCGCGCCCTAGAAAGAATGCCAGCGTTCTTTGGGGCGAGATTAGATATGCTAAACCCGACGAGATTAGGTAAAAGATTAAATGCTCTTTTATTTATTTATCAAACGCAAACACAGTGATGCGTCTCATGGGATGTTGAACATGACTTTGATGGCGTCCCCTCCCTTGGCACTCGTCTCGAACGCGTCCACGATGTCCTTGTCCGAGAAGCCAAAACGGTGAGTGATGAGCGGCTTAACATCAATCCTCCCGGACGCCAGCAGATCAATGCACAGCGGGTACGTGTTGCGGTAGCGGAAAACGCCCACAATGTCCACCTCTCTGGCAGCCGCTCCTGTCAGCGGCAGCTTCATCTCAAAGTGCCCCATGCCGATCAGGCACACTTTACCTCCCGACTTGGTCGCCTTCACCGCAGTACACATTGTTTTCTCCACTCCAACGCAATCCATGGTCATGTCGATGTCTATGCCATCACCCATGGCTTCCTTGATAGCTGCCACCTCCGCCTCCACGCTCTGCCAAGCACAAGAAACAAGATGAGCCGTTAACTACCCAGAGAAGAAAACGCAGTACCTTGGGATCCGTGGAGACCAGACAGGTTGCATCGGCGCCGAGCTTCTTAGCAAGAGACAGGCGCTTCTCCTCGACGTCAGCGATAAGAATTTTGGAAGCGCCGAAAGCCTTGGCAGCCAACATGGTAACAAGGCCAATGGGTCCGGCACCCATGACAAGGAGATGCACATCCGGGCCGATGCCGGCTCTCCTGCACGCGTGCACACCCACGCTAAGAGGCTCGCACATTGCGCCTTCTTCGAGGGATACAGACTCCGGCAGCTTGAAACACAGCTCTGCCGGATGAACAATATAATTTGCCAGCGAGCCATGGACCGGGGGAGTGGCAAAGAATTTCATGTCCGGGCAGAGGTTGTAGCTGCCACCCTTGCAGTAGCTGCAGCGGCTGCAGGACACACCTGGCTCCAAGGCAACTCGGTCTCCAAGTTTGAGATGCTTGACATTGCTGCCCACTTCCACCACAACTCCAGCGCACTCGTGGCCGATCACCATGGGCTCCTTGACAATGAAATCCGCACAGCGAAGGTGCTACAACCACACAGATTCAGATCAAAATGCATGCAACAAGAGGAGAGAAAGCTTTACCCGGTAGTAGTGCACATCGCTACCACAAATGCCCACGGCTTTCATCTGTATCTTGACTTGATCACCGCTAGTGGGCGGAAGCTTAACCGGCTCCAAACGTAGCGTGTTGGGTGCCACAAGCCAGGCACCCATATTGACACTATCATCTCCTCCCTTGCCCATCTCCCTCCCTTGTTCCTTCGCAGACCCTTGGCCTTAAAAAACGCAAATACTGTAGAACTTATCGCTATCTTATCGCCTCCTAGTACATCGGTCGTCGGTTTCACCGGCACTGTACGAACAACGATCTCAGCACCCCGCGTTTTGGGTTTTGGCAGCACTACTAATTTGCTGCGGTGCGGGAATCGAACAAGTGTGTTAGCGAATGAAGCGTATAAAGCCAGTTCGCTTTAAACTCTGGTAAATTCTTCTATTACAAGCAACTCTTTTCAGAGCGTGTTAATTACAAACGAGATGCTCTAGACTTTGGAGGTGGCTGCCGCAGTTGAAGCTTGCTTGGAGGTGAGTCTCTCGTACACGTCCCTAATCTTGAGACCTACAATGGTCTGGAACAGGCCGGTGCCGTTGTTGCTGCCTGGGAAGTCAGCATGCTTGAGCATTTGCTGTGTTATCTCCCCGTAGAAGCGAGTGGAGATGTTGCTAAGGTGGCTCTCCACATAGATGAGTTCATCCAGCTTATCAAATTGTCCATCCATTTCAAGCACCGATACCTGCACCAGGGTTTAACGAAAACACACATATATCCATGTATATCTGGTACCTCGTTGTCATAGTAAGTGTCTGGCCCGTAGAAGAACTTGATGCCCGGGTAAGAGCAAGTCAGCTTTCTTCCACATGGAATCCAAGAGATTGTGGAGCCCTCATCGAACAAATAAACCGGCTCAAAGTGTTCAACGCCTTCCTTCATGAACATCCGAACTCGGAGGACCTTGCCCTCGTTGTCGTCCGGAATAAGCTGCGTGGGAAGCACCTGGATCACCACATCCGCATGCTGCTTCTGCGGATCTGTGTCACACACACGATGGTAAGACAAGAGCTTTCAAAGGGAGGTCACCAACCTATGTAAGCATCAAAATCAGGCTTCCTTGCAGCAATGCTGGCCTTGATGCTCTCCAGGCTGTGCCCTCTCTCAGCCATGTCTCGCTGTTTCAAAGACAGGCGTACGTGAAAAACAACTAGGAGGAGCACCTTACCTGTATCTTCCAGGCAAACTTGACGGCATCACTGATGTCCAGGTAGATGCTAAAGTCGAGCAGCTCGCGCACCCGGGCATCAAACCTGAGAGAGAGTGTTACGATGCACAATATATGACGGACGTGTTACTCACATGGGGTGGAGGCCCTCGATGACCAGGATGTTAGGAGGCTGAATGAGCTCGGGCGGGTCCAAGAGGCCAGAGACATGGTTGTAGATGGGCTTTTGCACAGCATTGCCTTCCTTGAGCGCCTTGACTTGCTCATACATGAGGTCGAAATTGTTGGCACGGGGATCCAGTGCAGTCACGCCCTTGTCCTTCCTGCCGGTTCTGTCCAGCGAGTGATAGTCATCCAGGCAAATCACAGTCGTCATGTCGCTGATGAGCGTGTTGGAATCAGGATTCCCACCTTTGGGTGGCGATGCTGCGCCCCCAAACACACTGGTTAATCGCCTCATGAACGTACTCTTGCCACATCCTGAATCTGCTGCCAGCCCAATCACCACAGTCCTGTCTGCTGCCCTGCACACTACCACCCTCCGAGTCGTACCTGTACAAATGGAGGAGGGGGAATGCAGCAGTACCAAGGGGTTGTTGCCGCTCAACGCTCCGATATCAGCTCTGCTCTGCACGAAACAACTAGCCATCTCGGCCCAATTCCTCCCTCCCCTGCCTGGCTAGGCCACTAAGTGTGTTTGTGGTGCTCAGCAGCAGATTGCCTGCCACGTCGTCGTGCCACGCCCGCATTCTCCCGCCCACGTCATCTAGCGGATAGAGTGATTGATTGCACACTGTTTTCCGTCGGGGAACTCCCAGCTACCGTCGGCCGCCGGTGGCCTTGCGGCATTAACCGGATGCAGCCGGTTTGGCTCGCTCGCTCGCTCGAACTATGGTACAGGAAACCTAATGCCTCGATCCATCACCGGCTTAGGGCAATCCCCATTGTATTTCTGACATGGAAAGAGGCAAACGAGGTAATGTGGCTGCCAACAGGACAGTGGCAGACGATGACACAGAGTTGAAGGCGCCTTCGACTCCGGAGGAGGAAGGAACACAGGTCCGCCCTCGCAGGTATTGTTTCTTTGCTTGCTCCTCTTCTCTCTCACTCGCTTGCTGCAGGCGTATTTCTTCCCAGAGGCTTGAGCAGCTCTTGCCAGATGGTGTTAGGCGATGCACCCGATCGGATGGAAAGTCGTGGCAGTGTGCAAATGCTGCTATGGAGGACCATCACTATTGTAGCCATCACAGATTTCGGCCCAAAAATAACAAAGACTCCGCTCAAGTTCAACCCGGAGGAAAACGCAAGGTCGCTAATGCAAGCAGAGAACGAAGAAAGAAGAAGAAGAAGAAGAAGCCCCGTTCGGATTCCGATTCCGAGTCCACGGAAACCGATCTCGACATAGAAGACCTCAGGCATACGGTTACGCAGGAGGTTCATCAGGTATGCTTTTGTACCCGCCCATGCACAGCCTTCTTCCTTAACCGTTCGCATTTTCTTTATAGCCCAAGGGCAACGGGACAACATCTCCAGCTTCCAAGGGCAAAGATACACCTTCACCTTCTACAGTTACGGAGAAGAAGATGTGCCACCAATGCCAGAAGAATGACAAGGATGTCATGTTCTGCCAGACATGCAACAGGAAGCGCTACTGTGTCATCTGTATCAAGAGATGGTAAGTGCTCGGTCGCCCATTTCTTACATTGTCTTACATTTCGTGTTTCGGGGTGCAGGTACCCTGGGTTGACACCGGACGATTGCAAAAAGCTTTGCCCGTTCTGCCGCAGCAACTGCAACTGTAAGGCTTGCCTTCGTTCCAAACCGGAAGTGGTAAGTAGCTCGGTTTGTCCTTGTCGTGTTTGTGACCATTTTCTCCAACAGACTACCGCTGATCTAACGACGGAAGAGCAGATTGAGCATCTTACTTATCTCTTGTCAAAGATTTCACCGTATCTTGAGGGCCTCAACGATGAACAGAACAGAGAAGTGGAGCTAGAAAAGAGACTGCAAGGTGAGAGACTGCTTCTGTATGCTTTGCAAGCTGATTTGCTTTGGGCAGGTGAGTCGTTTTCTGGCGTGGAGAAGGCTCCTGTGGACGTCGACGAACGACTTTACTGGTTGGAAGTTTCACTGAGGTTTTCATCTCTTGTTGCACTGACATTTCTCTTCTTCTGACAGTGACAATTGCCAAACTTCCATCGTGGACTACCACAGAAGTTGTCCTGTATGCAACTTCGACTTATGCCTTACTTGTTGCCAAGAGCTGAGGAATGACACCGTGTGCGACCAAAGCAAGGACTACTATGCCGTGGCCTCGGGAGAAAGTGTTACTGCGTGGAGGGCACGTAGTGACGGCAGTATCTCCTGTCCGAGTTGTGGCTCGCATCCTCTCTGTCTGAAGACCCTCTTCAAGAAGCAGCACACTGCAGAGCTACAGAAGTCTATTAAGGAGATGCTGGAGAAATACCATCCGGATCCAGCCTGTAAGGCTGCCCAATGCTCAGACTGCTCCCCCGAGAGGCTCCGCATGGCTGCACACAGGGAAGGAGCCAGTGACAACTATATTTACTGCCCGGCTGCAGGCGACTTGAAGGGCGAGGGTCTGAAACACTTTCAGAAGCACTGGAATCTCGGTGAGCCCGTAATTGTTCGAGGTGTCATGGAGAACACTTCTGGGTTGAGCTGGGAGCCGATGGTAATGTGGAGGGCTGTCAGGGATACAAAGCTGACTGAAGACACCAAAAGCGTGAAAGCGATAGATTGCCTGGACTGGAACGAGGTGAGTCATGCTATACAATGTTCAATGTCGCAGTCTCTGAAGGTGTGCTTGTGTTGTTGTTGCAGGTAGTAATAAACATCCGCCAGTTTTTCACAGGATATCAAGAGGGCCGGGTGCACCTGGATGGTTGGCCGGAGATGCTGAAGTTGAAGGACTGGCCCCCTGCCAACTTTTTTGACGAGCGGCTTCCGCGTCACGGGGCGGAGTTCTTGAGCTCGCTTCCCTTCCACGAGTATACCCATCCGAAGCGAGGTGTCCTTAACCTGGCTGCAAAGATGCCCGACGGCGCTCTTAAACCGGATCTTGGTCCCAAGACATACATTGCATATGGTTTCCGCGAGGAGCTGGGTAGGGGGGACTCTGTCACCAAGTTGCACTGCGATGTATCTGATGCGGTTAGTTAGATTTGCAGTCTGTCGTCCTCCGACTCATTTCCTTGTGCAGGTCAATGTCCTTACCCACGTTACAGAGGTGAAGCTACCAGCCTGGGGCAGGCAAAGAGTGGAGCTGGCTCGTCGCAAGTACATGCAAGAAAAGGATGAAGGCACGTCATCTACCTCGTCTTCGTTGACCACCGAAAATGCACATGACAATGAGCCCAGCTCGAAAGAAGCCTGTGGAGACTGCTACGGAGGGGCCCTGTGGGATATATATAGACGGGAGGACGTTCCTAAGCTTGAAGCTTACTTAAGGGATCACTGGAGAGAGTTTAGACACATAGGCGACTTGCCTGTTCGTGAGGTACAGTTTTTCTCGTTTTTTGCCTGTTCGGCTCTCACTGTGGGTTTTGGGCACAGCTGAAACATCCTATACATGACCAAACGCTGTTTCTAAACGAGAGTCATAAACGGCGGCTGAAGGATGAATATCGTGGGTTTGCACAGCATAAGTCCTGGAGCTGGTCTAACTGACTCTCTTTTGTGTTTGCCTGCAGAAATAGAGGCATGGACTTTCGAGCAGCACGTTGGAGAGGCGGTTTTTATCCCTGCTGGTTGCCCTCACCAAGTGAGGAACTTGAAGGTATGCCTTTGTGCAAGCATATCAACAAGATCTGTCATGTTTTGTATTGTTGTGGCAGTCATGCATCAAGGTTGCGCTGGACTTCGTGTCACCAGAGAATGTGAGTGAATGCATTCGGCTAACCGAGGAGTTCCGCCGGCTTCCCAATGATCACCGGGCCAAGGAAGACAAGCTAGAGGTTGGTCAGCACTTGGCTAGAAAGAAGCCGCTTATATATAACGGTGTTTTTGCAGGTGAAGAAATTGATAATACATGCGGCTGGAAATACGGTGGACCACCTGAAAAGGGTTGGCATGAGTGGAGAGTGAGTGCAGTGGAATATATACACACGCTAGGTAGGGAGGGAGGTGTATAAACGAGTTAGTTATAGGCTAGTGACATTATATTATATCTGTGAAGCTAAGCTCGGGGGTTTAGCTGCCGGAATTTTTGGAAAATGTAATCAGATGATGATAATTGAGGCCCAATTTCTTCCTTCCTTCCTGTACTTGGCGTTGTGTTTATCTCGATGGATTGCGCTTGCAAGCTGCTGCTCGCTCCAATAGTTCAGCAGCAACACAGGGAGCTCTCCTTACTTGTGACTCCTCCAGCAGCTGCCAGGACTAGATTAGCCGGGGGAAAGAAGATATGTGCAGGAGTTCAACGATGGCGAGTCCTTGCAGCAGTTCCTGCCACCAGCCAGGTTCGCTCTATCCTTCCTTCTTTTCTTCTTACAGTATGGTCCTTGATCAGGAGCAGAAATTGCAACAAGATCCGCTGCAGCAGAAACAGCAGAGGGTGTATACCTTTGGGAAGGGCCTCAGTCAAGGGGACAAGAGCATGAAAAGCTTGGTAACACTTTGTTTCTTTGTTGTGGTTTCTTCTAAGTTGTGTCTTTTGTATTGCAGTTGGGAGGGAAAGGTGCAAATCTTGCGGAGATGTCAACTATCGGCTTGTCTGTGCCGCCGGGCCTGACTATAACAACTGAGACATGCCACGATTACTTTGAGAGTGGGAACCGATTCCCACCTGGGCTGTGGGATGAGGTGTTGCAGGCACTAAGCTCGGTCGAGACGGAAATGCATGCATACTTGGGTGATCCCCACAAACCTCTCCTGGTCTCCGTACGTTCGGGGGCTGCTGTAAGTAGTTCAAATGTATGATATGGTCCATATTCATGTGTTGTTGCCCATGCAGATATCCATGCCAGGCATGATGGACACTGTACTGAATCTCGGACTGAATGATCAAGTTGCTGCGGGTCTGGCCGAGAAAAGTGGTGACAGGTTTGCTTACGACTCTTACCGCCGTTTCCTAGACATGTTTGGGGACGTGGTAAGTGAAGGGCTCTTGTCTGTTTGCTCATTGATAAAGTCCTGACTTCAGGTGATGAATGTATCTCACTCCCTCTTTGAGCATGAGCTTGAAACCATGAAGGCTTCTAGAGGTGTATCTCTTGATACGGACCTCACAACAGATGACTTGAAGGAGCTGGTAGCGAAATACAAGGAGGTTTACAGGAGAGCTACAGGCAAAGACTTTCCGACTGGTATGTATGCATTTATATTCGTGTGAGTGTTTGTATGACTCTACTCTGCAAAGATCCCAAGGAGCAGCTTCGGCTAGCAATTGTGGCCGTGTTTGAGTCGTGGAACAGTCCCCGTGCCATCAAATACCGTAGCATCAACCAAATAACTGGCTTGAAAGGAACAGCAGTCAATGTGCAAGCCATGGTGTTTGGGAACATGGGATTCGACTCGGGCACTGGAGTTCTGTTCACACGGAATCCTAGTACGGGAGAAAAGAAACTCTATGGGGAGTTTCTTATCAATGCTCAGGTTTTATCTTGTTTTCCATATAGTTTTTATGGCTAGTGAATCCATTGTGCCAGGGAGAGGACGTAGTAGCTGGCATCAGAACGCCTGAGGATATTGAAGTCATGAAGGAACGCTTGCCAGGTGCATATGGAGAGCTTGTCCACAACTGTGACATCCTAGAGAGGCATTATAAAGACATGATGGTGAGTGGTGCGATCTCCTTGTGATGGATGGGTTCCTGATGTTTTGTTTTTTCCTTCCCTCCAAGGACATTGAGTTCACTGTTCAAGAGAGCAGGCTGTGGATGTTGCAATGCCGGTCTGGCAAACGCACAGGTGCTGGAGCAGTGAAGATTGCTGTAGACATGGTTAACGAAGGTTTGATTGACACTCGTGCTGCTGTCAACATGGTTGAGCCAACGCATTTAGATCAGCTCCTTCATCCCCAGGCAATGAAAATGTTATAATCTCATTTCATACCGGTTAACGTACTGTAGTGTCTCTAACAGTTTGAGAATCCGGCTGCATACAAGGAGCATGTTATAGGATCGGGTTTGCCTGCTTCTCCTGGTGCAGCTGTTGGACAGCTCGTTTTCACTGCTGAAGATGCAGAAGCCTGGCATGCCCAAGGGAGAAGCTGCATTCTAGTAAAGAAACTTGACTGGCCTTCGTTTTTTAACTGAACAGAGGACTATATTTCAGGTTAGGAATGAGACCAGTCCAGAGGACGTGGGTGGGATGAATGCAGCTGCTGGCATTCTAACCGCTCGAGGGGGATGACATCCCATGCTGCAGTTGTTGCTAGGGGATGGGGAAAGTGCTGTGTTGCTGGATGCTCCGAACTCAGAGTGAATGATGTACAAAAGGTGAGCAGTTTCTCAGTTGAACAGATGCATGGCGAGCTGACTCTTATATATGTGCAGACAATGTCCCTCGGAAACAAAGTGCTGACAGAAGGCGACTGGATTTCCTTGAACGGGACAACGGGCGAGGTGATAACGGGGAGACAGGCTTTGTCACCTCCAGTCCTTAGCGGAGATCTAGCAACGCTCATGGAGTGGGTTGACAGTTACCGTAAGCTTAAGGTGTGAAATCTTGTGTCTCCTGTGTTGGACTAAGACATGCATTTGTGTCCAGGTGATGGCCAATGCTGACACACCTGCAGATGCACTGACAGCTCGAAACAACGGTGCACAGGGCATAGGACTTTGCAGAACAGAACACATGGTTTCTTCTTACTCAAAGACACTTCACTTATATTTATCTTTTTCACTCGTCTTTTCCATTGTCAGTTCTTTGCTTCGGACGAGAGAATAAAGGCTGTGAGGCAGATGATCATGGCATCCACCGTCGAACAGAGGCAAGTAGCTCTAGACAAGTTACTACCGTACCAACGATCTGATTTTGAAGGGATTTTCCGGGTTATGGACGGTGAGTTACGTGTCTCCGTCTTGTGTTATGTTTAAATGCGGCCGTTTCCAGGACTGCCTGTGACTATACGTTTGCTCGACCCGCCTCTGCACGAGTTCTTGCCCGAAGGTGACATTGATGAGATTGTCGAAGAGCTTGCGGAAGAAACAGGTGTCTCAGAGGAAGATGTATTATCCCGCATCGAGAAGCTGTCGGAGGTGAACCCGATGCTGGGCTTCAGGGGTTGCAGGTGAGTATTCGAGGTTGGTTGCCTCTTCTTGTAAGATTGGTTATCTTGTGCAGGCTCGGTATTTCGTATCCGGAGCTGACACAAATGCAAGCTCGGGCCATATTCGAATCAGCCACAGCAATGTCCAACCAGGGGGTGTCAGTGCATCCGGAGATAATGGTTCCCCTCGTTGGTACTCCGCAGGTACGCTGTTAAACGGCTTGCTTGGTCATAACTATGGATACTTTTAAGGAGCTGGAGAATCAAGTGGCTGCAATTCATAGGACAGCAGACAAGGTGCTCTCAGAAATGGGTGGGAGACTGGAATACAAGATTGGGACGATGATCGAGATCCCTCGGGCTGCTCTAGTTGCGGACGAGGTAAACGACTAGGATTGTTTTTCATGCGCTCATTCTCCTCTGTTGCTTAGATTGCAAAGCACGCCGAGTTTTTCTCGTTTGGGACCAACGACCTGACTCAGATGACATTCGGATATAGCCGGGACGACGTAAGCAAGTTCCTTCCCGTGTACTTATCTCAAGGCATCTTGCAGCACGATCCATTTGAGGTAAAAAGATACATGGAGGTACTCCACTTGATACGTGTCTCTTGCTGGCATCAGGTGCTTGACCAGAGAGGCGTTGGGCAGCTCATCAAGATTGCAACGGAGAGAGGCAGAAAAGCGAAGAGCAGCTTGAAAGTAAAAAACGTATATAAAACTGCTTACTACGTGTTTAATACTTAAGAAAAGCAGGTGGGAGTTTGTGGGGAACACGGAGGGGAGCCACTGTCAGTGTCATTCTTTCACAGGGTGGGGCTAGATTATGTGTCTTGCTCCCCTTTCAGGTAGGGACAGCCTCCTCTCTGTGTGTATATTCTAACTGGTTTTATTTAATAGAGTGCCCAATTGCAAGGCTGGCGGCGGCACAGGCAGCCACCAAACCAGACACTAGTTAGTTAAAAGTGATGTATATAAAACACATATGCCACCGACACACGACAGCTCGCAACGTGTTTGTGCGTGTTATGTGGATCTTTTAGGCTGATGTGCAAATAACATTCTTGTTCAATCTAGACTAGCTTGTTTCACAATGGACACAGCGTCCTTTCACGTCCTTGGCTACATCTTTCTTCATATTCTTGCTCCTCACACTTCTCTATGCAATCTTATCTCGCCGGCCTGGGAATTTCCCTGTCTACTATCCCGCTCTTCTTCTGCACGACCACAATCCCGAGGAGGCTGCGCTTCGAGGGCCTTTTGCTTGGTTCCGGGATGCCTGGGGCGCTACCGAGAAGGACATTGTCAGGTTCTCAGGTGTCGACACTGCGGTCTACATCAACTTCCTTGACGCAGGTACGTGCTCTCTCCTCCGTAAGCGTGCACCTCAATCTATGTCATATCTCCAGCCCTGAGGATTCTGGGTTTCTCTGCATTGTTCTGTGTTCCCGTTCTGGTGACCCTGTCTGTTCGTGGCCAAGCCTATGTCCACCGCAAACAACAGAGCAGTGCAGACCAAATGGGAATTCCACATTCTTTGGCTTCGACAGGCTCGCCATGGGCAACGTAGAGGTAATGCTTCATTGCTCGCATTTCTTGCCTCTTCATCTTGGTGTGTGTGTTTGCAGGAGAAGCACCGTGTGATATGGGTGTTTGGCATCGGTGCATACTGGTTGTCAATTGTCACTTACCTGGTGCTATGGAGCAAGTACCGCCACGTCTCCAAGCTCGGAGTGCGGAACTCAACTCCAGAGTGATGCCCGAGCGCTTTGCGGTGCTGGTGAGGGACATTCCTTCCACAAACAAGTCGATGAATACTTCAAGGCAATCCACCCCGACACTTACGAGGCTTGCATCCACGTCCCCTCACCTGAAATCGGTAAGTCAGCCAACCAAGTTATCACTGGCAGCTCATGCTTTCTTCAGGCTGCCAAGTTTGTGGTCTAAGCTGGAATCTGCCAAAGGGAAAGCTTGCTAAAGCCGAGACAGCGTTTGAGGCATCTCGGAAGGACGGGCAGCCGAGGGAACTCGGCCTCACCACAGGACAGGAAGTTCGGCCTGTACGGTAGCAAGGTGGATTCTATAGAGTTTTACAAACAGCAGGTTGCCGAGCTCAAGAAATCTCATGAGGAGGAGCGAGGCAGGACCACCGCGTCTGACAAGCAACGGGCAGCAGCCATCCTGGTGTTTAACAACCCAACGAGTGCAGCAGCGTCCAGCCAGTGCATTTACAGTGCGTCAGCCAACAAGTGGCTCACCTCTGCCGCACCAGAGCCTCGACAAGTAGTGTGGGAGAACCTTGGAGTAGCTTGGTACCAGAGGCAGATGCGTAAGGCTGCTGTGTACACGATTGTAGCACTCATCATCTTGTTTTACATGATTCCTATCGGTTTCGTGTCGGCATTGTCCACCTTGGACAAGCTCGAGTCCTTGGTCCGTTCATCAAGAGCATAACGAAGCTGGGAGTGTTAAGGACAGTGCTACAGGCTTATTTACCGCAGCTGGCCCTCCTTGTGTTCCTGGCTCTCCTGCCCAATCTGCTGCTCCATCTGTCAAAGTTCGAAGGTATTGTTTCCAGGGGCCATCTGGAGCGTGCTGTGGCTGGTAAGTACTTCTACTTCAACGTGCTCAACGTCTTTCTTGGCATAACGCTGGGCAGCTCCCTCTTTGACACGTTCAAGTCCATTGAGAAGAAGCCCAACAGCGCCATCACCCTGTTGGGACAGGCAATACCACCTGCATCTTCCTTCTTCATCACATTCATAGCTCTCAAGTACAGTACATGTATGCTGTCTCGTGTGTCTGTCTGTCTCACTTGTCTCTCTCAGGTTCTTCGTTGGATATGGCCTGCAAGTGTCCAGATTGGTACCGCTGGTTATCTTCCACCTCAAGAAGAAGTACATGTGCAAGACACAAGACCAAGTGAGGGCTGCCTGGGCTCCACGTGACTTCGGCTATTCTACCAGGGTACCAGGAGACATGCTCGTCCTCACCATTGCACTGTGTTATGCAGTCATAGCTCCAATGGTACTCCCTTTTGCTATCGTCTACTTTGCATTCGGATGGATCATTGCACGCCATGAGGTAAGGTAGACTAGCAGTGTGTATGTGTGTTCTATATCTGAGTTGCAGGCGCTCAAGGTGCTTGTGCCGTCTTACGAGACCTACGGTCGTATGTGGCCACACATGTTCAACAGAGTAGTTGCTGCATTGTGCATTTCCCAGGTTGCCATGCTTGGATACTTCATTATCAAAAGTTTGTCTACGCTCCGCTGCTGGTTCCTTGCCGTGGCCACCTTGCTCTTTGCATACATGTGCAACAAGATCTATTACCCGGGGTTCAAACATACACCGCTGGCTGTTACTGCCAAATATCATTTGCCAGCAGTGTCAACCATTGTAGAAGCTTACACGCCTACCTGCCTTGTGCCTGATAACAGGAAACAAGAGTTTGAACATGTTCGCCAATCCGCTGTATGATACTTGTACCAAATGCAATCGAGTTTTCGTCGTACGAGTCTGTGCGTGTGTGGAAACTGTAAGAGCCTACACATATACCAAGATACACACATACACACGCAGAGTCACATCACATATATATTACCAGTTATGCTGCCATATCAAAGAGTTACACCCGGTGGCGACATCCAAGTCGGGAAATTCTTAACCATTGACGTCAAGCAACCTAACATTAAAATGAACTTCTTTTGATAGAATATCCTGTTTTAACACATTCCTAAGGTTTGTTTAGGGTTTACAATATTCATGACTTTTAAATCAGTTATTGTTTAAACCAGTTGTTTCTAAATAAGTTTAATTAATTATAAACTAAATGTCTCTAAACTAATTATTTTGAAATCAATTGTTTCTAAAATGGTTATTTCTATTGTAAACCAAATGTCTTTACACCAGTTGATTGTAAACTATATGTCTTTAATTTAAAATTGGATGTCTCTAACAAGTTATTTCCAAATCAGATATTTTTAAACAAATTATTTTTGAACCAATTGTTTTTAAATTGATTATTTTTACAAATGATGTTAATATATCAAATGTTGTTATAGAGAACGTTGCATCCATATGCAATATATAGATTTTGATATAAAGTATTAAAAATTAACATTAGATCTTTTTGGTCTTCAAAAACTAGTAAGTCAATTTGATGATGAATTAAAAACACTCATCAAAAATTATTAAAGTGGTTGTCTCGTAAAAAAATTAATTTTTTTTTATAGATGTATTCTATTATACAAAGGTATTATATATATATATTATATTCCTAAAATTTTTAAAGTTATTTACATTATAGTGATTATTGGAGTTTATTCTTACATATTAATTGTTTAAATTTAATACTTTAATTCAAACTAAATTGCATTTAATAAGTCAGTTTTTATCAACTAATTAACAAGTATATTGAACTTGAATGTCAACATTTGCAACTAGACTATATCACATGTACAGAGTTTTTATTTGGTGCAGCTTACCAAATGCCAACCCTAAATCCCTATTTGGAAACCCTTACGATATTTAATAAAGTAACCATATTAAGAACCTATCTTTTAGGAAGTCACACCCTTAGTTAGCCAAGTCCACGGTCATCGTGAGTTAAGATGTGTGGGCTAGCTGAGCTACAAGTATCGTTCCTAACTTAGCGTGGATGAGGCAGCCGGAGCAAAGCTTCATCCACTAGGTTTGCGGAACATGGACTTGGGCAATCCTTTTTAGGCTCACAAGTGGGTTGACAAACTAAAAATTAACTAACTCCTTAAACATGATGTACCTGGTCACAAGGGCAAAATCCTATGATAAGGGTAAGGTAACTCGAAGGTGGGATGTATCCTATTGTGTGGAAGTTAATGCAACACAACAAAGAGTTGTGACTTGACGATACAAGCTTAATTTGTATCAGTAAAAGAATAACGAGTTCTCTTTTGTACAATAGGTGACATCAATCAATCTACAAAGTAAAGGGTCAAGTCATTGCAAGAACTATGACACACTCTCCACCTTTGAAAATACTCATGCGGAGTCCATAAAAAAGTTCACATGTTATATTAACCCCTTGCATTTCACAAAACCACTTTAAAATTGTCATTCACTTAGTGACAACTCATCTGCCAGAGGCACCACCTGCGACATGAAGTTATTTGAAGACCTTTGCATGTATGCAAAGTCTGTCACTCTACACAGACAATAAATTAATTAATTTTTTTTCTTTAACTAGAATTTATATCAGAGGCCTTTAGTTAATATTGTTTGTTGGCCCCTAAGGTTAATAAGAAATAAGTCCACTTTTTTTTTCATCATCATTACAAACAATTTGAGACCTTGCATTCACTAACTCCATTGCGTTTTATAGATTCTCCAATGGTTCTTATGTCGACTCACATGACGGGCAATCTTTCCACTTAACAAAATATTCACGTTTACATTTATGTCATCCATGAATGTTTATCCCTTTTAATATTGCCTCCACCTCGAACTCTTTCTCCTTGCCAACTAATGAAGTAAGTATCCTCTTTCACGAGTGGATGACTTATTTAATAAGTTATCGAAAGCGAAGTATTTTTCAAGAATAAACTTGAGATTTGGGTAGTAAAAAATGAAATTGAAAAAATTGCTTTTTGAACACGTTATGGATCATTTAAGTTTCTAGTCTTATCATTTGGGTAGTAAAAAATGAAATTGAAAAAATTGCTTTTTGAACACGTTATGGATCATTTAAGTTTCTAGTCTTATCATTTGGGTTGTGCAATGCTCAAATAACTTTTTGCATAATGATGAATGATGTGTTTAAAGACTAGCTAGACGAGTTTGTAATGATATATATTGATGACATTTTGATTTTTAATTCGACAATTGAGGAATATGTAAAACACTTGAAAAAGGTGTTTCAAAGGTTAAGGGAGAACCATTTATATGCTAAGGAAAGCAAGTGTGCATTCGGTCAAACCAAAAAAACTTCTTGGGACATTTAATCTTAAGTGAGAAAGTTGCCATGGATTCAAATTATTACCGAGTGGTCAACTTTAAAAGATGTGTATGAAGTTAAATTGTTTCTTGATCTGACATGGTATTACCGTAAATTCATAAAAAAAAATTACTCAAGATAGCAGCACCATTGGCAAATCTTACAAAGAACATTCCATGGCATTGAACTCCAATGTGCTAGCAAGCGTTCGATGAAACTCAAAGAAGCTATCTTGTTTAAACCAATTTTGCAATTACCAATTTTTGAAGAGCCATTTGAGGTAAAGTGTGACGCTTTCGACTTTGCAATTGGTGGTATATTGCAGCATCTAGTGTCCTTTTTCTTGGTGGCCTACCCACGAAAAAAAAATGTATGCTATTGATGGTTCCTTGCATCATTATCTTCCAAGTCATAGCACTATGGTTTGGACAAATAGTGATACTTTGAAATGCAACTGAAGTTATCATTGAAATATGCTAATGACAATAGAAGTTAGCTCAATTTCAACCTGAAATCAGACATAAAGTTGGAAAAGACAATGTGGTAATTAACACACTTAGTAGAAAGGGGCATCTTCATATATGTTAATACTGGTGTCAACTTAGTAAATGAATTTGTGATGGCATATCCTCAAGATGCATTTGCTAAGGAAGCCTTGAACCTAGTAGCAAAGAGAAAACAAATTTTATCAATTACAAAGAGATGATGATATTCCAACAAAATAGAAAGTCGAATGGATACACTAAAATGGCCGCATTTTGTAGTGCGAGATGAAGTTCTTTATTATCAAGAGAAAAGACTTTATGTTCCAGAAGGACATGGAAGCAAAGGCTGTTAAAAGAACATCATGATGTTCCTTTGACAAGACATAGTGAAAAGGCATAAGATGTTAGCTCTATTGAAATAGGAATTTTATTGGCTGGGAATGATATACGATGTTGTTGAGCATGTTAAAACATGCTCCACATGTCAACAGGTGAAGAGTTAATCACAAAAACAAGCTAGAAAGTTGCAGTGTATATACCAATTCCAAAATGACCATTTCAATATGTTACTTTGGACTTTGTTATGAGATTGCCAAAATTTAGTATTTTCTAGTAGTGGTCAATCGGTTTTTTAAAGGTTGCTCATATCATTGCAACTGTAGAGACAGTGAATGCAAAATAAGCAGTAAAATTATTCTTTTATAAGGTCGAAGAGTGTGTGGATTACTGAAAACGATGATCTCAGATTGGGATCCTTTGTTTACAAGTAAGTTTTGGGGAACGTTGTTTAAACAGTTTAGTACGATGCTAAAGTTTAGTATCGCTTATCATCTATAAATAAATGGTCAAATGGAGAGGGTGAACTGACAACTAGAGGATTATCTCAGATGTTATGTTCAAGGTGATCAACTTGATTAGGTTGAACACTTGAATATGGCTAATATATGAAGTTTAGTACGGCTTACCATCTGCAAACAAATGGTCAAATGAAGAGGGTGAACTAACAAGTCGAGGACTATTTCAGATGCTATGTTCAAGGTGATCAACTTGATTGGGTTGAACATTAAATATGTTACAATAACTTGACACACACTGTGATTGGGTGTATCCCGATGGAGGTGTTGTCTGGGAATAAGGGTGGTATTTCTCAAAGCATGGTGTTACCAAAAGATGATGTTAATCGAGTTCCCTCTGTAGCAGAGTTCACTGAACAATTGTATCGTACATGGAAGCTGCTTGACACACACTGTGATTGGGTGTAACCCGATGGAGGTGTTAACTGAGAATAAGGGTGGTATTCCTTAAAGCATGGTGTTACCAAAAGATAATGTTAATCAAATTCCCTCTGTAACAGAGGACAGTTGTATCGTACATGGGAAGTTACTTGTCGGCATATCATAATTTCAGGGCCAATTGGTGTTTATGAAAAGGCCCCTGCTACAGGCAGTTGTATCGTACATGGGAAGTTGCTTGTCAGCATATCATAATTTCAGGGCCAATTGGTGTTTATGAAAAGGCCCCTGCTACAGACAGTTGTATCGTACATGGGAAGTTGCTTGTTAGCATATCATAATTTCAGGGCCAATTGGTGTTTATGAAAAGGCCCTTAGTCATGATAACGCATGGTTGTACACATAATTTCAGGGTCAATTGGTGTTTGTGAGAAGGCCCCTAGTCATGATAACACATGGTTATACACATAATTTTAGGGCCAATTGGTGTTTATGAGAAGGCCCCTAGTCATGATATAACGCATGATTGTACACATGTGATCAAGCCCCTAATCATGATGACGCATGGTTGTACACATGTGGTCATCATTGGGTTGTACACATGTGATCAAGGGTTTAGGGTTTAGGATTTACTCAAAAGTTTGCCCATGATGGAAATCGAACCGAAGATTGCTTCGATACCAAATGTCACAACTTTTCCTTTTCCCCTTAAATCAACTAAGCAAAGGGCCAATTGGTGTTTATGAAAGGGCCCTGGTCATGATGATCCAGTTATGCTTGAGCCTTTTCCACATATCCCACAATCTTTACCTAGGTGGTCAACCCACCATGTTAAAATTATGACATTGAGACGAGGTCTCATGATGATGAGAAATAAAGTGGACTTTATTTCTTATTAACCTAGGGGCCGACAAACAATATTAACTAGAGGCATTCGATATAAATTCTAGTTTAAAAAAAAGAAATTAACTAATTTATTGTCTATGTCAGATGACAAACTTTACAAATGTGCAAAGGTCTCCAAGTGACTTCATGTCATGCAGTGCCTCTGACAGCTAAGTTTTCACTTAGTGAACAACGGTTTTGAAGTACATGGTTTCGCAAAATGCAAGGAATGATAATAAAATTTGCGTAGAGTGATTAGCATTAATTTTTGATTAATTTTTTCTAACTTAGTCTAGTCTTGGAGTTAAACGTCAACGAGGACGTTGACATTCAAAGGTGGGGAGTGTATCATAGTTTTTCCTATCTCGACCCTTTACTTTAGAAGTTGATTGTTGTCACATACTATACTATGTTGATGGGCCCTAGATGTAGTAGGAAATAGGCCTACTTAGTGCACTTAGATATTTGATGATGGTCTGGCTGGGTATCATTAGGTATTTACAAGAAACTCTAAGCGAAGCTAGAATTTACCCTTTAGAAAACTCTCTCTCCGTTTGACGTTCCCAGTTAGGTATCTTTAAGAGTATAGCAAAAAAGGTTAGGGACACCCCTAGGGTTGACCTAACCCCACGCCCTAATACCCCATGGGAGTTAGGTTTAGGTTTAGTAAGTTTAGGTCATCTCATTTCATTAAGGGTTGGCATTCCATGCCAACCCACTTACTCAATTAGGAAAACGGGCGAGGTAGGGGGAAGGCTTCATTACATAAATAAGGTAGAATATATGTAATGAAGAGTTCCTGGGTTCAAAAGGGAGCTTGTTATTCTCTTACTGATGCAAACTAAGCTTGTGTCGTTAAGGCACAACTCTTTATTGTGCCGCCCTAACTTCCACACGATAGAGATACGTCCCACCTTCGAGTTAGCCTACACTTATTGTTAGCAGAATTTTGCCCTTATGATTGGGTACTCATTTTCAAGAAGTTAGTCAATTCTTTAGTCTATCAACCTGCTCGGAAGCCTAGAAAGGATTGCCTAAGTCCACGTTCCACAAAACTAGTGGATGAAGCCTTACTCCTACTGCCTCATCCATGCCAAGCTAGGAACGATACTTGCAGCTCACCTAGCCCACACATCCTAACTCACGAGGTGAGCCTTGACCGTGGACCTGGCCAACTAAGGGTGTGAATTCCTAAGAGATGGGTTCCTAATATGAGTACTTTACTAAATATCATGAGGGTATTTAGAGAGGGTTTCTACGGTTGGCATTTGGCAAGCCGCCTTCGTGGCACCAAGTAAAAACTCTAACATGTACCTTTCTTTCACCCAAGGTACAAGTATAAAAGTAATTGTGAGGTTCATGTTTGCTACAACATGATGCATGTTTTAAAAAGTGATAGTATAACTTCAGAGTTTGATATAGAGAAACATATTAGTAGTTTGTCAACAAGTAAACATATAAGGGATTTCCATTTTACATTACAAGATATAATATCAAAATGTTAAAAATCTTTTTTTTTTAATTTAAGTGTTACAAATTGTGCAAAAAGACTTGCACCTTTTTTTGCCATGTTTTTATATTAGGTCAATCACTTCTAATCTTCAACCATAAAGTTGTAACTAAGGAACTACTAATGTGTTGCTACTGCTCAGAATGAATATCTTGACATCTCACAAACTTTAATGCTGATTCAACTAAGCCTTTTGCTCATAAACAATCTTCAACACTATCATGCCTTTGTATTATGCTTCTTAACTCACTCATTAAAGCATATATATACCTGGCGACTACCAAGGCTTTTTAGGTCACCCCACATATGGCCTATAGAGTCCCCAACAACCAGATGCCAACCATGGAATCCCCTCTATGTGAACCTTCAAGAACAATGTCATGGTAAAGAGAATCTGTTAGCCAAGATCCCATGCCCACAATTAAATAAGAGCACAAATGTACCTTGCTTAATTACAAGTTGTCATAGTTTTTACTATGATTCCTTTTAACTTTGTACGTTGATTGTTGTTACCTACTGTACTATGTTGATAAACCCTATATATAGTAAGAAACATGCCCACTTAGTGCACTTGGGTATCTGGTGATGGTCCGGCCGGGTGTCATTAGGTATTTATAAGAAACTCTAGGCAAAGTTAGAACTTAATACATGGAACTCATCTGCATTACCAATCAATCTAATTGGGACATCAAAATCGAGGGTGGGTTTTTTAGAATTAAGTAGGCCTAAACCACACCCTAAAACCCCACCCCCTCGGGTAGGGTTTAGGGGTAAGAATTAGGTTTTGTTAATAACTCATCTCATTAGCTAAGGGACATGCATTCCATGCCAACCCACTTACTCTATTAGGAAAACAAGGGCGGGGGCCTGTCAGGTAGAGTATGTAGGAATGAGGGTTCATGGATTTATGACTAAGTTTGTTACTCCTCCGATGCAAGCTCTAGCTTGTGTTGTCAAGGAATAACCCTCTGTTGTGCCGCCTCAATAGGGGTACGTCCTACCTTTGGGGTAACCTACCCTTAACGTTGACAAATCCATGTCTAAAAGTCTTGTCAAACTGCACATTCTAAGAGGCAGAGGTTGAGGCTTGTCTCCAACCTCCTTCTTCACATCAAGTTAGGTGTAGCACTCACGGCCAAGCAAGGCACATCCATGTTTTTGTCCAACTTTGGGCATGGGATCTTGTTTGACAAGTTCACATTACCCAGTTCCTGAGGGTTCACTAAGGGGTTCTAGAGTTGGCATTTAGGAGCCACGTTTATGGCACTTGGTGCAACTCTTAAATCTAAATTCACATCCTTAAAAGTAGTGTCACATGAAGATGTGACACTGGGTAGACGTCACATGATATAATGCTCGAGGCATGCCCTTTGGGGTTGTGTCATGTGTTTGTTGCCAAGGGGTTAGATACTCTAACAAACAGACATGCTTGTGCTCACACTAGGGTGTTAAGCCTTAGGCATCGACTCAAAGGAGGTTAGGTCTTGTAACTAAGTGTGCTTTGGCACACTTGGCTAGGGGAGTGTTCTCCTTGGAATCTAGGGGTTGAACAATCTAAGCTTGTGTTAACATACAAAACTTTCATGTGTGCAGAAAACACTGTTCACAGCGCAGGAAAAGCTTTGCAAGTTAAAGTGTAGGGATTTCGTCCAATAGAGAGCTCTATATATACTTATTTCGTCTCTAAGGTCAAGGATAGGATTTTGCTTTGGCCATTGTCATGTATAAGCATTCACAATACCCCATAAATATGCACTTGCATTACTATATGAATACAAAGAGATAGCAAGTGTGAAGACTTACTTCTCTCCCAAAGATACTCTCTCTCTCATGCATTGCTCTCCATAGCCTCCATAGCCTTCATAGTCTCTCTCCTCCTTCCCCTTCCTTGCCCCCTGACTGAATCCTGTCCTTCTCCAGCCGTCATAACTGTCTGCTTCCTGCAACCGTAGGATCCTTCCTACCCTGTAGGATTTTTCCTACTGTTGTAGGATTTTTTCTGTACACAGGATATTTCCTACTACTACTTTCCTACAAGTTATTCCTCCACCGTAGGAAAGTCCTATGTATGCAATTCCTACATGCTATATTTTTTGCCTCTAACACTATTCCCCACCTTGAATCTTTGCAATGTCCTCATTGCAACTATCCTACTCCTTCCTTATGATGTTGATCTTCATGATACTCTAGATTCTCTTCTTTGTGCTTTTGAAAGTTGTTCCTCTCTTCCTTTAGTTCTTGATTGGAAGTTGATACCTTGAGTTGTAGCACTTGATTTTCTTCATGATGTTCTTAGGTTCACTATTTGCTTTCTCTTCCTGTTCCTGAATAGTTTTTCCTTCTTGTTCTTGAATAGTTTTTCCTTCCTGTTCTTGAATAGTTTTTCCTTCTTGTTCCTTAGGCTCATCCTTCTTCGTGGCATCATTTAACTTCTTATAATTTACACATACTCTCAACTTTCCATTCTTTTTAGGAACAATCACAAGTGGTGATAACCATTGTGCACCCTGTATAGGATAAATAAACCTACACTTAACAGCTTATCTATCTCCTCCTTCACAAGCTGTGCATAATTAGGATTCATCCTATTATATGCTCTCTGTTTCACAGGCTCACTTCCTGGTAATAATTGTATAGTGTGTGTACTCAATTCAGGAGGTATGCCTTTAAGATCTTCATAGGTCCAGGCAAAAACATCCTAATATTTTTGAAGCAAATTCAATTCTTTTTCCTGGAATTCTTTATCTAATTCCTGAGCAATGAATAGATTTTTAGGTTCATTTTCTGTACCTATATTCACTTGCTGCAAAGGATCTGTAGTATACACATATGTATACTCTGCAGGCTGTTCCTGTAAATCAATCTCATATGGGATTACCTTATAGAACTTTTCTTGCAATCCGGGCCTATCTTCTTCCTTTTGCTGAACAGTTTTCTTTCCTTTCAGCACTACATTTAAGTCTATATCCGTCAGGACTTTTAAGTCATGATATGCTTTCAGGATTTCTACTTCTTCCTGATCGTCTAAGCCATTAAACCAGTCATATCCTTCTAAAATAAGGGGTCTATTTTCTTTTTAACGTACCTTTTAGTATGATTGTATATCACCGGTTTTCCTTCTCCTTCACCCAGCGTCATCTTTCCTGTTCCCCAATTCTGTATAACTTTGGCAGTTTTTAACCAAGGTCTACCTAATAACATAGTATATACAGTGTCTTTTTCTTCCATTTGGAGGACAATAAGGGACACTTTATATTTAAGACCCTTTATAGATATAGTCACTCCTCTCACTATACCTGTAGGCTTAACACTTCTCTGGTCTGCCATTTTTAAATTAAAAGGAGCATGCTCAATGGGTCCTAAACCCATTTTTTTACAAGCATGTTCCTCAATAAAATGAACTCCTGAGCCTCCATCTATAAGGACTTCTTTTATCTTGTTTTTACCAATATATATAGTAATGCTGGGCACATACCCATCATAATCACCTTCTTTTTCATAATGTTTTTCTACTCGGTGTATTTCATGTCCTGTATATGCAGGTAAGGATTTTGGAACAATGTTCAACATTTCCAAGATTTGATTTTTAATATATGGGGCAATATGTATTAATTGTCCCAACGTGATTGTAATTTCTTGGCTCAATGCACTTTGAGCCATTGATTCTGCCACGTCATCCTGAATCTGTTTCACATGAATGCTCTGTTTTCTAGGGTTACTCTATTTTGCAGGAATATTCTTTTTCTCTTGAATATTCTTCTCTAAAATAGAATCAGTTATTTTTAGATCTTTAAGTATATCCATCGGTTGTGTATCATCATCCGAGATATACTCAGGAAGATCTCGTTCTTGGAGATGAGTGTTCATCTCTCCATTGCTTGTGTGCTATCCCGCAATGGATACACAGAATTTCCTTCTTCTGCTGGAAGGTATTCCTGTTTCTTTTTTACAAATTATTGCTCTCACGACAGGATGGTTTTCTAGCTCATTCTCATCCACATCAATGAACCGAGCTCCAAGCTCTCTCTCTTGGGAGCATTGTTTGTGGTGGAAGGCTGATTCTTAGGACAATTTGGAGAAATATGTCCTTTCTCTCCACATGTATAACAAGTAAGATTAATAGAATTCCTTCCTTGTACTTGTCTTTGCCTATAGTTATTTTGATCTCCATAACTCTCTTTTCTTGGATATCTTTCTGATCCTCTATAGGACGTCTCCTTCCTTCCATATTAGGCTTATATGGTATCTAGTTTGATTCCCCTCATAAGCCTATCATCTCCTCTTGTATAAGGAACATTCCTTCTGTTATCAAAAGGATTCCTGTTTCTTCCTTCTTCCCAACTCCCAGGCTGTTCCTCATAATAGAGCTTCCTATTCCGAGATGGGAATGTGGTAACAGGTGGTTGTCTCATAGGAAACGACCTGTTATACCAGCCTTCCTTTCTTCCTTCTTTTCTTCTTTCTTTTTCCACACGTGCCACATTTTTGATTAATAAAATACTTACAGTCTTTTGCCAAATGTCCTTTTTATCACATATTTGACATTTTGGCAACTGTAGTCTACACTCATCCTTAGTATGTCCAGGATTTTTACACTTGGCACACCATACTTTGGCATCTAATTCCTTATACATAGGATTATTTCAAAGACTTAACTGTCACAACCTGATACAGGACACAGGATGCAAGATACAGGATTCCGGATACAATGATACAGGATGCAGGATTTCGGATACAGGATACGGGTTACAGGATATGCTTGCAGGATATTCCTACAGGATATACCTATAGGATATTCCTATAGGATATGCTATAAGATATGCTACAGGATATGCCTAGAGGATAAGGGACTATTCTTAGCATGACTAGATTAGCTTGGAGTTGTGAGCATAAAAGCTCCGACCTAATTGTTGTACAATCAGTTACTATCAACACCAGTCATTCTACGATTATTCTTGTTCCTTGTTCTTGTCTTGTTCTTATCTTACTCTTTGCCTGTCCTGTCCTGCTCCTGGATCCGTCCTGTTCCTGTTCCTAGTTCCTGTCCTGCTCTCGGTCCTGTTCCTGAGTCAAGCCTTCCTGTTCTCGGAATCCTACTCGCTTCCTGGTTCCTGGATCGTGGCTTGACAGTTTGATAGTAACTGCTTTCATAGCTCTTCGTTTCCCAGCTACTTTTTTTTCCTTGATTCTTTTCCTTCGTTTTTCTCCTTTCTTTCTTTCATAAGATCATGGCTGATTTTGAGCACTTTCAACGCGAGCACCAAATGTTGCTTCATGAGCTGGCCACTTTGCGCCAAGTGGTCACCGATCTGCAAGGCTCCACCCATGCGGCACATGCAGCTGCTGATGCATCCTCCAAGGCTGCTGCGCAGGCTCTCTCTCAGGCATCGGTGGTTCCTTCTTCATCGAACTTTTCTCCGGAGCCGAAGATCAGCATGCCAGAGAAGTTCAGTGGCAACCGTGCCGATTTCCAAGGTTTCCTGAATCAGATCCGGCTCTTGATCCGCATGCAACCACGCCGCTACTCGACGGATGCACAAAAGGTTGGCCTTTTGGCATCCTTACTAAGTGGATCTCCACGAGCTTGGGTTGCTCCCTTGCTGGAGCGTGACGACCCATTGATGGAAGACTTTGAAGGTTTCGTGGCTGCCTTTGAAGCCTGCTTTGGAGATCCTGATAAGTACCGTTCTGCATGCACAAAGTTACGGAGGCTCACACAAGGATCCAGACCAGCTTCCGTTTATGCATCCGAATTCCAGCAATTGTGCACGAACATTCCATGGGACGAGACTGCATTGATCGAACATTTCCGTTTTGGGCTGAGGGATGACGTGAAGGACCTTCTCCTTACGTTACCGGATGCTCAAACGTTAGCGGAGATCATGCAACAGGCCGTTCGCTGCGACAACCGTTTGTTCGAGCGCCGTCAGGAAAAATTCCGTCAGCAGTTCCTGCCAGCCAATCCTGTAGCCGTAGCACATGTTCCTACGACACCTTCTGGAGCAGTTCCTATGGAGGTTAACAATCCAAGCGTGGCCCACTTTCAACTGCTGAGAAGCAACGTCGACGGGGTGAGAACCTATGCTTGTATTGTGGTGCAGCAGGACACAAGGTGGCGGAATGTCCTAATAAAGCCAGAAGTTCAAGACGCGTGAAGCCGAAGCTGAAGTTCAGTCGGAAAACTTCAATGTCCACTTCGTCTAGGAGCCGCGAAGTTGGACGTAGGTGCAGGCTCCATTGGTGCTGCTCATACCATTCCATCACTCAAGTTTCCTGTACACATTCGCCTCAATAATCGAGAGCTCAAGGAGTTTGCCCTGTTAGACACTGGTGCAAATGCATGTTTCATGGATGACACTTTTGCAGCTCAGCATGGCATTCCGGTGGTGAAGTTGAAGCGTGCAGTTCCTGTAGAGGTGGCCGATGGTCGTTTGATTGCTTCTGGCGCAGTTACCCACGCTACCACACCTCTCTCTTGCAGTCATGGTGCATTCAACTGTTCGATTTCCTTCAACTTGATCAAGACTCGGTCGACTCCCATCATTTTTGGCATGCCATGGTTCGTTGTTGCAAATCCGCAGATCGACTGGAGGTCTAGGACGCTCACGTTTTCCTCTCCAGCAGCCAGGATCAATCCTGTACCTTCCTGCGTGCAGGATACATCCTTGGTGTCTGAGGCAGTACAAGCTACAGGATTGACCGTGCCTGTTCCTGTACCAGTGTTGAAGACTCCTTCCTCGACAGGATTCACCTCATGTCAGTTCCTCAGCACATCCGCAGGCTTCTCTCCACTCCTGTAAGTTTGCGGATTCCTGTACAGGGTTCTTCCAATCCTGTATCAGTGTCGAAGGTTCCTCCTCAACAGGATCCACCTCCTGTTGGTTCGTCAGCACACTCACAGGCTTCCTCACTCCTGTGCAACCACGGACTTCTGTACAGGATTCTTCCAATCCTGTACACTCGTCAACATCCACACAGGTTTCTCCAATCCTGCCTCTTTTGTTACTCTGCCTGTTCCACCCCCAAGATCCTTCCTCTTTTTCAGTCACAGCTCCCTCCTGCTCCTCTCCGAGTTCTTACCACTACCATGCATGAACTTACCACTGATCCTGCTCCTTTCCACCTTTTTGCCTTTCAAGTAACTCCTACGTCCTCTTCTACCTTTCCTGTGTCTGACTCTCCTGTTTTTCAATCTCCTTCGCCTACTCCTTCTCCTTCTCCTCCTTCTTCTACCATCCAAGTACCACGACTTTAAGGACGTTTTTGACAAGCACAAGGCTACAGTTCTTCCTGTTCACAGGTCCTACGACTGTCCTATTGATCTTGCAGAAGGAAAGACCCACCGTTCGGACCGATTTACGCATTGTCACCCACAGAGTTGGAGGTTCTTCGCCAGTACATCGAGGACAACTTGGCATCCGGCTTCATTCGTCACTCAAAGTCCCCTGCAGGAGCGCCATCTTCTTTGTCAAGAAGAAGGATGGGAGCTTACGTTTGGTTGTGGACTACAGGGGTTTGAATCAAGCTACCATTCGGAATCGGTACCCGTTGCCATTGATCCCGGAACTTCTCGATCGGCTGCGAGGAGCAAAGGTGTTCACGAAGATCGACTTACGAGGGGCCTACAACCTTGTACGGATTCGTCCCGGCGATGAGTGGAAGACTGCCTTTCGTACAAGGTATGGACACTTCGAGTACACGGTGATGCCTTTCGGCCTTACCAATGCCCCAGCCGTGTTCCAACACATGGTGAACGACATCTTTCGTGACTTCTTGGACCAGTTTGTGGTGATCTACCTCGACGACATTTTGATTTTCTCCAAGGACCAGGCGGCACATGACAAGCATGTACGGTTGGTTCTACAGCGGCTTCGTGAGCATGGCTGTATGCGAAGTTGGAGAAGTGTTTTTTATAGGGATTCTGTGGAGTTCTTGGGCTACATCGTCTCTCCTGCTGGCGTTTCCATGGACATGCACAAGGTGAAGACCATCGTGGAGTGGGAGAGGCCCAAGTCTGTACGAGATGTACAATGTTTCCTTGGCTTTGCAAACTTCTACAGGCGATTCATACAGGACTTCTCCAAGCGTGTACTTCCACTCACGGAACTCACCAAGCGCACAGAGGTTTTCTCTTGGTCCGACAAGGCGGAACATGCATTCACAACACTCAAGGACACCTTCACGACAGCTCCGATTTTAGCACATCCTGATCCTTCTCGTCCTTTCTTCGTTGAAGCAGATGCCTCGGATTTTGCAGTAGGATCCGTCCTATCGCAAGTTGGAGAGGACAAGTTGCTTCATCCTGTAGCTTTTCACTCTCGTAAGTTCCTGTCGGCGGAGATCAATTACGAGATTCATGACAAGGAACTCAAGGCCATTGTGGATTCGTTTGAGGAGTGGCGGCATTTCCTGGAAGGTGCTGCACATCCTGTACAAGTTCTTACGGATCACAAGAACCTGGAGTACTTTCAAACGGCTCGAGTTCTCAGTCGGCGACAGGCTAGGTGGGCGGAGTTCCTATCACGTTTTGACTTCGTCATCGTCTACAGGCCCGGTTTTCGGAATGGCAAGGCGGACGCATTGTCTAGGCGCTCTTACCTTGCACCAAGCCCGGGCGATCCTGCATTTGACTGTCAAAGGCAAGTGTTGTTGGGTCCTGATCGATTCCGGCTTGCGGCACTGCAGGTTCATCAGGCTCCAGCAAATTCAACACTCCTACAGGACGTCCGTTCGCAGTTGGCTACAGACGACTTGGCAAAGAATGTGTTCTCACACATTCATCCTGACGTTGCAAGTTCCTCTTCCTCCAGTTCCCGTCCAGACTACAACCTGTTCACCATACAGGATGGACTCCTGTACCGGGAAGGTCTCCTGTACGTTCCTGTTGGTGTTTGCAGGACTCGTGTGGTACAGGATTGTCATGATACCCCGGCTACAGGACATTTTGGTGTGGCCAAGACAGTTGAGTTGGTGACTCGCAACTATTGGTGGCCTGGGTTGCGAGGTTTTGTGGAAAGGTTTGTACGGAGTTGTGACACCTGCAACAGGTCGAAGATGCCTCATGCACCCTCTGGTCTTCTTCGTCCTCTTCCTGTTCCTTCTGCTCCTTGGAGATCCATTTCTATGGATTTCCTCACAGATCTTCCTCCTTCTCGTGGATTCGATGCAGTTCTTGTGGTGGTTGACCGTTTCACCAAGCAGGCTCATTTCCTACCCTGCAACAAGACAGCTACAGGTCAGACAACTGCCGAGTTGGTGATCCGTGAGTGTTCCGACATCATGGTCTTCCTGAGAGCATTGTTTCCGATCGAGGTCCACAATTCATGTCCAAGTTTTGGCGAGAGCTTCTTCGGAGTCTACAGGTTAAAGCGGATCTTTCTTCAGGATATCACCCACAAACTGATGGGCAGTCAAACGCACAATTCAGACCTTAGCAGTATCTTCGTTGCTTCATCAGTTACCAGCAGGACAATGGTTGGACCTTCTTCCAATGGCGGAGTTTGCCTACAACAACTCCATTCACGCATCTACAGGACAGACACCTTTCTTTGCTCTTACAGGCCACCATCCACGTTTTGACTTTGCTCCTCCGCTTCTCCTTCTTCCGCTCCTGCAGTACAGGATCGTCTCAGCATCTTCGGCAGGTACAGGATGATCTCCAGGTTCATCTTCAGCAGGCACAGGAACGGTACAAGCATCATGCTGATGCTCACCGTCAGCCGGCACCTGCATACAAGATTGGTGATCTCGTGTGGCTTCTTCGTCGACACATTCGCACCAACAGGCCTTCTTCTAAGTTGGATTTTCAACGATTGGGCCCTTACAGGATCGTGGCGGAGGTAAATCCTGTAGCTTTCCGACTCGAGTTACCATCCACGGTGAAACTTCATCCTGTGTTTCACACCTCCTTGTTGGAGCCGTATCATCCTTCTTCTCTTCCTGGTCGTGCTTCTTCTCCTCCCCCTCCTGTGGTCATTGCTGGTGAACCTGAGTACGAAGTTGCAGCCATCCTTGATTCTCGTCTTCATCGCCGCCAACTTCAATACTTGGTGGATTGGAAAGGTTATTTGCCTACCGATCGCACTTGGGAACCTGCATCCAACTTACTCCATGCTTCTTCCAAAGTTGCTGCCTTCCATCGGCATTATCCTGCTAAACCAGGCCTAAAGACTCGTGGAACTCGTCCTTAGGGAGGAGGTGCTGTCACAACCCGATACAACAGGATGCAGGATACAGGATTCCGGATACAGGATACAGGATGCAGGATTTCGATACAGGATACGGGTTACAGGATATGCCTGCAGGATATTCCTACAGGATATACCTATAGGATATGCCTATAGGATATGCTACAGGATATGCCTAGAGGATAAGGGACACTATTCTTAGCTCATGACTAGATTAGACTCATGACTAGATTAGCTTGGAGTTGTGAGCATAAAAGCTCCGACCTAATTGTTGTACAATCAGTTACTATCAACACCAGTCATTCTACGATTATTCTTGTTCCTTGTTCTTGTTTGTTCTTGTCTTACTCTTTGCCTCCTGCTCCTGTCTTGCTCCCGGATCCTGTCCTGTCCTGCTCCTGGATCCGTCCTGTTCCTGTTCCTAGTTCCTGTCCTGCTCTCGGTCCTGTTCCTGAGTCAAGCCTTCCTGTTCTCGGAATCCTACTCGCTTCCTGGTTCCTGGATCGTGGCTTGACATTAACTAGCTGTAATAACATTCTCTCATCAGCCTTATAATCCCGAACTTTTATAGGTTCATCCTCATCATCTGAACTATCCTCCTTTCTCCTTGAGGATTTTATTTTTTCTTTTGCTATATTTTCTATTTGTCTCCTCTTCTTCTCATAATCTTTAAGATGTTTATAAGATCTTTTCTGTCTACTTCCTCAATTGTCATTGCATAATACCTATATGGCTTCTACAATCCTTGCTTATACCATTGAAGCAAAGCTTCCTCCTTAACATATAGTGAGCATTTCTTTTCATGCTTTTTAAAACGGTGTGTATATTCCTCTAGAGTTTCAGTTCTTCCTTGCAGGATATTTCTGAGCTTCTCTAAGTGCTCTTCAGGCAACTCTTCCTTTTTAAACTATTCCTTAAAAGCTTCTGTAACTTTTTCATAATCTTCTCTCACATCTTTCTCCAACTCAATAATACCAATCAGATGCATTTCCTTTTAATGTGTTAGGAAATATAGCAACTTATCTACATTGCTTACTTTATACAACTTCACAACTTCCTCAAACTGCAATAAATGTCTTTTAGGATTTTCCTTCTTTCCTACGGAAAATATTGGGAACATCAATGTGCTCCCAACATTCCGGGGAAAAGTGTCATATTAGACATACTCGGTGGATTTTTTCCACCACCTTCCTCCTCACCAAGAGGGGAATTTCCAGGAGATACTCCTCCTGGTCTAATAGGAAATCCTATTCTCCGAGGAGTTCCTTCCAACTCCTCTTCTCCTGCAGTTTGATAGTCACCGTATTGTATATCCTCCACACCTTTACCAGCACTTTCTCCTATCTGATTAATGAGTTTTATAAGAGCTTCTTGCCTATTAGCAAGCTCTATTTGCTCAGCTCGGGCAGCCTCTCTCTCGGCCTGCCTATTATCTCTCTCTCTTGCTAGAGACGAGTTAGGATTATGATGCCTCCAAGGATCCATCCATCATCATATATATACACTTCTTTTTCACTTAAGCTCTACTTCTCTCAGAGCTATGTCACTTCTCACTTAGGAATTCAACAAATTCCTCCACAACAATGGTGAAATCCATCCGTGATCGCCATGTGTTAACATACAAAACTTCCTATGTGCAGAAAACACTGTTCACAGCGCAGGAAAAGCTTTGCAAGTTAAGTGTAGGGATTTCGTCCAATAGAGAGCTCTATATATACTTATTTCGTCTCTAAGGTCAAGGATAGGATTTTGCTTTGGCCATTGCCGTGTATAAGCATTCACAATATCCCATAAATATGCACTTGCATTACTATATGAATACAAAGAGATAGCAAGTGTGGAGACTTACTTCTCTCCAAAGATACTCTCTCTCTCATGCATTGCTCTCCATAGCCTCCATAGCCTTCATAGTCTCTCTCCTCCTTCTCCTTCCTTGCCCCCTGACTGAATCCTGTCCTTCTCCAACCTCATAACTATCTGCTTCCTGCAACCGTAGGATCCTTCCTACCCTGTAGGATTTTTCCTACTGCTGTAGGATTTTTCCTGTACACAGGATATTTCCTACTACTACTTTCCTACAAGTTATTCCTCCACCGTAGGAAAGTCCTATGTATGCAGTTCCTACATGCTATATTTTCGGCCTCTAACAGCTTGTTAACATGAGTTCTTCTATGAGGCACTCACAAGATCATGTACTTAGGGTTATTCAAACCTAGCCTTAGGGAGTTTGCTTAGCAGAACACTCGTGTCCTCATTAAGTACTAGCCCTAGGTCTAGAGTATGACTTGGCCACTTAAACCCTTAGGGGTTAGTCATGGTTTAGGGTACCCCTTGTCACTCTAAAGGGGTTGTACTCCTGGATGAGGGTGATTTCTCAAAGGGTAAGTGACAATGCCTTAGCTCTGTCATGAGGGTATGTGTGAGACACATCTCCTATGTGGGGTTAGGTCTAGGTCTATTGGGACATGATCCTAAAGTTTACACTAGTTACATTCTAGGGGACTTAGGGTAGGACTCTAAATCTTCTACCTAATTAGGCATCTGAGTCAGACTCTTGGGGTCATCTTAAAAGACTTAGCATTGCTCACACATGGTGATGACATTAGATGGCCACTTGGCAGCCACGTGTTGCCACATGTTGACCCTTCAAGTTAAAATTCTGACATAAGTGTTGCTATTAATTTGACATGGAGGAGAAATTTGTAGACAAGCCTCAACCTCTGATCATTAGAATATGTACTTTAACATAATCTCCCAGGTGTGAATTTACCAACGATAAGGGTAGGCTACCCCTCCCCTATCGACTGGAAGTTAGGGCAGAAAAATTTGAGTTATGCCTTGACAACATGGATTAACTTTTTTGGTTTAGACCATGCTTTTTACTATTTATGAATAGTAAATCCTAATTTTGAATTATATATATATTAATAATTTATATAATGAATCAATTGAAAAGGTTTCATAAAATTAAAATATGAGATTTAATTATATAATTAATTTAATATAAATAATAAAAATTATTATATAAAATGATTTAAAATTTGTTGATTTAAATCACCATGGTTTATGTCAGAGTTTTAATCCGGAGGGCTAACACATGGCCGCCAAGTGGCCTTCCGGTGTCAATTCCCTATATGAGCAACACTAAGTCTTCGCAAGATGACTCTAAGAGTCTAACTCAGATGCCTAGTTAAACAGAAGACTTAGAGTCCTACCCTAAGCCCCCTAGAATGACCATCCCTCGAACCCTAGAGGATATCTCGAATAGACTTTAGGATCCTATCTTTGTAGACCTAGACAAGCTCATGCCCTAACCTCACAAAGGAGACATGTCTCACACATGCCCCCATGATAGAGTTAAGGCATTGTCACTTACCCCTTGAAGAATCACCCTCATCTGGGAGAACAACCCCTTTAGGGCGACAAGGGGTACCTTGAACCACGACTAACCTTAAGGGTTTGAGTGGCCAAGTCATACCCTAGACCTAGGGCTAGTACTTAGTGAGGACATAGTGTGCACCATAGGCGGACAAGAATGTTCTACTAAGTAAACTTCCTAAGGCTAGGTTTGGTTAACCCTAAGTACATGACCTTACGAGTGCTTCATGAGAGGGCTTCTATTAATGAGCTTAGGTTTTCAACCCTTAATCCTAAGGAGAACACCCCCTAGCCAAGTGTGCCAAAGCACACCTAGTTACGAGACCTAAGGTTTAACACCCTAGTGCAAACACAAGCATGCATGTTTACTAGAGTATCCAATCCCTTGGTGACAAACCCATGACACAACCCCAAAGGGCGTGCCTCATGCGTTGTATCATGTGACGTCTAGCCTAGTGTCACATTTCCATGTGACACTGCCTTCCACGATATGGGCTATCATGCCATAGCCCTTAGATTCAAGAGTTGCACCAAGTGCCACAAACGTGGTCCTAAATGCCAACTCTAGAACCCCTTAGTGAACCCTCAGGAACTGGGTAATGTGAACCCATCAAACAAGATCCCACGCCCACGGTTGGACAAGGACACGAATGTGCCTTGCTTGACCATGAGTGCTACACCTAGCTTAACGTGGAGGAGGAGGTTGGAGACAAGCCTCAACCTCTGCCTCTTAGAATGTACATTCCGACAAGACCTTCCAGGCATGGATTCGCCAATGTTAAGGGTGTGCTACCCCAAAGGTGGGACGTACCCCTGTTATCTGAAAGTTAGGCCCATGAACTCTCACTCTACATTATTTATGTGATGGAGCCCACTAACCCCACGTCTCACATATATTCCATGATAAAGCTGAGGCATTATCATTTATTCCTTAAGGAATCACCATCATTCGAGAGTATAACCCCTATAAGGTGACATAGGGTACTTTGATCACAACTAACCCCTAAGAGTTTGAGTGACCCCTAGACTTAGGGCTAGTACTTAATGAGGACATGAGTGTTCTACTAAGCAAACTCTCTAAGGTTAGGTTTGGAGAACCCTAAGTACATGATTTTTAAGTACCTTATAAAAGGGTTTATGATAATGAGCTTAGGTTGTTCAACCCTTGGACATGTTCACACCCCCAGGTGAATGCCCCCTAGCCAAGATTAGCACACCTAGTTAAGAGACCTAACCTCCCTTGAGCGGATGCTTAAGGCTTAACACCTTAATGCAAGCACAAGCACATTTGCTTGTTAGAGTATTCAACCCCTCAACGTCAAACATGTGACACAACCCCTAAAGTTGTGCCTTGGGCATTATATTGTGTGCCATTTAGCTTAGTGTCTATTTCTTAAGACATAGGTTATCTCGTCGTAGCTGCTAAGACTCAAGGGCTACACATGGTGCCACGAACATGGCTTGTAAATGTCAACCATGGAACCCCCTCTATGTAAACCTTCAAGAACATGGTAAAGAAAATCTATTAACCAAGATCCCACCCACAGTTGAATAACTTAATTACAAGTGTTGTTATTAATTTGACATGGAGGAGAAGGTTGGAAACAAGCCTCAACCTCTAATCATTAAAATGTGTACTTTGACATAACCTCTCAGGTGTGAATTTGCCAATGATAAGGGTGGGCTACCCTAGGGTGTGACATACCCCTACTGACTATAGGATTCTTTAGTAAATGAGTCCGGATTTGGAGAAACATCAGAAGGAGGCACCAATGGATAGGTTCCATAAGTGGTCATCAACATACTTCCATAAGTAACAATAGTCAACCTCCAAAGTAAAAAGCAATTATAGTAAAAACTATGACAAAACTAGCAAGGTTGATTTTCTCTCATTTATCCTTAGTGTATAGCCTTGCATTCTCCTCCATCCATGTTGTTTTAATGATTACTATGAAATGTATGTCACTTGGAGTTGTGGTTGATTTTTTTAATGGTTATGTAAATATCACCTTTCCTTCCAACTGCAAATGCATAACCTCTACCAGCATGATGTCCTAGTCATTTTTGGTCCATTGGGTTCACGAGACATTGCTGCATGAACTTCTTTCATGTCTCTCATTGTCATTTTAAAATTATATGTAGCACGTTCATTTGGAGGCACAAGTGCTCTATGTTGCTTCTTTTGTACATGTAACATGTGATAAAAAATTGATGTCAATCCATGTTTTGCAAGTTCTTGTTTACACAATTCACCTTAGAATAACATTATATATAATTATGTTTAAAATGTCTATATTACACGTGCACATGGTAGAAATACTTCTCTAATGGGAGGAAAGAACATGCCATGTGTGCTCTGCTCTTAAGAAATCCAAACTTCATTCACGTTTGTTCCAATATGGTTAATATCATTAATATCCATTGCTACTTTGAAATGACAATTATAATTATGTGACACTCTTGTTCTATGTTTGCTTGGAGGATTGTTGACTCTACTCTTTCGGCCAAATTGACCAACGTATAGTTCCCTAGTCTTTCCATTAATGTCATGCCTACGTTGTATTTTACACAAAACAACTTTGTACTTCGCCTCCAAATCTTGCAAGTGTTCTTCTAACTCAATGCGTTGAATGGCATATTTAGACCACCATGGCCTTCGCCAACTTGTATATAATTGAACAATTATATATAATTTAAAAATTAAAAAACTAGTAGCCAACAACCAGTAATGAACATCTAAGAATAAACCAGTAACAAAAACTAATATATGACAACTAATAAATATTAATTGGTAAACAACAATTAATAAATACAGTACCATTCAATTCATCTCTTGCTACAACCCTTGCAGGACGCATTCTTTAATGTATCATTTTGGTGGTTTAAATGAGCAAATTCAAAATCCAAAATTCTTCTTCCAAATACTTTTTCACATGTGGTTCTTCTTTAAAATGGATTTTCATAAGTTTATTAAACCACATCTCTTTTGAAAGAACCATTGTAGATGGATTAGTCTTCAATTAAATACCTTCATTATCTAAGTTGCACACCAATCAATCTCTATATTGCTTCCATTTGTACAAAACACCTTGCTCAATGTATATTTTCTCTGTTTATAACTATTAAGAGGTTGAAATGAAGAATTGGCTTCAAAAATCTCATGAATGGTGAGCATGTACATGTTTTCTACATAATGCTCCATAAGATCTTTAGATCTTGGGCTAGGTGACTACCTTTGCCTCAATATCACTACAACAATCTATGGAACAAGTATCACTATCTTTTAATTTAGATATTTCAATGTCAAGAGCTTTGTATACAAGATCATATAATTTATTAAAAGAAAACATTTTTCATTTTTTAGTTAGTTTAGAGCTTTTACGAACTATATTAATTAAATTGGAGCTTCTTTTAACTCCAGTAAGTCGTTTAAAAATGATATCTAATGCCACATCCATCTTAATGGTGCCCATTGAAACTCTTAGAGTCTGCACAAAACATTCATGTAACTTGTTAAAAATATGTTTCTCTACATTCCAGGATTGGATGATTATGGTGACTAATGTAAATGAATAACTTTGCCATTTTTGTATTGGATAAAATGACGGTGTAGTAGACAACATCACATGAACACATGCATTTCAATTAAAATCCACAATATTTACATCTAAGTTTACCATGGACACATGCATTTCAACTGAAATCTACAATATCTACATCTAAGTTTACCATGGATACATGAGGACATATCAATTTAAACCATGGTAAATTTAGATGTAGATATTGTAGATTTTAGTTGAAATGACAAATGATTTGAATTTCAAGGTGTTATTCCAGTACTAATGGTTCTTCTTGAGCTTCTTTTCAAGATATGAACAATTGATACTGTTACATGAAAGATGTCCCTGCATCAACTTATTCGAACACTCCCATCGAAATCCCTCCAATGTGAATCATGGTTCTTAGTTTAAACTTCATTGTCCAATCCAGGGATTGATGGCAATTCAAAAACCATATCACCATCTTATGCTTATGCAATGTGCGCGCGCGCGTTTGTATGCAGGTCAATGCACATCTCTAGATACATGCATCTCATGCTAGCATATACTTTGGGTTGGAACTTCCATACACATGACTCATTAGCTTTTCATCAACAAATTCCTCATGTGATTCAAGGAACACATCAACAAATCATATAAAGATATTGCTGTACCAAATGCCGGTGATTCCATGTTGCTGACTTGTCTAGAACTAGTATCCTTGATAGGCTGTTTCTTTACACATAAAGAACAAGTTTACATGTGCTTATTTAGTCAAAAGTAAATTTCCTTAAGACATACATGTTCTTGTTGTTGCAAGTCTATTGATTTGTAAAACATCTAAAGAATCACTAGATTAGCTATCAAGAACATGAATGCAATGTTGTTTTTTGCACATCCTTCCCCAATTTGAAGTGAATGTTGAAAGTCCCTGCATCACTCAAAAAATTTTTTTGCCAAGACTTGTTAGAATTTGATGCAACATAAATGTCCTTCTCTTGAGTATTTCAAAATCTACATGAAGAACAAAATGTGGCAAAGAAAATCATGTTATTACATTTGCATTTATAGCTCCTTGTTATATTTCCATATGAAATAGTGAACAAGTCCATTAGAAACAATAATATGAATCGAATAGCTGGTTATAAAAAGAAAGATAATCTTTAATTTTTGAAATGAAAATGAATTTTGGTTTATTAATTTTTAATTTTGGACAATGAAATATGTGTTTCTATTCTCAATAAGCTACTAGATATTTGAAATAAATTTTTACAAACTATTGAATGCACTATATATAATAATTTATAAGAATTATGTAAACTATTCATTACCATACCTACAAACCATACAAAAATTGGTTAATTAACAATGGATATTTTGAAAAGACTTCACATGTATATTCTAAAAAGACCTCACATGTATATTCTAGCATAAGACTAAAAAGAATATTCCTACTCATTTTTTGACAACACTACCACTTGTAGCACATGCAATAAGCCACATTGGATTGGCACATATAAATATGAGTGTGCTGATGTTGATTCTCACTATTTAGGTTTTCTATTTTATGGTTTTGTTGACGTGTTGACGAAGCTGTTTCATGGTAGCATGAAAAAAACTAGGTACATTGTTCACTTGCATATGCATTCTTGGCACCGAAGAAGGTTTACTTTCTTTTTCCTTTTGGAATTCAAGGTTGTACATCGTTGTCACCTTCGGGACTCATCCTTAGCACTGAGAATGGGCAATGCTTTCTCAAGATGAGTCTTTAATTCTTTTATCTAGTTCAATGATCATCCTCAGTGCCAAGGATGATTATAGTTTTCTCCAAACATAGGACTTATTCCATTGATTAGTGTGATGCAAAGATGATCATTGCCTTCATTTGGTGGACATTAAAATCTACTTTTTGAGTAGATTCTCTATCCTCGTATCGATGAAAATCATTACCTTCTCCTCCTGATAATAACATCTCCTTGTTTCCCTGCCCCCCTAATGAGTGCATTGGTCATCCTTGGTGCCAAGGATGATGATTGTCTTCTAGTGTAGAGCATTTGGTCCCTCTTTTAAATTGTATTAGCCATCCTCATTGCCAAGGATAGTATTGGTGTAGGGATTGCACTAAACCTTCCTCCAAAAATGATATAGTCATCCTTGGCACCAAGGATGGTTATATCGTATTTGAGGGAAGGTTTTATTATAGTTTTAACCTCGTGAATTGACCACATGGGTAAAGATTGTGGAATATGTGAAAAAGACCCAAACATAACTAGGTCATCATAACCAGGAGCCCTTTCATAAACATTAATGGGCCCTTTATTTAGTTGGCTTAAGGGAGAGGGAAAGGTTCTGACATTTGGTATCAGAATGGTTTCGTGTTCGATCACATGTTTAACTAAACCCCTTGATCCCATGGGTACAGCCAAGGTTGGCTCCCTTATCCTTACCTAACTAGACCCTTCAATCCAGCCATGAGGTCTGTGGGAGGACGACCATGGGCATTATGAGCCTAAGTGTCGATTAAACTATAAGAGGAGATCGACTTCAACATGGAGGGGGGAGATTGATTCACATAGAAACATACATTCATATAGGGTTTCTAGTAGGCTCTCACACAACAACAAGCAACATGGGCGCCCTTGCATTTAGGCAATGTCCAATCTTGGAATAACCCAGCTCTTAACATATCTAGATAGGCGAGGTGGAAGTATTTTTTTTCCTAAATAAATTCTTTTTCTCCATAATATGTTACAAAGTGATCATTGGCTAGTTATCGGCTATGGAGAGCTCACAAACAACCATGGCATTCTATCCACTCATGAATTAACAATTTTGACTTAAGCCATGGTATAAATCATCAAATAAATCATAATGATTTAAATCAATAAATTTTAAACCAATATATATAATAATTTTAAATTAAATTAAATATATAAATTTAATCTTATATTCTTTAATTTTATAAATACCTTCTCAATTGATTCATTATATAAATTGTTATAATATATATAAAATTAAGGTTTATTATTCATAAATAGTAAAAACCATGGTCTAAGCTAAGAATGTTAATTCAAGTATTCACCACCAAACCCAACAAACCCAATTTGTTTAAAGACTAGAAGGGCAGACTACATCAGTGGAACTCCTTCCAGGCATAAAGCTACCGAGAGGCTCCATGTGAACCTCCTTGGGACATGTTTGGAGGTGGGTGTTGGTAACAGCGCTCTAGTAACTCCACATCTAGGAACACAACAGTCAACCTATGCAAGGTTGAGACGACCAATCCCCGTTCCAATTTACAAATATATAACTCATCTTTGGTACATATAACTCATCTTGAGTATCAAAGATGTTACTTCTGATTCATCTTCTACAAAAGTAGATTTGCATTAAACCATTACACTGCAAATTCATGTATAATGCACATTACCTTTCCATTCTCCATCGGCATGTGTTCGAGCATCCTATTATTTGGAGAACTCTTGACAATGTGGCTGAGTACAATTAGAACAAAAACAATATTCAATCTACTCGTGCCTCTAAAGTATTTTGCATAGATATGGTGGGTGTGCCAACTAGACTGCACATACACATGCACATACCACTACATACGTATATTTGAGCATACTTGTGTGTACGTCTAGTGTGTAGCTATGTATGAATGACATAAACAACGGCAAATCCCATATTGCTATCTTTTAACAAACCGCAAACTAATATATATGATATATATATATATATATATATATGTATGTATGTATGTATGTATATGGATGGTGTACATAATAAATCTTTTGTTATGCACCTTGGTCACTCAATATACACAACACCAACCAAATTTTTAAATTTTATGTAAGTTATCAATATAAGGTATGTACAAAAAGAACTGTCTACTTCTTATATATACCTATAGAACCAACATCACAATACATATAGAGTGAATCATTAAATACGGAGGTTAGCATTAATACGTTTAAAAGTTGAGTCCTTTACATATATGCCGCAACATATCTATATCTTTTACATTCAATAGCCTCTAGATTGTACGTATTTTAATACACCTAAGCTAAATGAGTGAGTTAGAAACCTAAAGAAGTCCCAACAAGTTCAAGCTTCTTTTGGGGCCTTAACAATGGAGTATACACTCCTATAAACAGGTCCATGAATGGTGCTCCATCTTTGCCTTCCTTAACGTCTTCAATTTTTGCTATGTAACAATCCAAAATGTCCTCTATAAATGCGGATAAAAGTGATTCATTTGTTGAAAATATGCACTCACACACTATTTAATTGAAATGCGTGTAAAGTTTAGTAACTGATTTAGATTTTTACATTTGTCCCAAAACATGGAAAACCTCATGAATTCTTTTCATGAACATGAATACATTAACACTTACAAACATTCATTGTGTCCGTGGGAGTGGGAGTGGGATTGGGATTGATAAAAGAGGAAGAAATAGAAATTTTTGTGAATAAATCTTTTTGGAAGGAGAGATGCAAGAACTTCTGAAGTGCAATGCAAACCCCAAACTTACCTTTCTTAACCAAATGATATTGGATGTGTGGGAAGAGCCCTTCGGTAATAATAAAAAATACCACATTTATATTAATGTAACACTATTGAAAATCCAAAACGCTTCGAAGAAAGTAGTACTCATTTAGAATAAACATGTAACTCCCACAAACCCATTAATTATGATGCATGCTTTTGCTTAGTTACATACATGCATACACACATACATACATATTATCCAAACAATAACACATATTTGTGTGTGAGTAGAGCATATAGTCATTATGGTAGCTCCATCTCAATGTGAGCCAAGCATACACACATACATACATATTATCCAAACAATAACACATATTTGTGTGCGCGTAGAGCATATAGTCATTGTGGTAGCTCCATCTCAATGTGAGCCAAGCTGAGAGCACTACAAACCTCTCTTTTATTATCATTAGCGGAAGATGCACCAAAAGTCAAAAGCATTATTTTCTTTTTCAAAAAGCCTCTTAAAATAATATTCATAGTGTCTATAGTTGATGCACTTGATAAAACACCCAAATACCTTACATCTTAATATAACGTTTTGATTTGACCTTTCACAAATTCTACCTCCGAAAACAAACACATGGAGGGGGTTTGGAAATAGTTTTCAACCAGCAATTGACACATCTCGTTAAAACCTCATCAACAACATCGTTACAAAGATGAAATTCTGTGGTTTTGGCCCTTTTTTATATACTCCTTGGCCGCTCAGCACCTAAACTCATGTGGGATAATTGGATAGAACACGTGGCAGCGCTAGGCGCGTGTTAAGAATATGCGTTCTGTAACGTGGTTAAAACTGAAGCAAATATAAACATACCGTACAAAGTAAAAAAAATAAAATTTTGTATTTAAAACTAAATCGTCAAATTTATTTGATTTATTATTAAAGAATTGTCTAACTTTGTTTAACATTTTTATTTTATTTTATGTGTTAGTTAGTCTCATTATCATAAGCAATATATGTATCTAGTTATAAGTACGTATTTTATATATTTATAAATAGAACATTATTATTATATATATGCTTATATTGCAACTGCTTAATCTCGCGACCGTTGGATGCAGTTTTTGTGGGACAGAAAATGTAGTTAGATATTCCTTAAGAATATTCTCTCTATATATTGTGTGGTAATCATAATATGACATACTACATAGCACATGCGTACATAAATTTGTAGCAGCTTCTTATAAGTTTTAAGTTGTTGTTACATTTTATTTTTTTAATTAAATATAGCAATTTTTAAAGTTTTATTTATTTTATTCTTTCCTTGGTTGCTGTATTATACTTAATTAGTAATTAATAATTCAATTTAATCAGTTAGAAATAAATGTTATTATTCTTTAGTGAATATGTTATTATTAGCTTCCTTATTTAATAAATAAATAACATCTATATAACAATTAGTGAATTTTTTAAATCATATATTAATTAATTAAATTATAAAAGGAATAAATTTAAATCTTCGGTCCTGACTATTTCACGGGTTCTTCTTGGTGGTGTTGAACTCACAAGTCGCGACACTTGAAAACAGACACTTTCCTGGGGTCGTCACATGGCTGAGCTGTTTATTATTGTTTTCATTAATCATCAATTAACTCCAGGATTAATATTATTACAATTAAATCTATATAATTTAATTAAATGTTTTCACTTCTGAGTATGGATTTGATCGAATATTCATATAGTAAAGAAAAAACAATTAGTATTATAGTTTAAATCATATAATAAGTTAATTTAACATATTCCCCATCACATAGTCATTTTCGCGACAGTGTTTGTCCATATACTATTGTTGTTTTGCAATATATGAAATATATTTAACTAATATTGTTAATAAATTTTTTAATAGGGTTTAAGTTTCTTATATTGGGGTTTAATGGTTTTAGGAAGGTTTAAGTAAAAGTTTAAGTAAGTATATTAATAGTTAATGTGTTAAAGTGGTAAAAGTCGAAACTACCAGCAGATCGCACAAGCAGTCATGTTCTTCTTTAATGTTGTGTAATCCTCTCAGATCCTCCAAACCCCTTCACTGTTGACTCCATTATATCTCTCTTATCCCGTTTATTCCCCTTTTATCCCACATTTTCCCCAATTTCTTCTATGGGATGTTTGTTTTTGCACAAAATGGTGCCACATTCATCCCATGTATGTGTTCATGTGTGTATCCCTATATCGGTTTCTTCTAGACAGGTACATTTCATTTAATGCTCATTCTTAACAGGAAATGTATTGAACAGGCAAGTTTCTATATATGTGTGTGTGTGTGTGTGTACATATGTGAACTTTGCGTTTTTTCTTACAGATGCTTGCAACATGAGGGTGAAGAAACCAGGAGCCGCATTGATTCTGGTAATATATGTGTGTGTGTGTGTGTCCCAGTCACACACAGACACATATATAGAGCGGTATGTGTGTTTGTGTGCGTTTGCATCTGTACATAGGTAATTATCTTTAGTATCATGTATATGAAGATACATATGTCTCTATCTACAGGTCAACTTATCTATCAATTCAGTATATATACAAAGGAAACACATATGTGTTTCAATATATGTACACAGGAAACACGTGTGTACACACACACATAAGAGGATATGTGTGTGTTAATTGTGGGTTTCAACAGATACTGGGAGTATTCATCATTCTTGTAGAAAGCTCGGATTATTTACTACCATGGAACGACGATGTTTTGGGTTTAATCGTGTTTAAGGCAGATTTACATGACCCAAAAGACTCCTTGGCATCTTGGGTAGAAGATTCTTCGAATCCTTGTAACTGGACCGGTATCCAATGTGATCCATTGAATTCCCGAGTCGTGGGAATTCATCTGGAAAATCTGGGAATTTCTGGTATGTGGGTGTATTATGCGTGCATGTGCTCATCTAATGATACGTAGAACATAATCATTACACACATGCACACATATACATCATTACACATTAGCTTTAGATAATATATGCTAATAAAACTTTCGTATAGCATTATTTTACTACAAGTATATACGATATATAATAAACAGTAACATATTTATATATCATTATATGCACCGTATCTATAAGCGTATACCTACATGGGTATGTACAGGTCCAATTGGGAGAGGCCTGGGAAAGCTGGACAGACTGGAAAATTTAACACTTGCAAAGAACAACTTTTCTGGGAATATTCCTGCAGAAATACCAGAATCTTTGAAGCATCTCAACTTAAGCTACAATAGCCTATCAGGAGATATTCCAGTGTTCGGGAATATTGGAGGGAATAATTCATTCGGGAATGTTCTCCAGGTAGTGGACTTGTCGGGAAATTCCTTAACAGGGGAGATTATCTTCTTAAACTGCTCGAGTTTAAGATTTGTCTTCTTGTCGGGGAACAGGTTAACGGGACAGGTGCCATATACTGCCGGAAGTTGCAACCGTTTGGAGACACTCGTCATTTCCGACAACAAACTGTCTGGGAATATTCCAACAACAATCGGATCTTTGACCAGACTGAAGACCCTTGACCTCTCACATAATGCGTTGACCGGGAGTATTCCCCCGGAGTTGGGTCTGTGTTTCGAGTTATCGGTCTTGGATCTTAGGTAAAAGCTATATATCGACACACGAACGCACACACACGCGTATATAGCACACGTAGGGAAACACATATTAGTGTTAATGAAATATATTATGTAGTTGTAAATCATTTCAAAAGTTTTATATATGTAGCTATATAATATATAGTTATAACAATATATTTTTATATTTAGTTACAATCTTCTTTCTGGAGATATTCCTGCGTCTCTTCAGAGCCTCTCCCAGCTTTCGGTACTTCGATTACTTGGAAATTCTTTTACTGGGAACATTCCAGACTGGATTGGTGACTTCTCAGAGGTGTGTGTGTGTGTGTGTGCGTGTGTGTGCATATAGGCCTTATATACATGTATACTATATATGAAGATTGCAAATAATTTGTATTAATTGGTTTAATTATTATTTTTTAGCTTTTGGAGCTTAATATTGGAGAGAATCAGTTAACTGGACAAATACCGTTTACTATAGGGTTTATGAAGTCACTTGAAAAGCTTAGTATTCACAAAAATAGTTTACAAGGAGGAATTCCCTTAAATATTGCTGGCTGCTTCAGGTAATTATATCTTTATATTATTTTGTTTATTGCATATTAATATAAATATAATTTTACAAATAAAAGTTTACACATTTTATTATATTGAATTTGACGTGTTTATTTTTCATCAGGCTGTCTTATATAGATTTAAGCAGCAACAATCTAACAGGGAGTGTACCAGATGAGCTTTTCGAGCTATCTAGGAACACGTTGAAAATCTTGGACTTGTCATACAATCAACTCACAGGTATTATAGATTTATCTAATTACCTTATTTTTATTATATAAATAAATAAATGCCTCTTTTTCTAGGGGATATTCCCGAGCGGCTAACGGAATATCCGTATTTGGAGAGTTTAAATTTGTCTGGGAATACTCTCCACGGCTCTGTTCCGTATGACTTGGGCGGACTCCAGAGCCTGAATTTGAGCAGCAATTACTTAACAGGGTATATTCCAAGGATATTTCCTGATTCCTTGAATATACTTAAGCTGGATCACAATTCACTCGTTGGAATCATCCCCCAGGAGCTTGGAAACGTCTCATCTCTCCGATATTTGTAAGATATACATGTATATATGTATAGGTCTGTATATGATAGAGGGGCACAAGTGTGTGTGTGTCTCTCTCTCTCAAGTACATGCATACACGTGTGTGTGTTATAAAGGTACTTGTTATCGAACCACATAGCCATAGACACATTGTATCTATAGAAGTACTATAGATGCAAGTACCTATAACACGCACACGCACACACACACACATGAGAACTTGTGTATATTATATACACACCATATGTATCGGAAGGTACATATATATACACACAGAGACGGATATATTGTGTGTATGCAGGGACTTGTCATCGAACAACTTAACAGGGAGTATACCAATGGAACTAGCCGGTTTAAGCAACCTTGAAACCTTGGATTTGTCATATAACCACTTAACAGGAAATATACCGGTCCACTTTGGTCAACTCCAGAATTTAACAATGTTCAATGTTTCACATAATTCTTTAGCAGGCCCTGTACCCAGTGATGGTATATTCCCACTACTTGACCCAAGTTCTTTCACAGGTGAGTGTGTGTGTGTGTGTACATTATTCTACGTAGAGACATATATCTGTCGTGTGTCTATACACACTTCAATTTACTCATATACATGTGTATGTCTATATGAATATACACATTTCTATCTCCTTCTCTCTCTCTCTCTCTCTCTCTCTCTCTCTCTCTCTCTCTCTCTCACACACCACACACACACACACGTATATATGCAGGAAATGCGAGGTTATGCGGTGCAGCAATGGGAATAGATTGTCCACCTATACCAAAACCAATTGTTTTAAATCCTAACGCGACAACTGAATCATCCCCCATTATTTCCTCACACAGAGCTTCGAATAAGATCGTGTTCAGCGTGTCTGCAATAGTTGCTATTTCTGCTGCTGCTGTAATAGCTCTTGGTATTGTGGTCGTTAGCGTCCTCAATCTGCGTACACAGGTGCGTGTGTATCTAGGTGTGCATGTACATTCATATGTTTTTTACATATGTGCACATCAAGTTTACATAAAATATATATGCATCGAAACTAGGTTATATGAATATATGAATGTCTACATATACATATACATATATGTATATGTATATACATGATGATGTGCGTTAATGTCATGTATTTCATCAGGCACAAACACGTCCAAGGGCTAGTTTTTATGTTGTTGACAGTTTACCAGGTACGTGTGTAATATACTGATTAATCAATTAATTAATTAATGCTAGTAATATTTTCTACCAAATAATTATTATTTAATTAATTTAACAAATTTATTAAAAGCTTATGAATAATATATTTGTTGATAGGTTCATCACCAAGTGAAGACCTTGCAGTTGGAAAATTAGTAATGTTCACTGACGACTCAGATAGCAAAGATGAAGATTTACTTCCAACAGCTCAAGCTTTACTCAACAAAAACTACGAAATTGGACGAGGCAGCTTCGGAACAGTTTATAAGGTATTTATACATAATTTTATATTTATTAAGTATTTAATATTTATACGTTTAACATTGTATATGTATACGTTAAGATATTAATCAGATTTTAATATTATATATGTATATTATGTTATATTTCAGGCAACTCTAGCTGCTGGACGAACAGTTGCAGTTAAAAAACTCAGTATTCCCGGACTTGTTTCAATTCAGGTAAATACTTGAAATAATATATAGTAGAAATTAATATTCTGTACATTATACATGTTAAACTATCTCTTATAATAATGTTATTATAAAGCACATACTCTTTGTAAAGTAAACACACACACACAGAGGATATATGAACTATTGCATATTATAAGCATATAATACAAACTATTATATGCAATATAGTATAATTTATTATATAAGAAGCTTAATAGTTATGTATGTATAATACACAGGAGGAATTCGAGAGACGGGTTCAATTCCTGGGGAAGATCCAACACGAGAACTTAGTTAATTTTCAAGGTTATTATTTTACTCCAAAACTCCAGCTCTTAATGTATGATTTTATCCCCAATGGTAATGTATTTGAGAAGCTTCACGAGGGAAACATGGTTTTCCATGGGAGCTCCGTTTTAAGGTAATTATTTATTATGTAAACATACATTTAATATATAATTATATTAACAATAATATTCTGTTAAGGTGGCATTCGGTACTGCCTCAGCAATTTGTTATCTTCATCACAAGTGCAGGTGTGTGGTAAATTTGTATACACATGCCGTATATACATAGATTATCACGTATATAAGAAGCTCTTTTTAATTAATTCTAATTACAATGCAGGCCAAGAGTTATACACTATAATCTTAAGTCAAGTAATATACTTTTGGACGATCAGTTTAACCCCCGGGTTAGCGACTATGGTTTAGCTAAACTCCTCCATTCAAGGGACCGTTTTGTTGTTATGACTAAGTACCAGAGTGGCTTTGGATATTTAGCCCCTGAATTCACCTGTGAAGGATTTAAGGTGTGTGTGTGTGTGTGTGTATACACTAACATATACACATAAAGAGATGTATATACGATGTATTTACGTATTTATATACAGGTGAACGAGAAATGTGATGTTTATGGGTTTGGAGTAATACTCTTGGAGATTATAACAGGGAAGATGCCAGTGGAATATAGCGAGGATGACGTGTCTATTCTATCTGATTACGTAAGATCAGTGGTTGATGAAGGGGATCCGCTACGTTGTGTTGACCAGGGTTTGATGGGATTATTTCCTGAAGATGAAGTGCTTACGCTAATTAAGCTTGGATTAGTGTGCACTAGTCAAGTGCCATCTAATAGGCCTTCCATGACTGAAGTTGTGCAGATTTTGGAGCTCATCAAGCCGCTTTGCTGATAGTATATCTATCTATGTGCATTATAAAACTTAAACTTATTTGCAACTAACTTAAACTTAATTAAATAGGCATAGAGTTTATATTTATACGACGGTTGTTAAAATCGTCACGATCCTTGGTGGTGACTGGATCGCTCATGTGGCTGCACACTGTGGTCTTGTTCACTCCCACACTCCTCAAGGCCAACGTTTAAATTCAGTCCAAGAGCCTTCATGAAAACTTCATGTTTAACCAGCACGTCCGCTAGCATGGTGTTTGTCGGGCAGAACTCCAGCTCGATCATTCCTCTCTGGATCTGCTCTCGTATAAAGTGGAAGCGCAGCTCAATGTATTTAGTACGAGAGTTCTTGGTCAAGGCTATTGCAAACTGGTCGTCACACAATCACTTGACCACGCCTGTGTTGATTTGTAGATCCTGGAGAAGTCCCTTTAGCCATGCTGCTTCCTTGATTACAGTTGCTGCAGTTATGTACTCAACTTCGGTACTTGACATCGCTGTAATAGCATGTCATTTGCTGCACCAGCTTGCGACATTTCCATTTAGCAGGAAAACATAGCCTGTGGTTGACTTTTTGTTGTCGAGATCTCCTGCCCAATCAGGATCAGAGTAACTATCCACAGCACTGGCAGGCTTTGAAACATATTATGAGGAACGTGGCAGGGACTAACCAGCTAACTTTGAAGTATTCCAGAGGTGAGAGCGGCAACAAGCTGGCGGGACGGTCTAGGTACTTTGCCACTGTTCCCACAGCATACACAAGGTCAGGCTTAGTGGAGATTACTAGGTAGATCAGGCTGCCAATCATAGAGCGATAGACTGCTCTACATGCTTTCTCCTGGGGAGATTGATCAAGGTCTCAGCAGATACGTTCCTGCCCGTGGCAACATGATTAACGTGAGCAAAGCCATACCTTTGGAGCAGCTTAGCTCCAGAGTGCCTCGCTCCTTGTTTCTGGTTACCTAGATACCGAGGCAAAAATGTAACTCACCCAGGTCTTTCATGGCAAATTTAGCTCCAAGGTACATTTTAAATTTGTGGATCAAACGAAGCTGATTTGCCATGAGAATAGCATCGTCCACATATCAAGCAAGGAATAGATAGCCCTCAGCGAAAAAATATATGTAGAGGTTACAATCAGCAGCCCTGCACACAAAGCATCTATTTTTGTGTACCATTAGCATGGCGACTGCTTGAGTCCGTATAGAGCTTTATTGAGCTTGTAAACGAGGTGTTCTTATCCAGACTTGATAAAATCAGGAGTCTGAGCCACGTACACCTCTTCATCAATGTCCCTGTTGAGGAATGCAGTACAAACATCAAGTTGATGGAGCTTGAGATCCAATTCTGCAATTAAGATTAGTAGCATACAAATGGTTGTGAGCTTCACCACGAGGCTGTAAGTCTCCGTTTAGTCTAGGCCAATGCACTTGAAAAAATCCACGTGCCATAAATCTCGCCTTGTAGCTTCCATTAGCTTTATACTTTTTCTTGAACAACCACGTGGATGAGACGAGCTTTTACGAGCTCGAAGTTTAACCAGCGACCAGGGGTTGTTTTTTTTGAGAGAATCATACTTTTCCTGCATGGCTGCTTACTAGTGCTCAGCTTCTGGTTCGTGCAAAGCTGCTTGGGGACCAAGAGAGGCATGTGGAGCTATTATAGCCTAGAAGTAGACACACTTTTCCTGTAGCCATTGCCTCCTTGGTCTTGAGAGATGGTTTCACAACATGACTGGAGTGTTGTCACCATTGTTGTGCCAGCTGGAGGAGGTGGTAGCTTAGGGGAGGAGTGGTGGTATCTTGATACAACACGTCACCAACAAATAAGTCAGCCACGAACGTGGAAAGATCTAGTTGTTCTAGGTCGTTGGTGCTTAAGGATGCAGTCGTTGTGGCATATGTGGAGTCATAAGAAGAGGTGTCGAGAGAAGAGAAGTACTGTGATCAACTCCTCCTGCTGGATCACCTCCTTTGGGTGTTCCTTCAGCAACTCCCCTGGCTCTACATCAGCTGGATTGTATAGTATTTTGATAAAGATGAGCTTCATCAAACACCACATCTTAGCTCACCACTAGTTTCATGCACTGGCAATTATATAAAGTCATAGGCTTTTACCTGAGTGTGATAGCCCACAAAGATGCATTTCTTGCTCTTGGGATCTAATTTTCGACGCTGAGAATCTGGAATGTGAGCGTAAGCAACGCAGCCAAACACCCAGAGATGCCCTAACTTGGGGCGCTTCCTTGTCTAGACTTGAAACGGCACCTGTCCAATGGAACGTGTTGGTTGCCAATTCTGAAGATACACTAATTTGTTGAATGCCTCTCCCAAAACATTTTGGGCATGCCAGCATGTTGGAGAAGGCAATGTACACTCTATCCATAAGTGTCGTGTTCAAGCACTTGGCTTGTTGTGAGGTGTGGGCTGAGGTGTACTCGTGGTGGATTCCAGCCTGAGCAATAAATGTAAGAAATTCATTACTCATATGCTCACCGTTGCCATCTAAGCATAGTGTCTAGATGCTACAGCCAGTGGCATTTGCTGACCAGCTTTTGTAGATCTAGAAGTGATGGTAGACCTCTCCCTTATGTGCCATGAGGACAACAACCATATAGCATGAGTAGTCATCGATGAATGAAACGAAGTACCGCTTGTGACTAAGAGTTGTTGCTAGCAGATTTCTGCATGGAAAGGGGAGTCGTGACTAGCACATATCACATACTCCTAGTTGGCCGACACCAGTGAGGGTAAAGTCATCAGCAAGCTTGTGGCTAGCAAGTAGCTGGATGTCGTGAGAATTGGCATGCCCTAGTCCAGCAAGCTAGAGCTGGAAAGAGTTGCCAGCCCTGGAGCTAGGGCAAAATGCAAGCAAATGCCCCTACTCATGAGTTGAGAGAATAACTGAGCATTGAGCTTGTAGAGAGTCTCAGCTCGTCTACTAGAAGCTATTGGATGGCCAGTCTCATCAAAGATGGTGCATTCGTCTGCGTTGAAGAGTGTTGAGAAGCCTTGATTTGCTACTACCTATTGAGAAGACTGTTTGTCCCGCCCACTCTTCAACTTTACGATGAATATGCCTTGTCCTTCCACTGTCAACGAGCATTTGTCTCCTACAAAGACTTGCTTCTCCTGCTCCAGTGGTCGGTACTTGTGGAAACCACTCTTCAACAGTGTGAGATGCATCGAGGCTCCAGAATCCATCTAGAGCACTTCAACTTTGGACATATTGGATGAAGATGCAGCAAGCATCATCATCAACACCGTGTCAGGTTGGTGTGAAGAAGAGCTTCTTTCAACACAAACCTTTTATGTGGCTTTCTTGATCTAGCATTCATGCTCCACGTGGCCAGTTTTGCCGCAGTAGTTACTTGGGCCCTTGTGTTTTTTTATTGGTTGCAAGTCCATGGGCTTTGTTGTCCTTGAACATGACTATCTCATTTATTCCCACCCGATTGCTTGCCAATAAACAAGGCTTTCTCCACACATGAAGTAGCTTGAGAGGACACCTTGCCTTTCCTCTCATTCTACTTGCGTTCTTCCTTGATCAAGTCCAAGTAGAGCGAGTCTAAGTTCTTCCCAAGCACAACCAAGAGCATTGATGCAAAAGGTTGGAGTTTAGGGGAGACAGAGCTGAGTAGGAATGCCTTAGCTTGATCAATGGTGATTGTTGTTTCCGTGTCCTTCAACTTGGTAATCATCACTTTAAACTTTCCAATGTAAGTGGCCATCGTGTCATTCTCATTGTGAATATGTTGATAAGCATTAAGTATAAAATAAATAGGTCTGCTTAGTGCACTTGGATATTTAGTGATGGTCCAGTCGGGTGTGAACATTTGTGTTAGCACGACCTTAACATTGGCAGCTTTTATGATAAAGATTTGTGTAAGGGATGTCCAATTCTAGTGGGCTGTTTTGTTGAGATCAAGGAGAGATGAATGAATTCATCTCTAAGACCTAACTCAACAATTGAGAGCGCTCTTTGGTTCTTGGAATCCTAGTTGAGCCGTTAGGTTACACATTCCCTCCACTATAGGCTAGCAATCCTTGGCAAAAAGAATGAGTTGTACTTTTGTTTTACAGGTGGAGAAATTTTGTCCTGTGAACTTTTGGAGAAGTTTCTTCCAGCTCCCAACATCCCAGAATACTATTGCATTAGTAAAAGATATTCTATCTATTAATTTTTCAGTAGGCTGGTCAAAGAGCTTGTTGACGCTTTCGCTCTTGAATCTTTTGCTCCACATGCCAGCACTACCAATGCCCTCACATGCTCCTGAGCCAAGGGTTCCTAACCCTTTTTGATCCTCTTGCCATTAGATCGTTCGCTGCTCCCGTACCTACCAATGCCCTCACATGCTCCTGAGCCAAGGGTTCCTAACCCTTTTGATACTCTTGCCATTAGATCGTTCGCTGCTCTCGTACCGGGTGGTATATTATTACGATGGTTGATACATTTGTTAAATGTACGAGTTTATCATGATGATCCCCTGGTGCCGACTAGATCACTCATGTGGCTGCATTCTGATGTTCCAAGGTGTCCTTAGCAAGGAGATTCCACTGGGTCAAAAAATTCCTAAACAACCTTATAAATTCTCACTTTACCCAACGACCATTTGGCAAATAGTAGCAACTTCAAATATTAGTCAAAGGTAGGCGATTGCCCGGTCTGTGCTAGGAGGCGATGTCGGTCAACTCCTTAGTGACCAATCGTCCACCTAAAAACACGGTGAGAAAGATTGACGACCAGCCAAGATCGCAATTACGGACCACATTATTAATAGGATAGCAATAAAGTATGAGTGGGATCTAGAGATCATGTTAGAAGAATTCCTGGGTTCTTCCTTATATTTTTTGTTGGATTTGAGATTTGTCAGTTGAAGGCAAATCAATTGGAGAGGGCTCGTTATTGGTGTGAGCAAGAGACTGTAATTACTGCGGTTTTGATTGGTGATGGTGATATTGTCCAAGTTGGTTATCCTTGTTTGCTAACACTCGACGACGTTGGGAAGAAGAGAATCAGGTGGTACAAACACCTGGCTGGAATTTGAAAAGCAAATGAAGATGGAGAGGATCTGACAAAGTAACTCTGACTCCTAGAGAAGCATAACCCTCTGATTGGCTTTCTGATGTTCAAGCCAAATATTCTGGGTCAAATCACTATGTCTAAGAATCATAGTGTTCTGGAGCAAAAACTTTTGGAGACTGTAATGTTTGTGTGGGAGATGACGAGCTACAGGGAATTCACATCCTACCTCGTTGTGACTTCATCAGGGAAAGCATGGAACAATAGCTGCTTATAGTGAAAAACTGTCAGAGGACAAGACAAAACACGTCATGATAGTCTGCTTTAATTTATAGGCAGGTATTATGTGAGCTTCCCTTGGGACTCATTGAGGAAGCAACAACTTCCTCAATGCAACGGTAAGCAGGGCTTGAGGAAGCGGCAATACAAGGCTTGATGGTGACAAAGGAAAAAGGGTGGCGGTTAAGATGTGGACCGACAACGCTAAGAAGGCCGCAAAGACCAAGAAACGCAAGTCTGAGGGTGCAGGCGTCAAGATGGAGATTGAATATAACATCTTCGAGACCAACGAATTTGGGGTGTGCAGTTACAATGAGGAATATTTGCTTACACTGTATCACAAGCTCCACTGACACGTGGGGATAAGAAAATGTGAGTTTTTGAAGTTAAATTTTTTAAATATAGTTATGTTTTGGTCTTTTGTATTTTATCAGTACGTGAAATAAGTAAACCCCTCTCTCCCTACACTCTGGTGTACCGTGTATGAAGAATATGCATATATACATCATGCATACAGACTTCTTGGCGGAGGGACCGGCCCATTTCCATTGCATTAGTTTCAGTCTATCAGTCAAACTTAGTCAAACTCAGGTTTAGCTTCGAATCTCAAACATAATTCAAAATTTAAATTCTTTTTCACTCAAAATAGAGAAAGGCTAGTCTTTTAAAAAAAATAAAAATTTGTGGGAATAAATATTATAATAATTCATGCACTTCAATATTTTGTAATCTATTTCATCTTAATTATGTGTAAATTTTTCTCTTAATACATGTATGTAAATTTTTAAATTTTTTAAAGATTATCATTTTTAAGCAAAATTTATTTATTTTATGTTGTGAATTTTAATATTTGAAAGATAACCCTTTAGATGTGCATATTTGTTGCTGGTGGTTATTAAAATATTAAAGATTTTGAATGTTGATTTAGTGATTTTAACTATATAACGGACATTGTTCTTAATTTGTTATGATCTTCCCAACTTTAATATAATGAATATAACATTTGAATCTTCCCATATATGTGAGTACACACATGCATATAGAAAGACATAAACGTAGTAAATATAATATGTATGTATACGAGCATAACTAAATGTCTTTCCAAACTAAAATATTTAGTTATAAGTCACATGTTAATATATTTATGTCAATTAGATTAAATATATATATAGAAGTAAAATTTAATTAGAGTAATTTATTAATGACAAGTATAAATAATAATTTACAAATATTCAAATAACTTTTAGTTTTTATGATGCCCTAACTTATGTGGAATCACCTACATTATACATGTGTAATTCATACACATATGTATACATATTATTTACTTATTACATTTTAATCGTCCGCGATTGTACAACTTACAAAATCAAAATGATGCGGCTGAGATCAAATCTCCGACAGTAGCCCGTTCACGTCCGTCGGATCCGACAGTCGCCATTGATCAAGAGAATTGGTGGTTGAGTTATTGTGCTCATGTCATAAGCTGGAGGATCTGCCGTACGGTACATTCATAGATTCCCAGTAGTCAATAGTTTTTGAGACCGACGTACGCCGTACATTCACCGTATTCTGACACATTTAAGTACGTAACAACCTTATTATGTTTTCTGCAATGTTACATTTTCACTTAAATAAATACACGTGTAAGTGTGGCGAGAACCCTAAAAAACAGAGACTCTCTAGGGTTTGGGAAGAGCTATCTGAGAAAGCTGGAGCTCCGCGTCGCGCTGCAGTAGGCGCTGCAGGCGTTGTATCAGAAACAGAAATGCATATGGCTGCAAATCGATGGCTTGAAGAATTTCAGCGCACCATGGAGGCCTGGAGGGTAAGAGAGAGATGAGAGAGAGAGCTCTACAATATTCATATAGATACCCAATCTAAGCATATGACTCGTCTTATGCAGTTCTGTGATAGCCTGCTCCATGATCCAAGCAGCAGTTTCGAAGTTTTGTATTTCTGTGCACAGACAATAAGAACAAAGGTATGTGTATGATTTCTGATATCAAATGGGTTCCTTTACATTGTTTTCTTTAGGTTCAAAGAGATTATGAAGATCTCCCAGCTGGGGCCGCTTTGTCCCTGCGGTCCTCTCTTATGGTGAGTGCATATTTCATTCTTACACACATACATATGTGCACACACACACAGATGCAGACACCTTACATACTTTGTTCAGAACTTGCTTGTGAGATTCAATAATGGGCTCCCGACAGTTAGAACTCAGGTAAATGTTTTCTTATTACTTCATCACGCACACACACAGACACAAATCATATCATATCTCTTTGTTGTGTTATATATAGCTGAATACAAGCTGATAACTTATTGAATGTAGTTGTGCCTAGCTATGGCTGCATTGGCAATACACGGCGCATGGCAGCAATGGCACCAAAAGCGAGAGTTCGAACGAAGAAGTGGAAAAAAAGCCCAGAGCCGGCCGCAAACCCCCACCAAAAAACATGCCTTCAGAAGAATGGGCGGTATTGGAGTGGTCAAATGGTTAGGACATGAACTAGGCTCACGTCCCGACGCTACCTTGAGTCTTCTGGAGTTATTAGCTGTTTTACCTCAGGTTTGTTTAATAAACTTATCTTAATTGTGGATAATGCAAAGTATTCTTGTATCTCTTATTTCCGCAGGAGGCGTATGCTACCAAAGTTACTACTCGTCCCGAAAGAAGGCGCCAATTCCAAAAGGAGTTAGCTGTTTCTGTAGGAAGCTTTTGCCTTGTTAATCTCCTGCTTTAGAAGCTCTGAAGCGCTCCGTGAACAGGTTAGTACAAAACACCCACTGTGTGTGTCAAATGTTGATTATGGTATGCACTGAACTGATTTTACTTGTTGATGTATATATCCTTAGTTAGGGGCGATCCACATACTACCTATACTATGTTTCACTTATATTATAAACTTCCTATCTATTTGCAGGTGCTTCAGGCATTTGCTGCTTGGATTCGATTGGGCAACGGGTATGGCACTAGCATTTTATTTATGAAAGTTACTAATAGATGTTTTTCAGGATTCCTGCAAATGTCCTGGCTTTGCATCCACTTGTCCAAGCTGCTCTATCGTCTTTGCAATCTGAACACATTCGACGCAGCAGTCGATGGTACGCAAGTATAGTGAGTTGTCTTTTGACCCGCTGATACATATATCTGTGTTTGTGCGCACGCGTGTATATTTTTGTATGTATGTGTGTAGTGCTCATATGCATATATATATGTGTGTGTGTGTGTGTGTGTGTGTGTGTAATGTATGTGTACCTCTCTATGCTCTTAACGTATACTTGCAGCAATTACTGAGCTGATTCGTTACACAATAAATGGATGTCCGGAGGATTTAGCAGTACATATGCCCCTTGTTCAAGTGTTAGTTCCCTGTGTGGGCTCCGTCCTCGGTTTGCTGTTGCTTTGAAGGTATATGTTCTTATTTTGTTATGGTGGTTTATATAATTATTGTTAAGTATTGATTTGTTTATGAAACACTAGTTAATCAATTGATATGAATTCAATTACTCCTGTATTATATTATAATTAATAAATCCCTGTGTCTTTTTTCTTGAGAATTTTAGGCTGCTATAACTGAGAAACAAGCAAAAGAATCAGCTATTTCTAAAGAAATGGACGGCGCTGAAGAGGTAAACTTTATGATTTACTGCATAATTAATTTTTGTAGGTTCAATTAATATTGTTTTTAACACAACTTAGGATGACGAGACTGTGAAAGGAATGGCCTATTTGTTTGCAGAGATGGGAGAAGCCTACGTTGGGCTTATAGCCAGTGGTATTAAGCTAAACCATGAATATTAATATTTAATTAAGTAAATGATTATCCAGCAGAAAGAAGAGCAAGCATTAAATGCTAGCTATCCAAGCAAGTATATTTATTTGCTAATACAGATTTGTTTCTAGGCACAACTGAAGCAATAATGATTGTGGACCTTGGTAGAAGTCACGTCGCACCCAGATTATGCTATTTCTTCAATGACTTTCAACTTTCATCGGCTGAGTCCAGAAGGTACGCAGATGTATGCTTATGTATCCTTGTGCGTATTTTGTGTGTGTGTATGCTGTCTATAGATACTGTTCACATCTATTAGTCATGACTAATATTGTTTAGTTTGATATACTACGAACCACATAACCACACATATACAATAGTTATATATGAGTTTATATGTGAGTTTATTTAAATTTTTTATAATAACTTTATATTTACATAACATATTTAAAATTACATTATTATATAATATATTAATTTAAATAATTTTATCATTAAAATGCTGGTTTCTTTATCTCTCTCACACATTTAATTATAATATTTAATTAACTGATGTCAAATTTTATTTAATTAATAATTTATATTATTTTATTATATTTATAAAACACATAATTCTTAATTCTTTTCGTACACTTAATTTTTTTATAGAATAGATTTGAGATTACATTATTTCATAAATCAAATTATATATTATATTAATAAATTGATTTTGCCATTAACAATAAAGTGATAAAAAGGAAAGTATGTTTTAACAATTAATATACATACATTTAATTTACTATTTAATTAATAAAAAAAGTTTCTCTATATTTATTTATTTGCTAAAAACTCTCTTATGATGTCAAATTTATTTTAAATTAATAATTTATATTATTTAATTATGTTGTGCAAAACACTTATATATTACTTTACAATTAATAAATCGATTTTTCGTTACATGTTAGGAATAATAAAGCAGAAAAATTATTAATAAATAAATTATGTGTAATATTATAAATTTATATAAATATTTTATATTTTAAGTTTGCTTTAGAATATAGAAATTAAAAATATTAATTTAATTATGTATATATTATTAGTATTTAATTAATACATCCAAATGTTAAACCATAAGTATATATTTTCACATCATATACTATAATTAAATCATGGTTAAAGGGATTAAATTAAATCTAGGGCAGAACAGGGAATCGAACCCACGTCTTGCGCCAAGGGAGACCTACCAGCTGGAGTTCCGAACAAACGCCGCAGTGTGTTTCATGGGAGGAAGCCGTTAGTTTCTCAGGTAAGGGTTTCTCTCTGTGTGCCATGAATTTCATCCCCAAACAAGAAGTAAGTGTTCTGGGTTATCCTATTTATATACAGCTCAAACAGGTGGAAAGAACATTACATAAGTTTTGTTATTCATTTAATTTGCAGGCTGTGATGGTGTATGGGAAGTGAAGACTTGCCGGGCTTATCAAAATCTTTTGACATTAAAATAGATATGGAGGTAAGAAATTTCTTTTTTTTTTAATTCTTTGGTAACTTTGTTCTTTAAGAAATTAAATTTGACTGGTTAATATATATATATATATATTAAATTTTAGATAGTATAGTGTTATCTCCTTTATCAATGGCAAATTCATGTTTAACAAAATTATCAACAGTAAAATATTTATTTAGTGTATTTAATTTTAAGTTTCTTAAAATATTATATTCATTGTCTTTTCTTGAATATGCATATATATTAAAAAAAGCTAATGAGTGAACATTTAAGAACATGATAAGGAAGTTTAATGTTGAAGAAAAAAAATGTTTGATCCAATAAAGAGTTTTAATATTCACTTGTTTTTTATAATTTATAATCAAAAAGAGAATATAGTGTTTTTATCAAATTTATTTGGTTTATTATTTTTTAAATGATTTTTTTGACAATAATGAAGTTGTAGGTAAAGTTTTTAGTTATATTTTATTTTTATACAGTTTTGAGTATTTGTAATGGATTGTTGCACTCTTTAACGTTTCAGATATTTTTGTTTATAAAACTTGTTACGACTTAATAAGTGATTTGTGTTTGTTAATGAAGTCATCCTTTAAAAGAATGTTTAAAAGAGAATGTTTAAAAAGGGATGGTTTCATTAATAAATGCAAGTAATTATTAAGTTTATAACAAACTTTATAAGTAAGAATATCTGGAATGTTAAAAAGTGTTGCAGTCCCATTGTAAATGCTCAAAGTTGTGTCAAAATAAGATGTAATTGAAACTTTATTTGTAACTTCATTATTATTAAAAGAATCATTTAAAAAAATAGTAAACCAAGTAAATTTGGGAGAAGCCACCATATTTTCTTTTTTAATTATAAGCTGTAAAAGACCAATAAACATTAGAACTTTATATTGAATTAAATATTTTTTCTCTTTAACATTAAATTCCTTCTTATGTTTTTTAATGTCCACTCATTAATTTTTTTGATATATATGTATATTCAAGATGCCTTTTAAAAAATAATGAACATAGTATCTCAAAAAATTTAAAATTAGATACACTAAATAAATGTTTTAATGCTGGCAATTTTATTAAACATCGACTTGTCATTGATAAAGAAGATGACACTATACTATTTAAAAATTTTGATATATATATATATATTATAAATTAGATTTAACCAGTCAAATTTAATTCTTTAAAGGACGGAAGTTACTAAGGAATTTTTTAATGTAAATGTTTGATTACATGATATTAAATATTATACTATTTATATTTGATATAATTACTGTAAAGAATAGAATAAACTAAGCATATTAAAGCTTTTTAAAATTGGATTGTGTTTTATTTAAATCTTGAAGACTAATAGACAAACTTCACAATAAATAAATTTATTAATTATTATTAATGTGACCTGCATTTGCCAAATTATATTAATTATATATATATTCTTTTAAGCAGCATGCTCTCCTCACTCCTAGATGCCCACAAAAGCGTGGACATGAGGAACATGCTGTTAACTTTCACTCTCAATATCATAACCCGGATTCTCATGAGCAAGAGGTTCTTTAAATTCAGTAGGAGCATACGAATGAGGGGCCAAGCAATTCAAACAAGCTATCTCTCATATTGCAGATGAAGGCCTTCAGTTCCATATCAGCGAGTTTGTTCCGCACTGGCTGAGATGGATGGACTGGAAAATCCCAAGCTTGAAAAGGCTACATGCTAAAAAGGATAAGTTGCTGCAGGACATTCTTGACCAGCACAAGAAGCAGAATGAATCCCCTAAAGACTTCATGAGCATCAGGCTGCAGAGTTTGCAGCATGTAGGGCCCGAGAGGGAGGAATTCATCAAGGCACTAATGCTTGTAAGTGCTTAAAAACTAATTCAAAGTCCGTCTGAATGATCTTGTGTTTGTGTGGGTGCATGAACTCATTATTGTAGGCTCTGACACAACTGTTTGTATAGATGAATGGACGTTGTTGGAGCTCCTTCATAACCCACATGTTTTGAACAAGGTCTGAGAGGAGATCGATGCCATGTTACGGAAGCTGACTTCCACAAGCTGAAATACCTTCAAGCAGTAAACTTTAGGCTCCACCCCCCACTGCCGCTACTCATACCCCACATGTCAACTTGGGCTTGCAAAGTGGCTGGGTTTAATATACCAAAAGATGCTTTCACATTTGTCAACATATATACTATAGGAAGGGACCCAAGAGTGTGGGAGAACCCATCCAAGTTTTGGCTTGAAAGATTCCTGGGGATGTGAGAGGCCAAGATTTTGAGTTGCTCACATTTGGGTCGGGCAGGAGAGCTTGTGCAGGTATCATGGTCGGATTGAATACGGTTCACTTGCTGGTATCTAACTTGGTCCATGGTTTTCATTTGAGCTTTGCACCTGGAAAACCAAATTCAAGTTATCTTCTCCAAGAACGCCATGGGACAGTTAACTGGTTGAAGACTCCATTGGAAGTTGTTGTTACTCCAAGACTCCCAAGACAAGCGTACTCTCAGGTTATATAAGTTGCAACTACAACTATTATTAATCATGTATTCTGTGAGGAATAGCACTTAAATGTTAAAAGTTCCCTGTCTAAGAAAGATACGAGTATATCACTTTTTCAATTAATAACCATATAAAAACTTCATATTAATAATAATTCATACAGTAAGAGTTGGTCGTAAACTGTTTCACAACACAAGCATATACTTTCAAAGAACCTGCACGAACACACAAATGATGTGTGTTTTATCACATGAAATCTAGAAATAACGTTTATCAGATACATATGTGTACAATGTGACCACGTGCTCAAGTATACGTGTGTGCTATACAAAACGCTTCCATGTGGGATACATACAGTGTGTCCATGTGTGCTCCGCGCCAGTGTGCATGCATATATTCATTGTGCATCAATACGAGCCCAACTTAAACTTAGCGGCTGATCAAATCATTGGCCTACAGATCTTTAGAAAAAAGAAAAAAAATGTTCTCCTTGCACAAGCTTCTTCAAGAAGATACTTGGATTTCTTCATAGGCATGTGTTTGGAATAAGCTGGACTTTGTAATTCAAAGGTGTTTGGCTGCTTAAACTATTGGCATGGCCTTGTTGAACTAAATGTAGGAGCCTTCTACTGGATCATCCATGTGTTGTATCCTAGGTCTTTGGACAGCGTTGGATAAGAATGGTAATTCATATAAAGAAGGCAAACCTACAATTCAGGGGCCATAGAATGTCATAGCGTCTTTATTCAAAGCTGGGATAGGATACAAGTCATGAATGGGATTTGACAAACTCTTGGCTATACTTCCATAGCTCTGCAGCCAACTTCATGTCCTTGGCATACTCAGTACAGTCAGCTTCATTACAGTCTGCCAAGTACCTTCCACTCACTCCCTTGATGGCGGGATGGATAGATGCATACACAGTGGTTGCTGCACCCTGAAAGTAACATGCGGCAGAGAGATGCACATCTGTTCATCCAAATCATACCTGAGGGATGCTCTTGAGAAATGGACTCCCGAAAAGAAGCATCAACTCTGCGTACACCCAAAGAACATATATATGAGTCTCACGTTGTGCCATGTGGATAATCATGCTTACTTGCCCACGTTTTGAAATCTCTCCCAAGGTTCGTGCGGATAGTACCAGGATGAACCGCATTCACTGTTACATTCACGCCCTTTTCTTGGAGGAAAAGGACTCAAAAGGTTGTTGGATGTGTGTGTGTGTGTGTGTGTTACCTTGAGACGTCTTGCCAGCTCCTTAGCGTGAAGTATGTTCGCTAGTTTAGATCTCCCATAACTAGTCACCCAGTTAAAGCTGTTTAACATGAGTTAGTAACTGAGAGTCTACATGGACCAGCCAACCTGGCTTCATCGTTGATCTTGTCAAACACAATGCCGCCTTTTGGTACATATCTGTGACCCTCAGATCCCAGTATGACAATTCGACCTTCAACTCCAGTTTCAGAGGCAGTTTCAATCATCTTTTCCAACAAAAGCTCAGTGAGCAGAAATGGACCTGGAAAAAAAAACAACAACAGAGACGTTTGACGTCTTAGCTGTTGTACAGGTACTAGAGCATACCCATGTGGTTTGTAGCAAAATCAATCTCCAAGCCGTCAGTTGACAATGCGAAAGTGCTACTTGTTAATCCAGCGTTGTTTCTGCAGAATTAACAATATTAACGCCAGATTTTAGAACTTTAAGTACGTACTCACATGAGGATGTTAAGGGGGAGATTCAAAGCTTTGAAGTCGTCAACAAATTTCCTGACTGATGCAAGACAAGCGAGATCAAGCTCCCCACAGTTATAGTTGCATTAGGGCATTCATGTGCGATCTTTGACCGTGCTGCTTCGGCATTTTGTAGTTTTCTAGCTGGAATGACAACGTGGGCGCCATGGTTGGCTAAAACTCTGGCAGTCTCGAATCCAATTCCAGATGTAGCTCCTGCTCAGAATATATGAGCAATCTTGATTTGATCAAATACCAATCAACACAACTCACCGGTAACAATTGCCACTTGAGAATCCAAGGAAAATGCCTTGTGCTACGTCTTCTGCGCTACTCCCTGAACCAAAGCCACTGGGACCCCGGCATCCGCCGATGTAACTCACCCAGCCCATTATGCTTTAGTGTAAACAAATCAAGTGAAAAGGACGTGTATTTAACTTTAATGATACATACAAAAATAATAAAACCTTCTTTATATACAAGGAAGCTAAGTTATTTTAAGCAACTTTTGATATAATCCTTTTGTCCTACATGGCATCTATATTTAGTTCTCATATGTGCCTTAGAATATACTCAAGATATATTTCATAGAATCCTTACATTATTCCCTCCTTTGGATTAGAACGTTGATGATACGGAAACAGTCATTGAACATGCACATTCGTGGAAATCCTGGAGATGATGTGTACCATTGGTTTGACCATTTCACTGTGGTTGCTACATATCATTCATGGGACAGTGCTTAGTGTTTGTGCGAGTTTCCTACTTGTCTTCAAGGGATGGCGTTGCAGTGGTACAATGGTCTGGACATTGCAACTCGTAGAGATTGGAGTATTCTTCCAGAGATCTTTAAACGTGCATTTGGGCATGCAGACGATTGTGACGATGCTTTCAGTAATTGCATCGTATTCGTCAGGAGCCATTTGAGTCGATGATGCAGTTTGGTGTTTGTTTTCGGAGCCTTTTGCTGCGTGCAGAACCTAACATGTCAGAACGCATTAAGTTAGCTATGTTGTGGCCAGCACTTCGTCAAGACCTTATGGGGCTTGTGCATGCACTAGCTCCAGTGACTCTTGACGATGCTTTGAGGCTAGCAGAACAATATGAGTCATCACCTCTCCCACTTGCACCTTCACGTTCTCTCATTTCACTTCATGTTGGGGATGGACCTGCTCCGATGGAGGTTGATGTTGTTGCTGCTTAGGTATCAACACAAGGTTGGGCCCGTGGATGAGGATGTGCATGTGCAGTTCATTGTTGGGCATGTGATGATGTTGGACACACGTATTGGCGCTGTTAACGGGTTCCCGATTGGCATCCCCCATTTCCGGGGTGAAGACCTTGGTGTCAACAACGTTCGATTGGCGCCGCTGCAGTAGAAGGTCTTGATGCGGTGGATCTTCTGGGAAACGACGAATTGCACGAATAGAGGAGGGTCCTTGTGTAAATAAATTAGTGATCCCTCCGTCTTTCTTTCGAGAGTATCATCAAGGGGTTCACTTGGCATTAGTTCATCCAGTCTTCACTTTTCAAGCTCAATTTAATCACACGCCACGTCCTATTTTCCTTTCAGTGTTGGTCAATACAGGTTCGAGTTTGTCCTTTATTTCTCAGTCTGTTGCTACACGTTGCAGCCTTCATTTACGTCGTGTGGTAGAACCAGTCTTCATTCTGTACGGCAATGGACACACTCATGCTTGTTCGCGGGATGAAGTTGACATTGTTGTTCGTGTGGATGATCGTGAGCTTGAGCTTCAATCTCTACGGGTGGTGCCGAGTCAAGCTTTTCACCTTATTCTTGGTATGGATTGGTTGACTCGCAATCATGCCAAGTGTGACTTTGAAAAGTCTCCCCGTGTTTGACTCTCCCTCATCTTTCTTCCATTCCTCTTACTTCTATTCCACTTCGTCAATCTGCTTCCACCTCTGCTTGCATCACTTTTGTTTCACCTTTACTTCCAATCATCTTCCCTTCATGTTCCTCATTTCCCTCTCTGAATCCATCAGATGATCGTCGTGTTGTAATCATTGATCAACTCAAGAAGGAGTATGTTGATCTTTTTAACTTTGACTTGTCATCTGGGGTCAAGATTGCGACACGCCACCGAATGATGTGCAATGCTGTCTTGGCAAGGTACAATATTTGGGTCATTTTGTGGATCATCTTTCGGATCATACTACATTGTTGTGGGCGTTGCTAAAGTCGTCAATGACTTCTTTTATTTGGTCTAAAGATTGCAAGCAGATCTCAAAGAGCTGTTGACGACTCCTCCAGTTTTGGCGTACCCGGATTACACTCGTCCTTTCATCTTGCATAGATGCTTCTGACATCGGTCTCGGGGGTGTATTGATGCAGGAGAGTACGAGTGTCCCTGGCCAACGACATCCCATTGCATATATTAGCCGTACATTGCAACCAGTAGAGGTGAACTACTCCATGACAGAAAAGGAGTGTCTAGTAGCAGTTTGGGGTTTTGAGAAGCTCCATGCCTACTTGCATGGTTCGCGGACGTTGTTGGAAGGTGATCATGCAGCAGTCACTTCGTTGTTGAAGCGAAAGAATTTGATTGGTCGTACTGCTCGGTGGCCTTGAAACTTCAAAGTTGTTCATCGCCAGGGAGTTCCATGGCTGATGCTGATGCTCTTTCTCGGCTCCTCTTCCACCTTCTCTTTTCTTTACCCCAGAGAACCAGTTGTTCCAGCTTCAGTGGACTTTTTGGATGAAGATTCTGTACCATCAGCAGTTGTTGTGCTTGACGTTTCAGTGTCCGCAGAATGCAGAGTTAGATTTGCCGTCTTTGGATGAGGTTCGGGAAGCTCAAAAGGTTGAGCCGTGGATTCGAAGGCTTCGTGATGGGTTTGAGAATCCTGCATCACTTGCTGATGACTTGCCTTTCAGGCATTTACATTCAAGTATCGCCTTCAGGAACCTTCTTTATTTTGTGGGGACTGATCCAGATGATCCTTTGCGGTTGGTGGTGCCTTCAATCTTCATTCCACGCTTCCTCCATGCTTACCATGACTCTCCTATTCTTGGTGGGCACATGGACATCGTCGTGTGATGGAGAAGCTGCGCAGATCTTTCTATTGGCCGGAGTTGCGAGGAGATGTGATTGGTATGTGCGTAGCTGTGTGTGGTGCCAAGCTCGCAATACTCCCCCATGTGCTTCGAAGGACGGTTGGAGTCAATTGCAGTTTCTCGTCCGTTTGAGTTGGTGGCATTTGATTTGATGGGACCTTTTCCGCGGTCAACTGCTGGTAACGAGTACGTTATTATTGCTTCTGATTACCTAACTCGTTGGGTAGAAGTTGGTGCTCTTGCTAGTGCGACTGCTTCTGCTGTTGGTCAGTTTCTCCTTAATCGGGTCGTGTTTCAGCATTCTTGTCCGGAGCGAATCATTTATGGCTGAGGCATTTCATGTTTTGACATCTCGATTAGGGATACGCCACACTTTCACAAGTGCTTATCATCCTCAGACAGATGGTTTAGTGGAACGGCTTGTCAGAACCTTCAAGGGGATGATCGCGAAGTATGTGAACTTTCAACATTGGATTGGGATGTTATTGCCGTCTCTCCGATATGCTTATGTCACTGGAGTTCAAAGTTCCATTGGTACTTCCCATATAAGCTCTTGTATGGTCATGACCCGGTGTTGCCAACGGAGTTGGGTTTGCCTTCTCGGTTACCATGAGCTGCTGATGCTAGGTCGTGGATCGGTATCTAACGAGCATTCTTCCATTGGTTCGTGCGGAGTCAGCAGAACACTTGGGCCGCGTACAAGTAGGACAACAACAACGCTACAACTGCACCATCGTCTCCTGCAGAGTACAAGGTTGATGAACTAGTGTTGGTTCGTTTTCCCAACTTACGGTACATGGTTTAGCTAAGATTCTCCTTCCTCAGTGGAAAGGACCGTATCGAGTGCTACGGCAAGTAGGGCTGCAGGTTTATGAGGTTCGGCATGACATTCAACCCGATCCTCTAAAGATTATATACGTGCAACGGTTAAAGCATTTTGTGCAACGGGAACAAGTTGTGCCGCATACAATCCACCAATGCCTCCTCCTAATGTTCCTCCATATCCGAGCCCATCTACAGAGAACCCTAACCAACTTACATTCTTTCGAGAGGAGGGGATGATGTAAAATCCACGTGTACGACTGCATGTGCACATACTATTATTAGCGTAGTAGACTTTGATAACCGTTGGATTGGATTCAATTTGGACCACTAGTTCTTGTATATAAGTTAGGGTTTTTGGGCTAATATTTTATATTCCGAGTTCTCACATATATATATTATTAAATATAATTTTCTTACTTATTTTGGAATTATTCTTTTAAATTTTATGAATTAAAATATACTCCTATAGCAAAAGGGATAATAATATTAATTACTTTATATGGAAAGCCAAAGTTAAAATTTGACCAAAATTCCAGTCTACCAAAGAGAAGCTTCTAATATGAAGTCAACTAAACAGTCCCCATGATTTGATTGTTCCTTTGCTCAGTCTTTAAGAAAGTTCACTTAAAATGTTATTTTTAACTTTATTTAAATTATTCTTTAAAGATTTATCATTATTATCAAAATCTGATTTAAAGTTTAAAATAAAAAGAAATATTGTAGATAATAAATTCTGAATTTTATTAAACAGTAAAGTTTAAATATATGTAAATGTATATACACTTTTTCAAGCTGGCATTAAAATGTTATGCATAGGCAGTATGTGTGTGTGTGTTAAAAGAATTGCTTAAAAATAAATCAGTCTCTCAAATCTCTCACGTTCAAGCGGACTGTTAGACGACGGGGGGTCATTTACTGTATTGAGTTCAAGGAAAAGCTTGTCTACGGTTCCTTAGAAAGCTCGGCATGTTTATTTTATGTTTTAAATTATAAAATTTAAAAGAATACTTCCAAAATAAATAAGAAAATTATATTAATTTATATATATATATATATATATATATATATATATATACTACGTAACACTTTATTTGGAAACAAGGATATAATATTAATACTTTATATGCAAAGATATGTAGTTTACTTGGAAAGTTAAAGTTAAAATTTAACAAAAATTCCAGTTTACCAAAGAGAAACCCATGATTTGATTGTTCCATAAAGAAAATTCACTTCAAATGTTATTTTAAATTTTGTTTCTAATTAAAATTCTTCTTTAAAGATTTATAATTATTATCAAAATCTGATTTAAATTTTAAAATATGTACTTTAAAAGGAAAACATTATGGATAACAAATTCTAAATCTTATAAAATTGCATTGACAGTTATCTTAAACTGACTAAGTTAAAGATAATAATTAAGTTAAGAATCCAATTTAAAAATAAATTCGCCATATGTCATTCTTATTGATATTTTTATATATTGTAATATGCATACTTGCCATATGTCATTCTTTATAGTTTTTGTACAAAGAATTGGTGGGTATAAGGGATAAGCTTGAGAAACATACAGTTATTTACTATGCATAGGGAAAAAAGGGAGGAAATCCAGCTATATAAAGAGGTAATACAAGGCAATCGGTAACCATAGGGTATCCAGCTATGTATAGAGGGAAGAAAAAAAGTACACAATGCTCCTCAAAAATACAATGTGAAGCCTACATTCGCATATGATTCAAGAAAGAACACGTTCTTTCATCATGAGGATGAACTTTTACAGGAGTAGTAGCACACACTACAATAAGTACTCAACATGTATGCACCCAGGAGTGGGTGTAAAGAATATATGTTCAAACATACCTACATGTCTACTTCTTTATATATATACACATATGCTTAGACAGTACATATGGAGACAATTGTGAGGTTTTGTTGAAATACTTTAAAACCAATACTCGTGGGTACTTTCGTTTTTATGTGAAACTCACACACACACACGTGTCTTTATATTAACCAGAAGAAGTGAAAATTATGTATCTAGGACATTTGGGCGCTCTACAATATTATTATCAAGAAACTTCATTTTTTATATAAGCCTCCACTCTTGGTATTATTATAAATTACATATTAGCAAGGATGACAATTCTTAATTGCATTCGTAAAAGTGTTAGGTGATGGTAATAACATAAAGATATTAATTAGAATGATTTCATCAATCCATAAAGTGATGACTTAAACAAAATGAGGAAATTATTCTATATTGTTAAGGAAAAAACTAATTACAAATAAATTGACAAGTTGATAAAGAAATGATTTTATTTATAATTATGTTCAATTATGTTTGATAATATTTTTTAATTATTGTAAAATATTTTTACACTAAAGAATAATATGAATATTCTAAAATATTTTAAAAATATTCTTTACTTTATGGATATCTTGCTTGAGAAATATAATAATTATTTATCATATAAATATTCTTTGTATGTATTTCAAGTTGTAATATTTATTAAGTATATATTGACATGAAGATTATATTTCTATTCATTTCTTTGTTGCATATTAATGTAAAAAGAATAAAGATATATTTTCTAATAATGATAAAATTGATTTTATTTACATTAAGTAAGATTAATTAATTAATTAATTAATAATTAAAACTTAAATATATATTTATTAAATAATTAATTAATAATTAGAACTTAAGTATTAATTAGTAATTTATTTTATATTTCCATTTTCATGTATGATGTGCATTTTAGTTACAATGTACACGATATCTTAGGCTTTAACAATCCAAGGCGTGGGATTTGTCACTTTTTGTAGGACATGAAATTTAAGTGTAACAAATTAGTTAATTCTCTACTTACTCGTCCTTCAAATCTTCATAGCTTGGATGGCATAGCTCATAATATTTGTTACTCCTGAAATAAATAGAACACAAAATGTAAGTGTGTAGTACTAAACTTAAAAATTTATTCAAAGCTAACAATGATGTGAACATATATATTGAATTGCATATGTTTAATTTTACCTAAGCGTGTAGATATCTCGATCGAGGGGATTTGTTTTATAACGAACGCACAACATGCTAATAAAACTCCTTTGCATACGATCGAGGGCGTCAACCTCAATTTCTTTCTAAGTACTTCACTAATTCAATAATTTGATATTTTATTTTAATTTAAACATTTTATTAATTATTTAAATTAAAAAATATGTAATTTTAATTATATAGAAATATATACGTTTAATGTAATTTTCTAGATATGCTAACAGTTTGTAATTAAAACTTATATTAAATTAATTTGTTAAATAAATATTTATTTCTAAGCAACCACGATTGCATCTATAATTTAAAAATGGGGTTTTTAACGGTTACGTTATATAACTAAAAATATTGAGAGAGGTGTGAATACTAAATACGATTCGATTAGGTCTGACTGATACAGGGTATTTATATTAAGTGTCTGTGCTAGGATTAGCACTCTTGGTACCAAGTAAATCATGGTGCCCAAATTAGCCAGCCCCCAGATTAGCCAATGCCCATATTAGTGTGTATGACTCCTAATGCCACTTGGCACCATCATGGCAGAGTATACGTGGCGTATATACATAGTATATACCATGGAACCTTACATCATCCCCCTCTCAAGACATGGCTTCTACCTATCAAGGTGGTCCTCCTCCTTGGACGAGTGTCCATTGGTGGAACGGTAGTAGCCGACACACATGAGCGACATGTTGTGACTCCCGAACCCCATCACGCCGCATCAAACGATACACTTGTGTTCCCAACTGTTCTTCAACACTCC